>CAJQUN010000358.1:194235-595308 GCA_907163345.1 Haberlea rhodopensis | reverse complement strand
TGCTCAAAATAAATGAGGCAGTCTGCCATTAAACGATCAGCAACGACATTTCTTCCAGTGGGTGTCGAGACAAGGAGAGACAAGGAGAGGAGAGGAGTGGGTAAGAAGACGTGCGCATATGGTGTCTTTCCACAAAAACCCACCGATACAAAGAATGGGAGGCACCTTATCGATCAAAATAAAAGCAGGGTACGTAAATAAATGACACGTACCGGCGATCACCTCCTCTGGGGCTGCCTGGGCCTGCTCCCTGGTCAGTGCATACACCTGCCCCTGGGTGGTCCTGCTGTCTGACCTCCCGATGGTCGAGGCCCAAACTGTTGCATCTGCTGCACTGTCCTATCCTCAAACCTCGGCCTGTTGCCCTGGAACTTTGGACTGTCCTCCCCGAGTGGGGCAATACCGAGCGATGTGGCCCATCTTGCCACAGATATAACATGCAGGACACTTGTTGAAGAATGTGGCCCTCCACAATTGTTGCACACTCGGCTCTCCCGGCCTATCCCCTTGTGAAGACCCTCGATTGGCCGACCAATTACCTTCTTGCCATCCTGTTCTGACAAAGTGTTTCTTTCCACCAAATTGCGAAGATGAAGAGGCACCACGGGGTTTAAATGGCTCTCCCGAGGCCTCAAGCTGTCACTAGTCTGCCTCTGTTGCGGGTACCGTGGTGGCATAGCACAGATAATAAGCTCCCCCCCAAGCTCGGCAAGCTCCGCCCTTGTGAGAGCATCATCAAAAGAGGTTGGGTTATTGGTGATAACCCGGTCATGGAGCTCCGGTCGCAACCCTTTCATAAAATCCTCATCTTTGCGTGCCCATTGGTGGCAATGTGGGGAACGTACCTCAGCAATGAAGGAGTACCGTGTGGCATAGTCTGCCACTGACATGTTCCCCTGCTTCAGACTTGTAAATTCATCCTCCTTCGTCTGTCTCGCCGCAGCGGGAGAAATACCGATTCAGAAACCTAGTCCTGAAGAGTGTCCAATCAATCACAGCACCCAGTGCTCTCATTTCCATTACTGTGCTCCTCCACCACATCAGAGGTTTCTTGGCTAATTGAAACTCCGCTAGCCTCAGCCAAGCTGTCACAGCACAAGGAGCCGATACAAAGATCTGCTCAAGTCTTTCCAACCACTCTTCAGCCTCTTCTCCGGACTCTGTCCCCTCAAACGGGGCGGATGATAAGATAGAAATTGTGTCAGACTGATCTCACCCGGTAGCAATAACTGAACCACTGGTTCCATGCATACGCCGTGGCCGGTGGAGGTAGAGGGTTCGCCTGTCCGATACTTGCATTCATACACTATAGATAGGAGTAAATTCAACTCATTAGACAGCGCCAGTTAGGGAATAGTAACACCAATTCCTTGTCAACAAGCATATATATGATCTATTCGTAGATATGGAATGAGAATACGCATTTTACAGTATAACAGAATATACATTAATATGCACCACATGCATAAACATGCTTCAAATGTAAGCACCTAGCCAATCATGCTAAGGCTACCCTCACTCGTTCCCGGGTTCTCTAACCACTGCTCTGATACCACTAATGTAGGACTCCTAATCCTTAAGTGGCGAGAATCAAGGCATAATAGAGCTATCATAAATGATCAGAGTGAGAAATAACGTGTTGAGTTTATGAGCTTAAGCATTACATGCCAAAAATAAGGACTTTCCAAACATGGATTAATTACATTTCCCTTCAAATGAATGTTATCAACTATTTTACACTACTCCTAGAGTAGACACTAGGCAAAATAATCCTGTCCTTCAATTCACAAAAGCATCCTCAAGCTCACTGTCTCAACCCGTCTAGCCCTCCTATCATACCAAACGTGTACCTACAAGGACAACCCCCAAACATGAGCAATAATAATCATTCATATTCAACACAATGAAGAAGATAAAGCGTAAATGCATAATCATAATAAAAAAACACTTCCTGTTTTCCCCATGCATTTCAACGCTTCCCGTTTGGTTGTCCCTGTACCATAACTCATGAGTAAATCAATAGATTATTTTTAATGGTCTAAACATGTCATGACATATACCAGCTCATCAATACCAAATACTGATCACCAATCCCTAGTCTGTCCATCACAATGTATTTTAATGCCCCTCGCTTATTTACATATAGGCGGCATAGGATAACCCTCGCTTCAATGGACTGCGGGACTCCACCCTCGCCTCTCATTGAGCGGCAAATACCCTTTCCTCGCCCTATATGATAACCACGCTCAATGTGACATGCGGCGCCTCCCACCCCTCGCTTCACATTTAGCGGAACCAAACCCAAATAGCGGCAAGCATTAAAATCATCAAGGGATGACCACGACTCATGGGATGTGCACCAATAATCATATGCATCTATAAACATCATGCATATAAATGTATTTGCATCCACAATGCAATAACACATATATACTTGCATCCACAATGCATAACAATAAGTATATAAGATACATGTACCGTGGGGTGCCCGTACGTCCACTACGTACCTTTCCAAATGTAGGATATGGTAGGACTTCAATGCCTTGGCTGTGTGCCACGTGGGTTGGTTCTACACATTCACAAATATCAAATTAGAACCCAATAATAGTCCAATACCAAAAATCCTACAAAATAACCAAAAACACCATTTTTGGTGTCTCGCGATCGATCGCCCATAAGCCCCGATCGATTCGCGAGACCTCACTGTCTCGGGCAACAAATTTAAACAATCCGCGATCGATCGCTGAGTTCGCGCCGATCGATCGCGGCCTCGCCGATCGATCGCGCCAAACTCGCGATCGATCGCTGAAGCTCACTGTCTTCAGCACTGATGCTCGCGATCGACGCGGAAGGCGCCGATCGATCGCCGAGCCCTGGGCATCCGATTTTCGTGGCACTATTCACCCATCTTCAACCCCAACTCAAACAAACTCAACTAATCTAACACCAACCAAAATAATACCAAAACCACAACAACCCAACACAAACCCATTTTAAAATCCTTCAACCATATCAAACTTTAAACAAAACACATCAAATAACCATGAGGTATCCATACCTCTTGGGACCTCAAATCACCCAAACAAGCTCCACAAATCAAGATTTTTGAAGGTTTCTCTTCACCTCCAAGCTTGAGCTCGAAAATTGGAAGGAGGGAAGGGTTTGTGGATTTGATTTTGGTAAAGTTAAAAAAGTGATGGATGGTAAGGTGGGGTTGGGGATATAAGTTGGGTTAATTAAAATACCAACCAAAAGAATTCCATGGTGTATAAACACCCCAAATGATATTTTCCAAAGCATTAACTCAAAATGCACCAAAATATCAATTAAACACATGATTTCTAATTAATTGCTAACCATGGCAATAAATCATGCTTCCAACCATAATTCCCAACATACCCAACATGCACCCTGAAATGCTATCCCGGGTCACTTTAACACATGACTAAGCATTTCCACATAATAATTCCAACACATAATTAATTACCACCATAATTAATCATATAAACACAATTAATGCACCAAATTGCAATTAATCATTTCAGGGATATCACAAAGCCAATCTAGATAATGTAGCCAAAGACATCTTGTTCAAAACGTTGGACAAGAATATGTTCAGTAAGATCAAAATGTGCTCAACTGCCAAAGAAATTTGGGAGAAGATAGCACAGCTACGTGAATGGAACGATCAGACTAAGGAAAACAAGCTGACTGTTGCTCTACAAAGATTTGAGAGCATAAAAATGAAGCTTGGAGAAACTCTAAACGAGTTTGATGAAAGGAGTCACTGGCATTATCAATGAACTAAATGGTCTGGGCAAGGAATACTCTAACAGAGAAATTGCTCTGAAGGTAATGAGAGCATTGCCAAAGGAATGGGATGTCAAGACAATTGCAATTGAGGGAGTCTAAAGATTCTGAACAAAGTTGAACTCCATGATCTGTTCGCAGATCTTAAGGCGTATGAGTTTGAACTGATCACCAGAGGTGAAGCAGAGCCATTCATCTCTCAACCAAACAAAGCACTGGCAGCCATTCCAGACCAAACCCACCCCTTCAACAGACCGATCTATCGAACAGATAAGTAATGATGCTATGTCATTATTTATCAAGAAATTTGGTAAATTTATGTCTAAGAACAAACGGAACTTCAAACCTTCTCATCACTACAAATCAAGAAAAGACGATGCTGTTAACGATCAGGCTTGCTACAATTGTGTAAGACCGGACACCTTGTTGCAGATTGCACCATACCGAAGAAAGATGAAAGAAAAGAAAGGCATCGTGATGACAAGAAAAAGAAGCATTACAAAGATCATAAAAATCATCATGGGAAGTCCCAAAAGGTTCTGGTAGCAGAGGAAGGTAACAGCAAGTGGGCTCAGACTGACTCAGAATCAGAAAGCTCAGAATGTTCATCCAGCGAAAGCGAAGAGGAAATCCAATGCCTAATGGCAGATGAAATGAGTCAAATGGACGAGGTATTCGATCTTGATTCAAATGAATTCACACGAGAAGAGCTCATGTCCGCACTACAAGACATGGCTAATGATTATAGAATATTAGCTGAATCACTTGAGAAAACTAAAGCTAAAGCCAAAGATCAAACATATGAGCATATCAAACCAAGCTGCTCTGAGCTAGGTGAATGCAATAATCTAAAGATCGAGGTGAATAAGCTGAAAATCTCTCACGAACAGCTCCATGGAAAGAAAACAAGAGAATTAGCACACAAAATGCTAAACTTTCTCACATTTCAAAACATGGACAAAATCAAGAGCATCACTGGAAGAACTGCAAGAGGTACAAAGAAGTGTTGGTGACATCACTGGCAGAGTCTTTGGCATCAATGATTGCACCAAAGATGAATCTGAGTTGTTGCTGGAAAAGAACAAAATCAAATAAATGACATTTGTTAGATCTAGCACAATATATGAATCCGAAGTGCCTACAATTCAAACAGGAGTCTCCTTCGGTGATCAAGGTTTGAGAAAAGGGATTGGGTACGTTAACCAAGCCAAGGAAAAGGCACCAGCAAGCTTTGTGTCTATCAGACCAAACCTAAAGGTGCAAGATCTAAGGCAAGGAAGACCATCCAACTACCATAACTCAAAACCAGTTCAGCGAAGATATAGATTACCTTATAAGAATCAAAGGCTTCCATATCACACACATCATCACACACAACATCGAAACAGATCAGCACACATCACACCAGACACATACAAACCATTAAAGCTGATTCAGGTGTGGGTTCCCAAAGGGCTAATCCGTTCTGGACCCCAGTAGGATTGGGTACCAACAGTAATTTTGCTTGATGACAGGTACTGAAGAAACAAGTGTCGGACTGGTACTTAGACAGTGGGTGTTCTCGACACATGACAGGAAACGTCGAGCTGCTGTCTGAAGTCACAGAATGTGCTGGTCCAAAGATTATCTTTGGGGATAACTCAAAGGGTAAGACCGTGGGCAAGGGTAAGATTGTCCATGGTAATATCACTATCAATGATGTGCTATTAGTTGAAAATCTATGCTATAATCTGATTAACATAAGTCAATTATGTGATAATGGTTAGCTGTAGAATTTCACAAACACACATGCACTGTCAAATCAACAGACGGTATGACCATGCTTGTAGGAATCAGAAATGGAAATACTTATAAGATTAACTGGATTTCGCTCAACCTGATAATCCTACTTGCTTCATCGCGAATACTGATAATAAACACTGGCTATGGCATAAACGCCTGAATCATCTCAACTTTAAGACTATCTCTAGCCTGTGTAAACATGATTTAGTTGTCGGTCTGCCCAAGATCGATTTTTCCAAGGATAAGATCTATGAAGCTTGCCAAATGGGCAAACAGATCAGATCATCCTTCAAAAACAAGAATGCCAAATCATCCTCACGATGTTTAGAACTATTACATATGGACTTGTTTGGTCCTATACCAATAACAAGTTTAGGGGGAATGCGGTATACTCTTGTTGTTATTGATGATTACTCACGTTTTACATGGACTATATTTCTGAGCAGTAAAGACCAGACCGGTCCGAAGTTGATCAAGCTGCTGAAACGTACTCAGAATGAGAGATCATCTAGTATAGATAGAATTCGAAGTACCAAAGGCACTGAGTTCTCAAATCAAAATCTTGAATCCTTTCTAGAAGACCAAGGAATTAAGCATGAATTCTTAGCCGCCCGAACTCCTCAACAAAATAGAGTTGCAGAACGAATGAACAGAACGCTTAAGGAGGCAGCAAGGACAATGCTTGCAGACTCTGGCATTTCCCAAAAGTTCTGGGCAGAAGCTGTAAATACTGCATGCTATACTCAAAACCGATCCATGATTAACAAGAAGTTAAATCTAACACCCTATGAAGTATGGACAGGTAACAGACCGTCCGTCTCTCACTTTCACGTATTTGGTTGCAAATGTTTCGTTCACAATAATGGTAAGAATCATCTTACAGCTTTTGAAGCTAAGTCAGATAATTGAATATTTCTAGGATATTCATCTATTAGTAAAGCTTTTCGTATCTTCAATAATCGAACCTTGACTGTAGAAGAATCAGTTCATGTAGTGTTTGATGAATCCTTGTGTATTAAGGGCAACAAGGAATTAATTCAAAATCAGATGGAAAATATCCATCTCGAAGCTAACAGTGATGATGAGATTGTAGCTAATAGATCAAGAGACAATCCACCGGAACCTGAAGTACCAGATAGACCGGATCAAGGAACTAAAGTTCTTCCAGATCGAGCCGATCCGGAGGTTTTGAACTCTAATATTAAGGCAGATGCTGACAATGTCACAACTACTAATCCATCTGGACCAGATATTCCAGAATCAAGCTATCGATGGACAAAGAGGCATCCACCTGATCTAGTGATTGGAAGTCCTTCCGCACCCATAAGAACCAGAGGACAGATGATGGATGAGTTCAGTCACACCGCTTTTATATCCAATCTGGAACCCAAACAGATAAATGAAGCTTTGACTGATTATAACTGGATAGAGGCCATGCAAGAAGAGCTTAACCAATTTGAACAAAATCAAGTCTGGAGATTAACCCCCAGGCCAAGTGGTCTGCCTGTTATTGGAACCAGATGGGTCTTCAGAAATAAACTAGACACAGATGGAGTGGTGGTTAGAAACAAGGCCAGATTGGTGGCACAAGGCTTCAGACAAGAAGAAGGAATCGACTTCGATGAATCTTTTGCACCAGTCGCCAGACTTGAAGCCATCAGAATATTTCTCGCATTTGCTGCTTTCAAAGACTTCAAAGTATATCAAATGGACGTAAAGAGGCATTTCTAAATGGTAAACTTCAGGAGGAAGTCTGTATACCTACTGAATAAAGCTGTATATGGACTGAAACAAGCTCCAAGAGCATGTTATGATACTCTGTCTCAATTTCTTCTGAACCACGATTTTCAGATCGGCTCAGTGGATAAAACGTTATTTAAATTTATTAAGGGGGAACATACATTGTTAGTTCAAATCTATGTTGATGATATAATCTTTGGGTCAACTAACCCCAAACTCTGTGAGAAATTTTCTAAGTTAATGCAGGGACAGTTTGAGATGAGTATGATGGGAGAACTGTCATTCTTCCTGGGTCTCCAAGTCAAACAGCTCAGCAATGGTATTTTCATTAATCAAACCAAGTATACCAAAGAGCTACTCAAAAGATTCGGAATGGAGACTTGCTCAACTGCGTCAACTCCAATGAGTTCTTCAATCAAGATAGATAAAGACGAAGGGGGAACGACAGTTGAGGTAACCATGTATCAAGGTCTGATCGGATCGCTATTATATCTTACAGCGAGCCGGCCTGATATTATGTTTTCAGTTTGCATGTGCGCTAGATTTCAGTCTGATCCCAAGCAATCCCATTTTATTGCCGCTAAGCGCATTCTTAAATACCTAAAAGGATCTCAGAACGTTGGTCTCTGGTATCCCAAAGATTCAAATTTTAATTTTATTGGATATTCAGACGCTGACTATGCAGGGTGTAAGATTGATCGCAAGAGCACCAGTGGAACTTGTCAATTTCTAGGTGAAAGATTGATCTCGTGGTATAGCAAGAAGCAAACATCCATTGCCACATCTACAGCTGAGGCAGAATATTTTGCCGCTGGAAGCTGTTGCGCTCAAATGCTCTGGGTTCAACATCAGCTCAGAGACTATGACATTCAAACTGCTGAGTCTCCGATTTTTTGTGACAACACAAGTGTAATTGCAATAACATATAATCCAGTGTTGCACTCTCAAACAAAGCACATTGATATCATACATCATTTCATTCGAGATCATGTTGGCAAAAAGGAGATTCGGATTGAGCATATTTCAACAGACCAGCAAGCAGCAGACATTTTCACTAAACCACTCCCTGAGGCTAAGTTTAATTATTTTCGTCAAATTCTTGGCCTAATAGATTTATCTTAATATTTTAGGCGTTTCATTAATTTTGCTTTAAAGACTGAGTATTAGCACATATCGACAATGCAATAGTCAGAAAGACACAGACCGGTCCGAACTTTTAGACCGATCTCTGTCAAATCTGATATTCTCCTATGATCTGTCTGGTCAATCAAGACCAGTCTTTAAACATAGTAATATATTTTTCTTAACAGCCCGGACTGATTGAATTTTAACCGCCCTATCTATCTCTCATCTTGTCCGTTAAATTTGAATTATTTAAATATCAGACATCAAGATACTGACACGTGTCCTATCTCTCCTATTTAGCAGGCTGTACATCTCACTCACATTTCACTTTTTACGAATTACTGCTGTCTGTTTCTATCTTTCAAATCCTTCAATCTTCTTTGCATTTTCCATACTTACTCAAATGGCAACTATCACTCGCAACTCTCTATCTGTTGAGTTCGATGCGATTTACAGGGCTGAAGATCCAGAAATGGTCTCTATGTTCAAATCCTTGGAATCCTCAGGATTAAGGAATTTTCTGGAATGTGGGACGGTGGTTTACGAGTCGGAGATTAGAGAGCTGTTCGCCAATGCTGTTTCTCAAAAGACGTTCATTTCCACCTCCGTCAAGGGCAAATCTTTTGACATTTCTCAAACAACGCTGTCAAAGACCTTTGGTCTTCCTACCACCGGACTGACTGATTTTGGCCACATCCCTCAGGCCACCCTTACCAATCTTCAGGGCAGAGTATCCATCTTTGGCCAGAAACTGCAGCCATCCTTCAAGAAGAAAGAAATGATGTTTCATTTTCAAGTCCTATGTGATATTGTTGGCAAGCCACTGTTGGGCAAAGCCGGAAGCTATGACGCCGTAACCGCAGAAAAATTCCGGGCCATGGCTGCTATCCATTCCGGACAGAAGATGAACTGGTCCGCTATCTTGTTTGGAGTCCTACTGGAAACAGTCATTGCATCAAAACAGGCTGTCTGCTTTGTTGTTCCTCTCAGCAAGCTCTTGGAGACAATGGACATCGAGCTGGGGAAGCCTTCCGCACTTAACCCGTTCAAGATTCTCAACCCCAAGGGTCTGGCCTTACTTAAATCCAAAGGTGCTCCACCCACTCCCTCTGATCTGGTGGCTGTGAAGATTGAACTGGGATAGGAACAGGCTGCTGCCAAAAAGACTAGAGTCAAGCGCAAACTGACAGTCCAGACTGACTCAGAGGAAACTCAGTCTGCTTCTGCTCCTTCATCCCCAGCCAAACCTCTTCCCAAGAACCCAGATCACCAAGCCACTGTCAACATTAAATCTCAAACCCATACCCATCTTACCCTCCACAAAAGCCACCCCTGCAACCCAAATTCCACTACAACCTTCAAAAACTCAACCTTCCACAGCTCCACCCACTGTACCCAGGGTCACCATCCGAGTCCCCTCCACTACCCCTGTGGTCAAGGGAATTGTTATCAAAGACTTAGGGGACCACACCCAATCAGAGATTAAGCCCTCGTCTACCACTGGAAAAGGGAAAACAATCCTAATTGAGCCCCTCTCTTCCAAACCAAAGTCAGTTGCTCAAACTGCCATTGACATTGCGATGGAAGATGTCGAAGACAAAGTTAAGGAGCTTACTGTGGTATTCGATGAATGGGTCGAATATAGAACGATCAACCACTTTGGTCTGTTCTTCGGCAAGCTCAAGAGGCTCCACAAAATGGAACAAGAAGTCCTTAAAGGGACAGAAACCAATGACGTGCGGATTGCGGTGCATCGCAAGGAGTTATTTCAGGCTAATCACAGGCTCAGACTGGCAAACTTGCTTATTACAGCCAAGAAGGCGAACTTTGATGCCACCAATCCGACTACCAAAGATGACGGTGCTGTCATTGCTCAGATGGAGATGGACATTCATACTCTCCACATGGTTGTTCGCTTTCAACGCCAGAAGCTCAACATATCTACTCCCGTTCCCAGCCCAGATCACCCCTCTGCAAGCAAGATTGTGGCAGAACCATTCTTTGAGCCAATCATTTCTGATACAGCGGAGCAGCCACTGACCAATGCTCCATCTGTCGCAGAGATTGAAGCCATGGATGTCTTGCTGGACTCTCCAACAACTTCCATTCCTTTGGCGTCCTCAGTCTCCCATATTCAGAACAGTCCAAAAGACGCACCTCCAAAAGCTATCTCACCAGACTCCGTCGATCCGGATCTCGTGGTGTCAACAATTGTTGCAGCTT
The DNA here is from genome assembly GCA_907163345.1 of Haberlea rhodopensis. NCBI lineage: Eukaryota > Viridiplantae > Streptophyta > Magnoliopsida > Lamiales > Gesneriaceae > Haberlea > Haberlea rhodopensis. Next base: position 584,628 of record CAJQUN010000358.1, on the reverse strand, counting down.
TACAAGATGAGGAGCCTAATAGGCCTATCACTCTTCCAGATCAGTCTGCTGAAGATTTGGCGTTTCTACAAGAATTTTCTACGGACTTAGTTACAATGATTCAGTCCGATATATGCCAATCTGCCGTTTCTACACTCGTACCAGTTGAGGCAGAAGTTGATCTGACTACTTCACCATCTGATCACTCTCTAGACCATTTAACTGCTGAAGCCTCATCCCTCGCCAAGTCTCTTCAACAGTTCTCTGACAACTGTCTCTTTCTCTCTCAACGAGTCAGAGACGTTCATCAAAGTCAAAGGTCTATGCACTTGGATTTTGAATCCTTCAGAGACAAGATGACGGCTAGCATAAGCGGTATTCAGCGTGGACTAAATGACCTGTTCTCTCAGCAAGCTTCATATAAAAACAGCCTGAGAAAAGAATAGATCGAGCTGGCAACTGAAGTTTGGACTTCCGTCGCCAAATCCCTTATTGCTCAAGACACTCGTCTGGATGCTATCTGCGCTCAGCTCACGCAGATCGTAGATTTCCTTCAGCAGATTGCTGCTGACAAAAAGGGGGAAAAGAAAAAGGATTTCAAGCCAGCTCAGCAGTCCTCAGCGAAGAAGTAGATGTCTATATGAGTCAGACATTTAAATGTATCTATCAGATTTTTCTTCAATAAAATCAGAGTCTTTCAGTCACTTATCTAAGTCTTATTCATCTATTTTGAATAGTTCATTTATTTTGAACAAAATGACTTAATCGATCCGAACTACAACTTACAGTGTTCATTTATTTTGAACAAGAAGACTTAATTGATCCGCAAGAATATTCTTCAGAACTCTTAAAAGACTGAATAAGAAGACATGGAAGCTAGGTTTTGTCATCATCAAAAAGGGGGAATTTGTTAATTCCGGATTTTAAAGATGACAAAACAGATCAGACCGATCAAGCAGTAAAACCATGTCAAAGCAGATTACACCGATATGGTCTATCGCAAAATTAGAACGGATCGATGCTAACCAGTCTGACCAGATCGAAGCACGAGATCAGCTCAATAAAGATCAGATCAGAGCAGACAAGGTTGGATAAGCTTCATTCTTCAGTGCGAATCATTAACGGCTATTTATTGAAGCATTTAATGATGCAATTAATGGTGAAAAATACCAAGGACTGAAGATTACCTTAAAAGATAAGAAGACAAAGGAGAGACTACCTGACAGACGCCGAAAGCACAGACCAGAAGGAAAGTGCCTAAAAGAATAATACTGAAGCTTGTTCAGAGATTGAACAGAGTCAAGAGTTGCACAGAAAAGGAAATAATGTCTTTGATATAAATGACTATATAAGGATGCAACTAGAGAGCTAAAAGGACAGGACTGATCAATCAAGAAACGAAAAGTAAACAAAACAGCACAAGCTTACAAGTTCAGATATTCTTGAGCAGAACCACTATTAAAAGATATTCATCTTACCAGTCTGCTCAAAGTTTTCATAAGCACAGCTTATTGTAATATTTGATCGTCATAGGATCATTGTGTGCATAGACAAAATCATTATGTCTTTTGTATTTATACTAAGATAGAAGAGTGAGATTCAATTGTAACTGTCAGACAGTCTGTGTCTGAACAGATCGAGAGACTAGGAGTTTCAGTCTGGTAGTGGGATAAATCCAGCTGAATCGGGGTTGTACAAGTGGTTGTATTACTCAAAGTCTTCTAGTGAATCCTTCCTTAATTGGAAGAAAGGATACGTAGAAGGATTACACCACCTTCGAACTTCCAGAAACATATCCTGTCTATTATCATTCCGCACTAAGTTACACTCATTAAACCATCAAGACGTTCTTACTAGTCAAGAACAGACCGTTCTGCACTATTATATTCAGTGGTCTTTCTGCTCAGAAGCTGATTAAGAAATAGATTTCACTCACTAAACCGAGAGAAATCAATAAGGATTAATTTTAAAGGAGTGTTCATTCACCACCCCCTCTAAACACTCTGGACCGATCCTAACAAGTGGTATCAGAGCCAAGGTCGCATGTTCGATTCCCATGAGTTGCAGAGAGTGCAATTATTTGGGGAGGGATTGTTGGGGTTCAACAATTGCCTCTGCTTTGTGATCGGTCGAACACGTGGCGCTTGTGCCAGTGTATGGTTGAAAAGATTGATGTTGCGCCATTACCCTTAACTATAGTTATTGGTAAAGCGGTAAGCGCTCGATCCAACAGAAACCAAATTCGATATAATCTCTCAGTGCAATTATTTCAAGAACAAGAGCAAGCTCAAGTTTGAAAAATAAAAAGCTAAGTGCTACCGATCGATCGGTAGACATGGACCGATCGATCGGTAGGCGAATCCAAGAAATAAGGAGACTTGATTTCTTTCCTTTCTACAAGGATTCTAACCAACCTCTCCATCTCCTATAAATACCACAAGAAAATCAGATTTTTTGACACTCTTTTGATAGACTTTCATACATTAGATAATTAGTTTTAGACCTAGTTTTCATAATCCCTTAATTGTTTTGAAGGCAGCTACGAAGATCAAAGCGAAGGCGAGAGTGACAACATCAACGAATGGCGATCCAACTAGTTTTGTCTACATTACGCTTTCTAGATTAAATTTTGTTGTTTTTAATCTAGTTATGCGTAGTTAAACTTTTATTCTTGGTTGAGGAAGACAATACCTTAGAATTTTTTATTTTCATGACACGTTCTTAATTATTGGTTTTTATTCAGTATCAAGAGTTTTTCTATCATTTATTGATATGTTTGATGATTGTTCATCTAGTAGTTTTGCATACAATCTAATGCTTGTCTTATGAAGTAATTAATATTAATAATTTTCCGGTTGTGAGATTGTTAAATTATTAGGAAAAACGCTAGACTAGATTGAACATAGACGCTCAGATTATGTTGTTTAGCTTTATAATTCTCATTGGTTTTCAAAGTTATCACTAATATTAATATTAACTGCTGTTGTTTTGTTGATTGATTGGTATTGGTTGATTTAGAACGCTTGGACTATTTTAACTAGGAATAAAGTGAGATACGAGTTGAATCTCCAATGATAAATATTCAAATAAAAATTGAGTCTTTTGTGAAAATCAATTATTTCATAATTCCAACGGTAAAGTCGACCGAAACCAAGATATTCTTTCATTGATAATTTCATAGTAGTTTTACTTCTTCAATTTTAGTTATAATTCACTCACAAAACCCATATTTTATTGTTCTTGTTTTTTTTTTTATTTTCCTTAAACACAAGAATTCACACCTCCCTGTTGATCGATCCTTACTCACACTACTACATAATTGTTATCGATCTTACGGATTGAGTGTAGTTAATTTGGACGTACACGATAAGCGCACACCAAATTTTGGCACCGTTGCTTGGGAGGCGTTGTATATTTTTGTGTTAATATTTGTTTTACTATTCTACACTGCTATTCTGGTTTGTTCGTGCATGTCAATCATCAAGACAAGAATAATTCCAATATGATCCTGAGATTGAGAGGATCTTGCACCGCATAAGGAGAGAGAATCGAGACGCAACAGATGAATCTAACTCAAATTACCGACTCACTTTGAGGAGTAAGAGAAAGCGACGATGGCTGCGAATCAGAGAATGAGACTACTAGCAAACCCAACCTTGGATCAACAACCTCTTTACAACATCTTTCCTTCACTTTCCCTACTCTTGCTACAAATGTTAATTTTGAGCTTACATCTAGATTAATTCACTTATTGTCTACTTTCTATTGACTTGCAGGTGAGGGTGCTCACAGGCATTTGATGGAGTTCCATGTGGTTTGCACTACTATGAAGTTAACTGGCATAATAGATGAGCAAATCAAACTATGAACCTTTCTCTTTTTCCTTGAAGGATGTTGCTAAAGATTGGCTATTCTATCTGCCCTCTGGCTCGAGCACCACATGGACTGATTTAAAGAAGATCTTCCTAAAAAAATACTTTCCAGCGTCAAGAGATGCTGTGAGGGCCCGATCCTAAGGCGGTGTTTAATTATCACACAATGATTAATTTGCGTAAACAACAGAAGATTTATTTCAAATGTCTTGTCAAATGGCCCTATTTTTTTTTTTCTTTTAGATAATACATAGATAACAAAATATGTATATATTTCCGTATTACATTCATAGGTAATACATCATTCATTTAACAACATGACAATCAAAGTATTTGAAAATATTATAAGTTAAATACAACATACAAAGGGCATACCCCGATAAAGTTTATTTTCTTAAAAGTAGAGTAATACTACTGGGAAAAGAAAACAATGCCTAAACCTGAGCTTGCTCTTCACGCAGCTCGGTTATCTCTAGATGCATCACCAAAAGCATCGGGATCTTTTCCTCCTGCAAACCCTGTCATGCCCGAACAACAAAAGACATGACAGCCCCCACAAAGGGGGTCAGTACCCCAGTACGAGAAATAAATAAATCATGTCAAGAATGACAAAGTATCATGCAATGCATACCATGTATGAATGCGATGTATGAATGGGTATAAAGAATCGAATCTCAAGATACCAAAATCGGAGTCCAAAGGAAGGTATCATATCATCAATCAATATCAAGTTCGAGCAGAGGGTGACAGAACACACACTTTGCGCTAGGAGAATCATCTTGTGTTGTGCTCGTCATCCCTCGTGTCTAGGTCCGGTAGCAACGCGCGTGACTACAGTTGCTACCTAAATTGCCTGTCATCGCCGTACCTGTCGTCCCCGACACTCGGAGTAAATCAACTCAGTCATCATCAAGGATATCAGAGAAATGGATATATCAATATGATATGCCCATGAATCATTTATGCATCATATGACATATGCAACTCAATATGACATGCTATCTCATGTGAAAGTCGATACATATAATGTAATTCACATATCATGTAGTCCAATGTATCTCAACATGTCATATAGTTACATAGTGACAATTAAATCATATAAATCAATTAATGGCATGTAAAATCGTACAATAGTATCATTACACGTCTTCACCATACGTCATGATAAAACTCATTTCTACGTACCTCGGACCAATGCTATATCTACCGAGTACTCCCGAATCAACCTCGAGATATGTTAACCTGGTCATATACACCTCAATTATATCATCAAAGTGTTCAATTATTTCCATTATCAAGTTTATAATCCAAACATTGAGCCTTAGGAAATTTCTTAAAATTTCAGCTTACATGCTCATAGTAATTGGCTCATAAATTTTTCAATACTTAACCAAATTACATGGGTCTAATTTATCTTGAAAGCTAACTCAAAATATGACATTTCATATGTTTGACACTTCCCCAAATTTGATCATTTACCTAAGGCAAATTGGGTCTAAACATCACTTATGCAAAAGAGGAGAATTTTTAAGTTCCAAAGTGAGCACTTTTCGTAAAAACTTCATAACTAATTCATACGACATTCAAATTACCTGATTCTAGTGGGAGAATTTAGATAACTCAAAATACTAAAATACATCTTTTATGAGCTTTAATCTAATTAGTTCATCTTGAGGTACATTATTTGAAAACTTTACAGCCTAAAAACTCGTAAATACCCTGTTTCTAGATTGCATAATTGTTTGTAAAATTAGCATAACTTTTGCATATGAACTCCAAATTGAGTGAGGCCAATTCCAAAGCAATATAACACCGAATACTAAAACTCTTATTAGAAGGTAAATCTTCAAACTCGTAGCCATTTATTTCCATAAATTCGAAGAACACACTGTATGAAACTCGAAAGCACTGAATTTTCAGATTTTACACATTATGGTAAAATAACCATAACCTTTTCATCTTAACTATAAATTAACTTATTTTGGTTGACAATTAAAGCTAACACAAAATACTACAACGTTTATTAGGGGAGTCATCTTCAAATACGAAGTTTAACCATGCGTAAAACTCAAAATACCAGACTATATGTGCACTACCTACTAGTTGAACAGATTTGACAGCAATTTTTCACTACATTTCTCATGTAAAGGCATCAAAATTCGACCCTTAATCCTAAATACAAGTTAATAAAACTCAAAATTCATGTTATATCTCACTATATCTTGAAGATTTGAAGCACAACCCAAGCCCTTGAGTCAACCAAGCTCATTTCTCCTTCCAAATTCTTCTTTTCTCCCTCAAGAATGCTCCAAACTCAAAAATTCTTGTTGGGTTCTTCTTCCCTAACCTTGTAGCTTCTAAATCCTTAATTGCATGTAACATGCACTCACAAAATCAAGAGAAATTGAGAGAACAAGGGCTGAAAAATTCAAAATTATAGAGAGAAGGATGAGTGAATTTAGGTTGGGTGGAAGGAGAGAGAATGGGCTTGATTAAATAAGTGATGGCTGAATATTCAAGTTTTGGTGATTGATTTTTTAATCAATTGATGTATTGTGGAATCCGTGTGTTAATACATCACTATTTGCAAGATTAATGGTCCAAAAGCATGTATTAAAAATGAGTTAATTCATTAGTGGCATGTGTTCTCCAAGTGCCATGTCATCACGCACATGCACATGCACTAAAAACATGCTCCACTATTTTCTTTACTCATCGAAGTCCGGAACACCTTAATTCAAAGTCCGTACTTTTAATTATCGGGGTTTGGTTAATCATCGTTAATCCGAATTAATCAGCAACAAGGCCTTACACTTCTTCCCCTCTTAAAATGATTTCGTCCTCGAAATGGCAAAATATAACTCAACAATTTAAATCATATGAGATGTCTCAATCTCATTCATAGATACATAAGAATCATCATGTATCAGTGACAACTGCTGTGGTAGTATCAACGATATACCACTGAACCAAACTTCTCTATGACTCCACAAGGTTCAAAATATCTAGGCAACATCGTACCTCACTTAACGAATCGTATCGATCATCGTAAATGTAATATCTTCAGATTTACATGATTCTCAACTTGAAATTCTAACGATATATTCCACTTGTTGGCATAACAAACCTGCTTACTTTAAGCCAATTTCATTCATTTCTGCAGAAAATTTATCGTTCCTGGCATTTCCTCAACAATCTCAAGTTGTGCCAAATATTCCTTATCAATCTCATCTCAGCGTATCAGCGATCAACAATTCTGGCTCTACAAAACCTAAACTAATGCCATCCTTATAGTTGTCTGGAACTTAAATTATACGAAAATTCTACTAGTGAATAGTGATTTCTGTCAATTCCCACTAAATTCATCACTAATAATCAGTTAATAGCTTCCAAAGTCTGGATAATTCTCTCAGTTTGTCCATCAGTCTGGGTATGATAAGCAATAATCATTGCTAACTTAGTACCCATGACATTCTGAAAACATTTTTTGAATTCAGATATCATCCTCGAATCCCTATCAGATACAATTGTTTACAGAAACTCACTGTAGCTAAACTTTATTATCCATATCTTAAATATGTCGTTTTCTCATAGGCATACATACGATCATATGTAATCAATATCTTGTATTGAATAGTCAATTAACTCTGATTCTTATTGTTTCACAATCTCTGTTTGATCTAAACAATTGAGTTATAAAACTCAAAGCTAGAAATTTCCTAAATTCATTGGGGCACTTACAAATTCTGTAGTATTCCATTAGATCGTCCTTTTTATCTTGACCTGCTGGCATGTCAAACAATTTTCAATAAAATTTCAAAATTTCTTTCTTCATGCCATCCCATCAGAAATAGGATTGATAAGTGTCGTTTTTACACTTATTTAGATGTTATTTTCAAATGGTTTTCGTATCGATTCTTGGATTATTTTACACTTTTTGGTATATATTTCTATATTTCAGGAATCAATGTTGAAATGCATAAAAGTAGAGGAAAAGAGCCAAAAATGATGAAAAAGGACCGAACCGAGCGAACGCGTCAAAGCCGGGAAAGGAAGGAAAGAAAAAAATAAAAATAAAATAAAAAGACAGCTCGATCGATCGAGACTCAATCTCGATCGATCGGCGGTCCCAGAAAGTTGGCGATCGATCGAGCAGTCTGCTCGATCGATCGGCCGGAGGAGTTTTGTGAAAAATAAATTTCTTATAGAGTTTGTGTCCAACAAGGAAGTCCATGATTCCCTTCCCTCTATATACTTGGACGAAAATCACAATCAATATCAGACTTTTAACCTAGGAATAGCCTCCACTCCTCAATACTCCATATCACCTTCATCCACCATCACCTCTTCATCCTAGGAATTGGAACAAGCCAACAAGAGAATCGAGGAGCACGATCGAGAAAGAAGCAAGGAAGGATCGAGATTCAACGAAGAAGTCGACTTGGGAGTTTTCTTTTACTTTTCTATTATTGTTTTAAATGAATAATTGGATTTGTTGTGTTTTTGATGATTGAGAAATATCAATAACATAGTTTTTCCTATTGATTTTGAGATTGAATTCATATATCCTCTATGTGCATGTTTTATTGTTCTTCATGCTTTTGAAGGATTGATCCCCTTTGAATGATATTTTATTATAATTGAGATCGAGAGATAAAATTATAATACGATATAATAATTCATGCCGTGTGTTAAAGATTAAGATCGAGAGATAAAATCACATACGAGTGATAGCTTTGGTTGTTTAATCTAAAGTTAGTGGTTTTCATAAAGCGCATTCAATATTAAATTGTTAATTAAGTGAACGAGAGTTACTTGTTGTGATTTGATGTTAGATTTGATATAGCTCGAGAGAGTATATTGAATAAATTCAAAAAACCCGTCACCTTAGAGATGTATGGAGAAGAGAATTGTAAGAGTTGGGTTAGGTGAATAATTGTCTTGATAATTCTTTCTTGTGGATTTTTCTCGTGATCGTCGATTGTTTTGGTTGGATTAGAGTAGTTTAATTTAGTTATTAGTTTAATTATTAATTAATTATCGTAGGTTAAATATAGTCAAAAGCGTCTTATTTGGTACTTGCTTGTTAGTCCCTGTGGGTTCGACAATCCGTATTCTTCCTATCTATACTAAAACTTGACACCGTGCACTTGCGGTCTAAAATCGCTAGACTGGAATTAATTGTTTAAAATACAAGCGATCAAATTTTTGGCGCCGTTGCCGGGGACTAACTTTAGTAATATCATACTAGGTTCTTTGACTGTAATTTAACCATTTTTGTTTACTTCTTTCGACAAAATATATATATATATATATATATATATATATAATTTTATTTTGTTTTTGTTTTGTTGTCTTGTGAGGTACTTGTAGATGCTACATCAACAAACCTTGATTTGCCCAACAATATTCAGAGCCGTTTTATGCAGCATGGGGGAGATTCAATGAATTGGCCAACACAGTCCGGTATCACAACTTTTCGAACTATACTCTCCTACAATATTTCTTCAAAGGGTTGGATGCACAGACACGAGAATGGGTATTCAGCGCAGCACTGGTGACTGGGAGTCCCCTGGTTGATAGAGATGAGGACAATGTGTTGCACCTGTTCAATGATATGGTGGACTTCGATTATCACTGTCACTGTGATCCTTCACTACAAGGTTGGAGTCACCAATACCCACCGGAGCCTCACTACCCTAATGATATGCCCCAACCATTTGAACATCACGAAGAGAGGAGAGATAATTCTGCAGACGTCACGACTCATTTAGAGGATACCTTAATAAGATTCATGGCATCAACTGAGAACAGTTTGGAGTGCCAAACCAACTCTATGCGTCACCTGGAGCAGCAAATAGTGGTCCTTATGGAAACAATTTCAACTAGCTGCCAGGAGGAAGAGACGAGAGCTACAAATCATGAGGCAACGAATCGAGTTTGGTTATATGATGATGATCAATCAACCAACCAAGTTTGGGGGACTGATCTTACTCATGTGGAAAAGTCAAGGGAAATTGAGCCTCTTCAAGAGATTGAGCCTACTTCAGAGATGTTATCGGAGGAGTTCCCATGTGAAGATGAGTCGAGTGTGATGTTGGAGAACGAAGAGACTTTCGAAGATTCCGATTTGAGCCCATCGATGGAGACATGTTCTATATGTGGATCCGTATTTTTCATCGATGCCAACTTCACCGCACTACATCCTCCAAGATATGAAGCCAAGTCAAGAATCATTCTCCCGTACCTACCAATTCAAGAATGTTGTTGGAGCGACGAGCTTACACTGTTACAATCATGCCAACCTTGGCGGGCATACTGAATGAAGACCCATTTTTTGTATCATATGATACTTATTATGGGCGGCAGCCGCTCTTTGATGGTTGCTTCTGATGGTCAAGTCAACGACTAGAAATCAGCGCTTCTTGGGAGGCAACCCAAGCGTATCCTTTTGCTATTTAGTTTTGTTATTTGATTTTCAATGTTTGCATTTAGTGTGTTTATCTCTCGAGTCGACGATTTTACCATTTACATTATTCTCTTGTTAGGCACTCAGTTGGAGCGATGAACCCCTACAACATTGGAGCTTTCAAAAGAAAATCTTCCTCAAATCCTCATGCAAGCGTCTTGATCAGGGGAGTTTACTTTTTCCCTTTTGATTCTTTTAAACATTGAGGACAATGTTTAATTTAAGTTTGGGGGAGTGACTTGCATGTTTTACTTGCTTAATCTGCATGTTGTGTGCTTAAATGACACTTGAATAGTCCGATTATTATGAGCTAAATTTCTTTTAAGAGTTCAAACTTGAGAAAAGAATGAATTATAGTAGTGACTATTCAAGGAGGATTTTGATCTCACTATGCATATGAACTTGAATTTTAATGATTGTTAGACTTGTACATGAATATCCTTTGTTGAGTTAGCATGTCAAGAATGAGGAATATATTGAGCACATTGAGTCATGATCTTGTGGATTGCATGTGAAAATAGTGATAATTGTTGTGAACTTGATGATTTGGCTTGAGCATCTTAAAGTTATCCTAGAACCTATTTGATGATGACACTTTGAGGCGAAATTTTATTGTTACAAACTTGACTTGGACATGATTTAGGCAATCTTTTGACACGTTTGAGCCTTTCAAGCTTACCATGATATATCAATCTCTAGTGTCCCATTTTGAGCTTTATTGAAAAAGAATGGTATTTGCATTGCATATAATTAGACCCCCATTCGACATTATTGGTAAACTCATTATACCTACCCTTATATGAGCCTAAATGAAAAAAAAAAGTATCCTTACCCTAAGGGAGTATAATGAATATCATTCGATGCACATGAATTGTTATATATTGATGAACTTATTGAAAAAGATTGATGAATGATAAAAGAAAAAAAAAAGAAAAGAAAAAAAAAAGCCTTGAGAAAAGATTAAATGAATAAGACCCAAAGTGGCCAAGGCTAGAAAAAAAAAAGAAGAGGAGCTCGAAAATATGTGCTAAAAAGTGAATTTTATAAGTTATACTCTCTTCGTTGCGCTTATCATATCTTTTCTTTGTAACCGACACCAAAGGCCAAACATTACAAGCTTATAAAGACCTTTTGATCCAAGTCTAAGGAGTAACTATCATTAGTGGAGAAGTTGTTTGAAAATAGGCCTATGGGATGCTTGATGATAATCTTGACTTTGAGTTGATTAACATAAATTGATCTTGAATATGTGCATGAAACTTGAGATTGAAATTAGCACACACACACGTTCCGATTTTGAGATGTGTTGCTTGACTTAGGAGAAAACATGTCTTGTCAACTCTTGTATATGTGCATGAGATTTCTGAGAATAATGCAAGTCATGAAATAAAATGTTTCAAGTATCGAGAATTCAACTCTATCTTGTGATTTTAATGCTTAATCGAGGACGATTAAGTGATAAGTTTGGGGGAGTTGATAAGTGTCATTTTTACACTAATTTAGATGCGATTTTCTAATGGTTTTCGTATCGATTCTTGGATTATTTTACACTTTTTGGTATATATTTCTATATTTCAGGAATCAATGTTGAAATGCATAAAAGTAGAGGAAAAGAGCCAAAAATGATGAAAAAGAACCGAACCGAGCAAACGCGTCAAAGCCGGGAAAGGAAGGAAAGAAAAAAATAAAAATAAAATAAAAAGATAGCTCGATCGATCGAAACTCAATCTCGATGGATCGGCGGTCCCAGAAAGTTGGCGATCGATCGAGCAGTCTGCTCGATCGATCGGCCGGAGGAGTTTTGTGAAAAATAATTTCCTTATAGAGTTTGTGTCCAACAAGGAAGTCCATGATTCCGTTCCCTCTATATATTTGGACGAAAATCACAATCAATATCAGACTTTTAACCTAGGAATAGCCTCCACTCCTCAATACTCCATATCACCTTCATCCACCATCACCTCTTCATCCTAGGAATTGGAACAAGCCAACAAGAGAATCGAGGAGCACGATCGAGAAAGAAGCGAGGAAGGATCGAGAATCAACGAAGAAGTCGACTTGGGAGTTTTCTTTTACTTTTCTATTATTGTTTAAAATGAATAATTGGATTTGTTGTGTTTTTGATGATTGAGAAATATCAATAACATAGCTTTTCCTATTGATTTTGGGATTGAATTCATATATCCTCTATGTGCATGTTTTATTGTTCTTCATGCTTTTGAAGGATTGATCCCCTTTGAATGATATTTTATTATAATTGAGATCGAGAGATAAAATTATAATACGATATAATAATTCATGCCGTGTGTTGAAGATTAAGATCGAGAGATAAAATCACATACGAGTGATAGCTTTGGGTTGTTTAATCTAAAGTTAGTGGTTTTCATAAAGCGCATTAAATATTAAATTGTTAATTAAGTGAACGAGAGTTACTTGTTGCGATTGATGTTAGATTTAATATAGCTCGAGAGAGTATATTGAATAAATTCGGAAAACCCGTCACCTTAGAGATGTATGGAGAAGAGAGTTGTAAGATTTGGGTTAGGTAAATAATTGTCTTGATAATTCTTTCTTGTGGATTTTCCTCGTGATCGTCGATTGTTTTGGTTGGATTAGAGTAGTTTAATTTAGTTATTAGTTTACTTATTAATTAATTACCGTAGGTTAAATATAGTCAAAAACGTCTTATTTGGTACTTGCTTGTTAGTCCCTGTGGGTTCGACAATCCGTATTCTTCCTATCTATACTAAAACTTGACACCGTGCACTTGCTGTCTAAAATCGCTAGACTGCAATTAATTGTTTAAAATAAAAGCTATCAAGGATCTCCTGAATGATACATCTCATCATTCAATGCTATTACTGATTATTCAATCGTAACACACTACTAATTGGCATACTAAAATCTAGTTGGTTGATGAGACAAATCTAATTTCTTCAATCAGTATCTGAATGGGTCTGTCCTTCGAGTCTTTCTGATCTTCGAAATCAATGGTGACTCAAACTGCAAAGCATACATTGATGCTACCATTGCACCTTGCATTTTTCGGTTTAGTGCATCTGCTACTAGTTCATTTTCCTTGATTAAGATTGACTATCACAGTTAAAGTTTTTAATAAATATAGTCAGTGCTTCTATCTCATGTTCAACTGACTGAAAAATAGATATTTTAAACTCCTAAAATCAGAGTATATCATGAGTTGTTCTCCATACAGATAACGTTGCCACATCTTCAAGGCAAAATAATGGCTACAAGCTTGAGTTCATGAACATGATATCATGATTCTTTTAGCTTCAACTATCTCAAAGCATATGCAATCATATCCTCATGATGCATCAGAACGTATCCCAAATCTTTGACCAACGTAGTTGTACAAACTATATATCCCTTGAACCAGTAAAAAAAACAAATCAGCACTGGGGCTGTTGTCCACTTCTGTTTCAGTTTATGAAACTGCTTTCTCATTCATCTGACCAAACGAAACTCAAATTTCTTCTTGGTCAATTGATGAATAAATCAGGCTATCCTAGAATATCCTTCTATAAAAGACTGTAATATCTGGCCAAACTCATAAAACTTCGTATCTCGAGTACATATGTACACCACTGATGAATATTATTATAATTTCACCCAAAAGTTACGGAATACGCTATTCATTAAATTCATAAACTCTACTGGTTGTGAGACCACACGACATTACCAAAAATTCAAAATGCCTATATCTGGTTTGACCAATTGCCTAGAGAACATTTTCTATTCTGACTCAAACTGATGGTAACCAGATTTAAATTCATTATTCTTATACTTCGACGTTTCTTACAACTGATCATATACTTCTAGATCTTAGGCAATGGGTATTTTTTCTTGACAGTAACCCGATTCAACTGCCTTTAGTCAATACACATATTCATAATACCATCTTTCATCTTCACGAACAGAACTGATGTTTCCCCATGGTGAAATACTCAGACGTATGTACCCTTATCGAGGAGATTCTGTAACTATTCTTCTAATTCTGTCAACTCTGCTGATGCCATTCCGTAGAGTGCTTTCGATATCGAATCTATTCCTTGGCATCAACGAACAACTTAAATCAATTTCCTTCTCTAATGGAGATTTTGTTATTTCCTCAGGAAAATCTTGGTAAGTTTTCTTACCACTAGGATATCAGTCAACCTCGACTCTTCCTGATCAACATTAACTGCTTATTATAAAATATCCTTCATTTTCCAAGTATTGCAACCACAATATTTTCATAGATGATACTATCAGTATCTTAAATTGCTATTCGTGGCTATAAACATTTCATTTGGAGCCACAATATAGTCAAAAATTCACTACACCATAAAAAAAAATCATCTCTACAATTTTGAAACTTATCAGAGTATCTATGACCTCGATACAATCAAAATCCTATCTCGGCAACACCATTAAATTCTAATCCACAATACAATTATCAAACTGTAAGATACAGTTCACTATTACATGTATAGATCGTATAATCATCACTGCTTGTGTATTTTCCAAATCATCATTATCAATGCACATTTGATGCAATGTATGAAAACAATGCTTTTGTCTCAATAAAACTTGTGCAGTGTGATCAAATACATGATATGTATCTGCGACCACCAGTACTGAAGTATTTCTAACCTTATCCTCTATCAAGGTATACTCTCTGGCCTGTTGGGAAACCAAAAATAAATAACAGATATTACCCCTGATATGCAGGTACTTAACTGCTGCTGGAACTGGGTGGTCGAAAAGAATAACCACTTTGATATCTACCCCTAGCTCAGGGTATTTGTTGTTATGGCTGCATTTATTCTTGAGCACGAAAACATGCTCTGACTGGCCACAATCGATATAAATTCTTCTTATTCTTTCACATGGATCAGTATTTATTTACATCCACAGTGACCTCGAAAAGTTACGATATTATACAATCGTCTTCCATCACTACCATTACTCTAGATACTTTCATGTAGAAGAGTTCATATTGTAGTATTTATTCATAGTGCGGACACATAAACTGGAACTAAATTACGACAGTCCTCATATCCAAGTCCCCATTCAAACCAATTATCGTTGTTTCTCACAACAACTATACTCTATTCTTCAATTGAAATATCACTATTTTCAATATTCTCAAGTTCTAAATTATTATCTCGGTGTGCACAGGTTTTGACGTAAACTCATACGTATTACCCTGGTCTTTCGGACTCAAATTCCCGATGTCAATCGACAAAATGAGTTTTAAAATAGTTATAGTGCCATCCCACTAAGCACAAGGATTAAGTCCTAAAGTGATAAATAAAATTCCCAATAATGGACGCATTATCACTAAGATATAATTCAAGTAACAGTTTACAGTGCCTACAGGTACGCTAGATAGCTATCAAAGTTCATATCCCAGCTACCTGTCCAAACACTAACTGCCCATCATACAATCAAAACATCATATATAAATATCATGTGGGGTCTTCCCACCTTAACAGTGTTTTAGAGACATAAGAAGGACTAGCATGCATTAATAACATCTTAGGGTTCTAGTTGTTACACGAGCTAACAGAATTACAGGCCAAATAAAACTTCAAAGCTTATTAGTTACATTCCCATAATGAATGTTAACATGTTAGATTTATACTACTCCTAGAGTAGATACTAAACAGAAGCCGAATCCTATACGTTCCTGTGTTCCTCGTAGCTCACTGCCTCAACCCGACCCTTAGTCCTTTAGTCCAAAAGTGTACCTACAGGAACAACCCATCGTGAGCATGTACATCGTTACTTATCATCATAAGGCAATGGCATATAAATAAATGCATGAAAATAATTGGTAACATATACTTCCTGGTTAATCGCATTAACCCTCTTTGGTTGTCCCTGTTTCATAGCGATGCATAAAAATCATTAATTCTTGACATGAATGATTAAAATCATCATCTTATAAATATCATCATCTTATAACATCATCATCATATAAGCATCATCATCTTGTAAATATCATCATCTTGTAGCATCATAATCTTATAGCATCATCGTCTTATAAATATTATCATCTTATAACATCATCATCATATAAGCATCATCATTTTATAGCATCATCATCTTGTAGCATCATCATCTTATAGCATCATCGTCTTATAAATATTATCATCTTATAACATCATCATCATATAAGCATCATCATTTTATAGCATCATCATCTTGTAGCATCATCATCTTATAGCATCATCATCTTATAACATCATAACAAAATATAATAGTAAATGTACGACATCTTAGTTAAGTGAACATGCTGGTTATTCGTTACCTTCTTCTTGTTGTTCCTGATTCATAATCATGCATATGGGCATCTTACCCTGTGGCATCTTACCACAAATAAACATCGCATGGCTTCTTACCATGTGGGGCATCTTACCCCGTGGCATCTTACCACAAATAAACATCGCATGGCCTCTTACCATGTGGGGCATCTTACCCCGTGGCATCTTACCACAAATAAACATCGTATGGCATCTTACCATGTGGGGGCATCTTACCCCGTGGCATCTTACCACAAATAAACATCGTATCACATCATTATACAAACATCGTATAAACATCATCATATAAACATCATCATTTCATCGTATATATATTCATGCGATAAATGCATAGTCATAGTGTAGGGATGTTTTACCGTCCGATGCCCATATGTCTCTTACGTACCTTTTCAAAAGGAGGAGGAGTCAACAGACTTATCTCCTTGATTGTGCTGGTACCTGAGATGGCTCTACACAACCACATAATACCATATTAGGCACCGATACGAGAATCGAAATCAATTTTCAAAAAAATGAACATAAAATTTTATAACATATGAACAGTTACTACCGATCGATCGGTCTCGCTTACCGATCGATCGCTAACTGTTCATCATTTCTTCTTTTAGCTACGGCATTTGCCGATCGATCGGTGTTCATCACCGATCGATCGGTCGTTCCCATTCATGCGAGATTTTCCAGAAATCTCGAACACCTCAATTCACACCCTTCAAACTACTTCATAACAGACATACAATGCCTAAACAAGCATATCAATAGCTTCATCATACTTCCATGCATGTATTAAAATTAAAGGTTTACTCATAACATAAACCGACATGCATTAAAATTGCCCAACTTTATCAGTGCTCATCCACTCTTTCAGAAAAACAGGGCATCATAATTTCTACCCAGATTTTCGAGCACTACATTTCATAACAAGAATTCTAACACATAAAACATGTAACATGTTCAAACAAACATGCTAGGGGCTTCATACAACCTCTATGTAAACACTTAAATTCAAGGTTCAACAAAACCTAAGCTAGCATGCAACATAACCTCATCAAAATCTTCAACCTCATCCACAATTTCAGGAAAACAGGGCATGTTAGTTCTGCCCAGAATTTCGAGCACTTACTTTCATAATAAGAAAACCAACACATAACATAAGTAACATGCTCGAACAAACATGCTAGGAACTTCATAATACTTCCATGTAAACATACATACCAAGGTTTCGTTCATACCTATACTAGCATGCATAAAATCATCACCCCAAAACCCAAACTCAACCAAAAACCCAGAAAACAGGGTACCCACTTACCCCTCTCTTTTTGCTCCTCTTTTTTGTAAGCTTTAGCACATAAATCACAAGTCTCTCCTTCTCCTATCTGCAGCTCTCACCATCGATTTTTGGAAGAAAGAAGGAGAGAAGGAGGTGGAGTGGTGGGAGAGGAGGATAAGGTATGGGTTGGGGAAAGGGGTTGGCAAGTGGGGTGGCTGATTGATTGGGGGGGGGGGGGGGTGGTGGTGAGGTTGGGGTGCCATGTGGTGTTTAATTGTGTCCCGGTATTTCATACGATGTATAAAAATATCTCCCCTTGATATTTTATAATTTTACTACATCCATACAACATTAAAAACACCTAACATGCTCCCTAAACCATATCATCATATCATAATTATAACCCCCAATTAAAGTACCACAACCCTCTTAAACACATCGTAAATCATCATCGTAGCACATAATCATATAATATTTCGGGGGTATTACATTACTCCCCTACTTATAAGATTTCGTCCTCGAAATCCACATGCATCATCATAACGGAACTAAACATAAAAACATACCAGAGAATAGTTCCGAATAGTGCTGCACCATATGCCGTTCCGTCTCCCACGTAGCCTCCTCGACACCCCGACGATCCCACTGAACTTTGACCATCGGTATAACTTTGCTTCGAAATCTGCGATCCTCTTGATCCAGAGTCTTAATTGGTCATTCCACGCAGGACACATCTGAGTCTATCTGAACTTCGGTAGGCTGTAAGACACGAGACGGGTCTGGCTCATACTTCCGTAACATAGAGACATTAAAAACATCATGTATGCCAGATAAAGATGGCGGTAGAGCCAAACGGTAGTCCAAAGTACCGATACGCTGCAATACTTCATATGGACCAACATACCTTGGGGATAACTTCCCCCGCATACCAAGATGAACTACACCCCTGAAGGGTGAGATTTTCAAGAAGACCCTGTCTCCTACTTGGAATTCTAGCGGTCGTCGTCGCTTGTTGGCATAGGCTGCTTGCCTATCCTGGGTCGCCTTCATCTTTTGGCGTATCAACTTAATCTTGTCTTACATATCCTTAATCATATCTGGTCCTCCGACCGCTTTACTAGTCAAGTCCTCCCAATACAGCGGTGACCTACATCGTCGTCCGTAAAGAGCTTCAAAAGGAGTTATTTGAATGCTCGTCTGATAGCTGCTAATATAGGAGAACTCCATCATTGGCACTGAATCTTGCCACGGAGTATCAAACTCCTAAACACATGCCCTCGACATGTTCTCGAGCGTCTGAAGGGTACGCTCTGTCTGGCCGTCTGACTGAGGGTGATAAGCTGTACTCAGTCTCACCTCGGTGCCCAAAGCTGTCTGGAGACCCTCCCAAAAATGAGAAGTAAACCTTGGGTCTCTGTCAGACACAATCGAGACTGGAACTTCATGCAACCTCACCACATCCCACACATATGATTGGGCCATCTTTAGATACGCAAAAGTCATACAGTAGGGGATGAAGTGAGCTACCTTCGTTAGCCTATCCACGATCACCCAGATCGCATCAAATCCAGAGGCCGTCCTTGGTAAGTGGGTTACAAAGTCCATAATGATATGCCTCCACTTCCACTTGGGTACCTTCAAGCTCTTCAGCTCGCCACCAGGCCTCTGCCTTTCTGCCTTTACCTATTGGCAGATCAAACATCTTATAACGAAAGCGATCACATCGTGCTTCATGCGTCTCCACCAGAACTGACCACTTAGGTCCTTATACATTTTCCTTCCTCCTGGGCGGATACTGAACCGACTACTAAGAGCCCGTTCCGATATTCTTTAAGCAAGTCCGGCGTATCTGGGACTACCCATCGGTTGCCCAGCCTCAAGGAATCATCTTCTGCCATTCTGAACTTTGATGGCTGTCCTCGAAGTACTAAAAAAAACGACCACCTCTGAACCTCATCATCTGACCTCTGGGCTTTCCTAATAGCCTCAAATAAGTCTGGCTCAGCCAACAAGGTCGACACTCACACCGGCGACGTGTCCACATCAAAATCATAGCTCTAATGGCAACAAGAGGTCATCATAGCTGATAAATTCATGACATCCATCTTCTTTGTCGCATATTCATCTCAGCCTGTGTGAACAAAACTCCAGGCTCTTATGGTCCGGGTAGATGGTAAACGACGTACCATGCAAGTAATGCCTCCAAATCTTCAAGGCAAATATAACGGCTTCCAGCTCCAAATCATGGACTGGGTACCTATCATCATGTGGTTGTAACAGCCTCGATGCATAAGCCACCACATGCTTATCTTGCATCAACACACAGTCCAAACCCTGCAGTGATGCATTCGTGTACAAGGCAACCATCTTATTCTCAGAAGGAATCACCAACATAGGTGTCGTAGTCAAACGATGCTTCAATTCTTGGGAGCTTTCCTCACAAGCTTCGGACCAATAGAACGACACTCCTTTCTGAGTCAGCTGTGCCAGGGGTCTGGCAATCCCTAAGGATCTGGAGTACTGTTCTCAAGTGATTCATGTGTCCCTCTTCAGTTCGAGAGTAAATAAGCATATCGTCCATGAAAACTATGACGAACTGATCCAAACATGGTTGGAGCACCCTGTTCATCAGGCTCATAAAACAGCTGGGGCATTCGTCACCCTAAAAGGCATGACTAAGAATCCGTAGTGCCCATATCTAGTCCTGGAAGCTGTCTTCTGTACATCATCCTCTCGAACTCGAATCTGATGATACTCCGACCTCAGATCGATCTTACTGTAGAGCCTCGTACTCTGCAGCTGATCAAACCAATCATCAATCCCCGGAAGCGGATACTTATTCTTCATCATGGCTTTGTTCAGTTGTCTGAAATCGATGCACAGCCGCATCGAACCATCTTTCTTCTTAACAAATAAAACCGGTGCACCCCAGGGCGATACGCTAAGGCGTATATAGCCCTTGTCAAGGAGCTCCTGCAACTGAACATTTAACTCCTTTTGCCCCGTTGGTGCCATCCTATACGGGGCACGAGAAATGGTAGACGTCCTTGGTAGTAACTTAATCCCAAACTCGACCTCTCTCGTCGGTGGGAATCCGGGAATCTCTTCCGGGAATACATCAGGAAACACCGCCACTACGGGCACATCTTCAACCCTTAACTATTCCCTCTTTTGAGTAATAACAACAGCATAGCTGAGATATCCTTTGTGGTCTCATTCCAATAACTGTGCCATCTTGACAGCAGATATCAACGGAATCTTTGAACGGAAACCATCCCCATAGAATATCCATTGGACTCCCATAACAGACTTGACTCGGATAGTCCTTGCCTGCAGTCCACAACTGCCTGATACTTGTTCAGCACGTCGATGCCCACAATGCATTCGAAGTCTGACATTCCCAGAACAATCAAGTCTGTCCTCAGCTCGTTACCCTCAAAATAAATGAGGCCGTCATAAACCATCTGATCAGTTATCAAACTTCTTCCAACGGGTGTCGAGACTACAAGGGCATGGGCGACAGAGAAGTGCATATGAAATCGCATCTTCTACTTCAGCATTTGCTGCTAGGCTGCAATACAAGGGTTAACAACAATACCCAAAAGTAGTTCATATAATACATCGTTAGGGAAACAAAACATGTTAGTACGACATCATATACTTCATATGCAACATATGCATAAAACATGTTTAAAAGTAAGCACCTAGCCAACTTATTGCTAAGGCTACCCTTCGCTCATTCCCGGGTTATCTAACCACTGCTCTGATACCACTAATGTGGGGTCTTCCCACCTTAACAGTGTTTTAGAGACATAAGAAGGACTAGCATGCATTAATAACATCTTAGGGTTCTAGTTGTTACATGAGCTAACAGAATTACAGGCCAAATAAAACTTCAAAGCTTATTAGTTACATTCCCATAATGAATGTTAACATGTTAGATTTATACTACTCCTAGAGTAGATACTAAACAGAAGCCGAATCCTATACGTTCCTGTGTTCCTCGTAGCTCACTGCCTCAACCCGACCCTTAGTCCTTTAGTCCAAAAGTGTACCTACAGGAACAACCCATCGTGAGCATGTACATCGTTACTTATCATCATAAGGCAATGGCATATAAATAAATGCATGAAAATAATTGGTAACATATACTTCCTGGTTAATCGCATTAACCCTCTTTGGTTGTCCCTGTTTCATAGCCATGCATAAAAATCATTAATTCTTGACATGAATGATTAAAATCATCATCTTATAAATATCATCATCTTATAACATCATCATCATATAAGGATCATCATCTTGTAAATATCATCATCTTGTAGCATCATCATCTTATAGCATCATCGTCTTATAAATATTATCATCTTATAACATCATCATCATATAAGCATCATCATTTTATAGCATCATCATCTTGTAGCATCATCATCTTATAGCATCATCGTCTTATAAATATTATCATCTTATAACATCATCATCATATAAGCATCATCATTTTATAGCATCATCATCTTGTAGCATCATCATCTTATAGCATCATCATCTTATAACATCATAACAAAATATAATAGTAAATGTACGACATCTTAGTTAAGTGAACATGCTGGTTATTCGTTACCTTCTTCTTGTTGTTCCTGATTCATAATCATGCATATGGGCATCTTACCCTGTGGCATCTTACCACAAATAAACATCGCATGGCCTCTTACCATGTGGGGCATCTTACCCCGTGGCATCTTACCACAAATAAACATCGCATGGCCTCTTACCATGTGGGGCATCTTACCCCGTGGCATCTTACCACAAATAAACATCGCATGGCCTCTTACCATGTGGGGCATCTTACCCCGTGACATCTTACCACAAATAAACATTGTATGGCCTCTTACCATGTGGGGCATCTTACCCCGTGGCATCTTACCACAAATAAACATCGTATCACATCATTATACAAACATCGTATAAACATCATCATATAAACATCATCATTTCATCGTATATATATTCATGCGATAAATGCATAGTCATAGTGTAGGGATGTGTTTTACCGTCCGATGCCCGTACGTCTCTTACGTACCTTTTCAAAAGGAGGAGGAGTCAACAGACTTATCTCCTTGATTGTGCTGGTACCTGAGATGGCTCTACACAACCACATAATACCATATTAGGCACCGATACGAGAATCGAAATCAATTTTCAAAAAAAATGAACATAAAATTTTATAACATATGAACAGTTACTACCGATCGATCGGTCTCGCTTACCGATCGATCGCTAACTGTTCATCATTTCTTCTTTTAGCTACTGCATTTGCCGATCGATCGGTGTTCATCACCGATCGATCGGTCGTTCCCATTCATGCGAGATTTTCCAGAAATCTCGAACACCTCAATTCACACCCTTCAAACTACTTCATAACAGACATACAATGCCTAAACAAGCATATCAATAGCTTCATCATACTTCCATGCATGTATTAAAATTAAAGGTTTACTCATAACATAAACCGACATGCATTAAAATTGCCCAACTTTATCAGTGCTCATCCACTCTTTCAGAAAAACAGGGCATCATAATTTCTACCCAGATTTTCGAGCACTACATTTCATAACAAGAATTCTAACACATAAAACATGTAACATGTTCAAACAAACATGCTAAGGGGGCTTCATACAACCTCTATGTAAACACTTAAATTCAAGGTTCAACAAAACCTAAGCTAGCATGCAACATAACCTCATCAAAATCTTCAACCTCATCCACAATTTCAGGAAAACAGGGCATGTTAGTTCTGCCCAGAATTTCGAGCACTTACTTTCATAATAAGAAAACCAACACATAACATAAGTAACATGCTCGAACAAACATGCTAGGAACTTCATAATACTTCCATGTAAACATACATACCAAGGTTTCGTTCATACCTATACTAGCATGCATAAAATCATCACCCCAAAACCCAAACTCAACCAAAAACCCAGAAAACAGGGTACCCACTTACCCCTCTCTTTTTGCTCCTCTTTTTTGTAAGCTTTAGCACATAAAATCACAAGTCTCTCCTTCTCCTATCTGCAGCTCTCACCATCGATTTTTGGAAGAAAGAAGGAGAGAAGGAGGTGGAGTGGTGGGAGAGGAGGATAAGGTATGGGTTGGGGAAAGGGGTTGGCAAGTGTGGTGGCTGATTGATTGGGGGGGGGGGGGGGGGGTGAGGTTGGGGTGCCATGTGGTGTTTAATTGTGTCCCGCTATTTCATACGATGTATAAAAATATCTCCCCTTGATATTTTATAATTTTACTACATCCATACAACAATTAAAAACACCTAACATGCTCCCTAAACCATATCATCATATCATAATTATAACCCCCAATTAAAGTACCACAACCCTCTTAAACACATCGTAAATCATCATCGTAGCACATAATCATATAACATTTCGGGGGTATTACATATCAAGTCATAGATGTTTTTATCACTTACTCTACATCATCATCCGATCAGCAACTGTCAGTACTAACAGATAAAATTCTCGAAATGCAACTCAGTATATTATAATACTCAGAGATATTACATCTACCTGTCCCTGCTTAGTAATCCATTACATGTCTAAAATTTCATTATCCAACATGTACTCATAGCAGGCAAGAGCATATAAAAACACGTAGTCAATTACATGCACAAACAATTTTATTTGTGACTAGACTCAGTGTCCTAACTCTAGTTCGAGCATATCCCAAAACCTGACTCTGATACCAAATATGAGGGCCCGATCCTAATGTGGTGTTTAATTATCACACAATGATTAATTTCGTAAACAACGGAAGATTTATTTCATATGTCTTGTCAAATGGCCCTAAATGTTTTTTTTTTGCTTTTAGGTAATACATAGATAATGATACCAAAATATGTATATAGTTACGTATTCCATTCACAGGCAATATATCATTCATTTAACAACATAACAATTAAAGTATTTGAAAATGTTATAAGTTAAATACAACATACACGGGGCATACCCCGATAAAGTTTATTTTCTTAAAAGTAGAGTGATACTGCTGGAAAAAGAAAACAATGCATAAACATGAGCTCGCTCATCACGGAGCTCAGTTATCTCTAGATGCATCACCAAAAGCATCAGAATCTTGTCCTTCTGCAAACCATGTCATGCCCAAACAACAAAAGACATGACAGCCCCCACAAAGGGGGTCAGTACCCTAGTACGAGAAATAAATAAATCATGTCAAGAATGACAAAGTATCATGCAATGCATACCATGTATGAATGCAATGTATGAATGTGTATAAAGAATCGAATCTCAAGATACCAAAATCGGAGTCCAAAGGAAGATATCGTATCATCAATCAATATCAAACTCGGGCAGAGGGTGACAACACACACACTTTGCGCTAGGAGAATCATCATGTGTTGTGCTCATCATCCATCGTGTCTATGTCCGGTACCAAAAAATGCGTGTCATCGACGTGCCCGTCGTCTCCGACACTCAGAGTAAATCAACTCAGTCATCATCAAGGATATCAAAGAAGTGTATAGATCAATATGATATGCCCATGAATCATTTATGCATCATATGACATATGCAACTCAATATGGCATGCAATCTCATGTGAAAGTCAATACATATAATGTAATTCACATATCATGTAGTCCAATGTATATCAACATGTCATAGAGTCACATAAGAATCACATAGTGACAATTAAATCATATAAATCAATTAATGGCATGTAAAATCATACAATAGCATCATTACACGTCTTCACCAGATGTCACGATAAAACTCATTCTACGTACACCGAACCAATGATATATCTACCGAGTACTCCAAGAATCAACCTCGAGATCTGTTAACCTGGTCATTTACACCTCAGTTATATCATCGAAGTGTTCAATTATTTCCATTATCAAGTTTATAATCCAAACATTGACCCTTAGAAAATTTCTTAAAATTTCAGCTTACATGCTCATAGTAATTGTCTCATAAGTTTTCCAATACTTAACCAAATTACATGGGTAATTTAGCTTGAAATCTAACTCAAAATATGACATTTCATATGTTTGACACTTCCCCATATTTGATCATTTACCTAAGGCAAATTGGGTCTAAACATCAATTATGCAAAAGAGAATTTTTAAGTTCCAAAGTGAGCACTTTTCATAAAAACTTCATAACTAATTCTTACGACATCCAAATGACCTGATTCTAGTGGGAGAATTTAGATAATTCAAAATTCCAAAATACAGCTCTTATGAGCTTTAATCTAATTAGTTCATCTTGAGGTACATTCTTTGAAAAATTTTACAGCCTAAAAACTCGTAAATACCATGTTTGCATATTGCATAGATGTTGGTAAAAGTAGCACAGTATTTGCATATGAACTCCAAATTGAGTGAGGACAATTCCAAATGCAACCTAACACCAAATACTACAACTCTTGTTAGAAGGTAAAACTTCAAATTAGTAGCCATTTATTCCCATAAATTTGAAGAACACACTGTATGAAACTCGAATGCAATGAATTTCTAGATTTTACACATTCTGGTAAAATGACCATAACCTTTTCATCTTAACTATAAATTAACTGACTTTGGTAGCCAATTAAGGCTAACACAAAATACTACAACATTTATTAGGGGAATCATCTTCAAATTCAAAGTTCAACCTTGTGTAAAACTCGAAATACCAGACTATATGTGCATTGCCTATTAGCTAAAGAGATTTGACAACAACTGTTCACCACATTTCTCATGTCAAGGCATCAAAATTCGACCCTTAATCCTATATGCAAGTTAATAAAACTCAAGATTCATGTTATACTTCACTATATCTTGAATATTTGAAGCACAACCCAAGCCCTTGAGTCAACCAAGCTCATTTCTCCTTCCAAACTCTTCTTTCCTCCCTCGAGAATGCTCCAAACTCAAAAATTCTTATTGGGTTCTTCTTCCCTAATGTAGGGTCTTCCTACCTTAACATCATCTTAATCACGTATTATGGACTAAACATGCATTAGATAACATCTTAAGGTTCCGGTTGTACGTGAGCTAACAGGATTACAGGCCAAAAATAAAACTTCAAAACTTATTAGTTACATTCCCAAAAATGAATGCTAACATTTTAGATTTATACTACTCCTAGAGTAGATCCTAATCAAAATCCTGAATCCTATTCCTTTTTGTGCTCCTTGTAGCTCACTGCCTCAACCCGGCCCTTAGTCCTTCAGTCCAAAAGTGTACCTACAGGAACAACCCATCATGAGCATGTACATCATTACTTAACATCATAAGGTAATGGCATATAAATAAATGCATGAAAATAATCATAACATATACTTCCTGGTTAATCGCATTAACCCACTTTGGTTGTCCCTGTTTCATAATCATGCATATAATCATTAGTTCTTGACATAAATGATTAAAATCATACTTCACATATATGCTCATAATCAACAATGTTAATTAGAAATGAGGATGTTTCTGGCCTTGTTATGTCAGCGGAACAATTGGCCACCTAGCTTCGACATAAAGCGGTACTGTAATACCCCTCGCTACCCCTTGATAGCGGATGTATCTCCTCGCTTAGCGGAACTGTGATACCCCTCGCTACGCCTTGATAGCGGATGTATCTCCTCGCTAGTTATGCCAGCGGTAAGTACCTTCCTCGCTTTCCCATAACAACTACCAGAACACTCTACCATTCTTAATTAACATAGTTAAACATACATCATCATCATCATGTCATAAACATCATCATCTTATAAACATCATCATCTTGTAAACATCATCATCTTATAAACTTCATCATCTTGTAAACATCATCATCTCATCATAAACGTCATCGTAAACATCATATCATCTTTACTCATCATAAACATCATCATCATAAACTTACTTATCACAATCATCATCATAAACATCGTAAATACTTATGCAATCATTGCGTAGTCATATTATAGGAATGCGTTTTACCGTCCGATGCTTGTACGTCTCTTACATACCTTTTCAAAAGGTGGAGGAGTCAATAGACTTTATCTCCTTGATTGTGCTGGTACCTGGGATGGTTCTACATAACCACAATATACTATATTAGATACCATTTCATGAATCATTGTCAAAATTCTTCAAAATAAATCAATTAAACATATTTGCCAAGATTCTGCCTCTCTCGAACGATCGGCACCAAAATCTCGATTGATCGAGAAAACATGCTAAAACAGTGCCCCAGCACACTGCCTCGATCGATCGATCGATCGGAAGGAAATATCGATCGATCGACAAGTTTCACCGATCGATCGGTATATCCTTCGATCGATCGGTCCCTGACTTTCAAAACTTATACCCATCGTTCTGCCTCGCTCGATCGATCGGGACTAAAATCTCGATCGATCGACCACTCTGAAAAATCAGGATTTTTCCAGATTTTCGAGCACTTCTTTTCATAGCAAGCAACCCACGTCATAACACATAAATCTTGTTCAAACACACATGCTAGGAACTTCATAAAACTTCTATGTAAACACTTAAATCAAAGGTTTCATAAAACCTGAGCTAGCATGCATCATAACATCCTCATAAACTTTGAGCTCATCCAAATTTACAGAAAACAGGGCATGCAAGTCTTGCCCAGATTTCCGAGTACCACTTCTTATAACAAGAAATCTAACACATAAAACATGTAACATGCTCGAACAAACATGCTAGGGCCTACAAAATACTTCCATGTAAGTACTCATACCAAGGTTTCAACCAAACTTATACTAGCATGTATGAAAATCACCCAACCAAAACCAAACCCAAACAAAATTCCGAAAAACAGAGTATTAAAACCTTACCCCTCTTCTTCCCACAAGAATTCCTTGCTTAAACCACAACTTAAATCCTTCCTTCCTGCAGCTTAGGGGGGCGTTTTTTTCTGATGCAGAAGAAAGGGGAGAGAGAGGAGAATGATTGGGGAAGGAGGGATGGGTTGAAAGAAATGATGGGGTATGGGTTGGCAAGTGGGGGAGGGTGGCCGGTTATTGGGGTAGTGGGTGGCATGGGATGTGGTGTTTAATTGTGTCCCGGTATTTAGCACGATGTATTAAAATATTCTCATTCGATATTTCATAACATTACTTAATTAATACTCCCTTAAAAACACCCAACATGCCCCCTAAATCATATCATCATAACATAAATATAACCCCAACTTAAATGCACCACAACCCTTAAACATATCATAATCATATATGTTAACACATAAACATATAAACATTTCGAGGGTATTACATTACTCCCCTACTTATAAGATTTCGTCCTCGAAATCCACATGCATCACTATATCGAAACTAAACATAAAAACATACCAGAGAATAGTTCCGGATAGTGCTGCACCATATGCCGTTCCGTCTCCCACGTAGCCTCCTCGACACCCCTTCGATCCCACTGAACTTTGATCATCGGTATAATCTTGCTTCGTAATCTGCGATCCTCTCGATCCAGAATTCTGATTGGTCGTTCTACGTAGGATACATCTGAGTCCAACTGTACTTCAGTAGGCTGTAAGACATGAGACGAGTCTGGCTCATACTTCCGTAACATAGAGACGTGATAAACATCATGTATGCCAGATAAAGATGGGGGTAGAGCCAAACAGTAGGCCAATGTACCGATATGCTGCAATACTTCATACGGACCAACATACCTCGGAGATAACTTCCCCCGCATACCAAAACGAACTACACCCCTGAAGGGCGAGATCTTCAAGAATACCTTGTCTCCCACTTGAAATTCCAGTGGTCGTCGTCGTTTATTGGCATAGGCTGCTTGCCTATCCTGGGCCGCTTTCATCTTTTGACGTATAATCTTAATCTTGTCTTCCATATCCCTGATCATATCCGGTCCTCCGACCGCTTTACTAGTCAAGTCCTCCCAATACAGCGGTGACCTACATCGTCGTCCGTAAAGAGCTTCAAAAGGAGCAATTTGAATGCTCGTCTGATAGCTGTTATTATAGGAGAACTCCACCAGTGGCACTGAATCATGCCATGGAGTATCAAACTCCAAAACACATGCCCTCAACATATCTTCGAGCGTCTGAATGGTACGCTCTGTCTGGCCGTCTGTCTGAGGGTGATAAGTGATCGTCTCCTTTTTTAAACAGTATTTTTGAGTGTGGCGATTATGTATCGCAAGTGCACGGTGTCAAGTTTTAGTATAATGATAATGTAAGTATGAGTGTCGAACCCACGAGGACTAGAAAATAAGTACCAAACTCCACTAGTTTAACTATATTTAGTCTACGATAACTGGTTGTGATTAATTAACTAAATTGACTAATGAACTCAAGATCAACCCAAAAACACAAGAACAAATAAGAATATAATCAAAAGAAACAATTATCAAGACTTTCGGTTCACCTATATAATCCCCCACAATTCACCTATTAGTTAAGAATCGAATTCAAACAATCTAAGGTGACGAGTTTTCCAAATTTATCTGATATACTCTCTCGAGTTATATTAAACCTAATATCAAATTGTAGTAAGTCACTCTCGTGTACTTATTTAACAACACAATATTGTATTAAGATCCGTGAAAACTTCTAGCTTTCGATTACTAGATATCTATAGCTATCACACGTGTATTTGACTTCATCTCTCGATCTCGGTCTGAAATCCACGGCATAAATCACTATATCGAATCACAATTTTATCTCTCGATCTCAATTGTAATTTACTATCATGTAAGGATGGTCAAACCCTTAAAAGCATGAAGAACAATGATCTATGCACTTAGATAATAAGAATCAATCAAAAACATTCAATTAAAATCATGGGTTCATACAAAGGATCCCCTAAGTCTTGATAACAAACCTAGCCAACAATCTCCATCAAATAACAATGCATAAACATGTTTTGCAACATTCTAAACATTAAAATCTAATGAAAATATAGAACTAGAGTTAGAAATACGAAAATAACGAGAGCCGTTGACTCCATGCGTTGCTCCGTCGTCCCGTCTCTTCCGATGCGTCTCTTCTTCAATGGTTATGGTGTATAGATGGTTGGAGAGGATGATGAGTGATGGAGGCTGTGTATTGTAGGTCAAAAGTGAGCCAAAAAGTCCCAAAACCGTCCATAATAATCCATATTTATGGTAGGAGGAGTTTCACCAAGTTTGGACACCAAATAACCAAGATGGAAACAAAATCCCGAATTTTCGAGTCGAGGCGATCGATTGCCTCAAATGAGGCGATGGGTCGCCTCTTGCTACTGCCTGGAGGCGATCGATTGCCTCATTTGAGGCGATCGGTCGCCTCCTCTATTTTCTGCAAATTACGATTTTGCCCCTCCTTTTTCAGCTTTGCTCAGTTTGGTCCTTTTTCATCATTTTAAGCCTATTTCCTCCACTTTTATGCATTTGGCCCTGGATTCCTGAAATATACAAATATAAACCAAAAAGAGTAATATTTTCCAAGAATCACTACAAAAACGCCCCTAATCATATATCAAATTAAGTGTAAAAATCACACTTATCAACTCCCCAAAACTTAAACTTGATCGTCTCGAGCAAGAAATAAGATCAAACAGTAAAGTTCAACATTGGAGATTCAAATGAACCAATTCATAGTCAATCATGTAGCTCAGATATCTCACTTACTGACAAACAAAAATAAATCAGAAAGTTTAACAAGTTGTGTTTTCTCCTAGATCAAACAACATGTTTCCGAATCAGAACGTGCGTGTGTGCTATTGTCACTCTCAAGTTTCATGCAATTTTCATAGATCAAATCGTGCTAGGTAATGAAAGTTAAGATTATCCTTGAGTACCCCATATTTCTATTTTCAAACACTTCTCCACTAATGTAGTCACTCCCTAGACTTGGATCAATAGGTCTTTTTAAGCTTATAGCGTTAGGCCTAGGTGTTTGGCTTCAAAGAAAGGATAGGATAACACAAAGAAGAGAGTATAAGCATGTAATGTTCATATTGTTAGCACAACTTGAGCTTCTCTTCGTTTTCTCTTTTAGCCTTGGCCACTTTGGGTCTTAGTTCGATAAATTTTTTTTTTTCTCAAGGCTTTTTCTGTTCTTTTCTTTTCTCATTCATCATCATTTTTACAATAAGCTCATCAAAATATAGCAATTCATGTGCATCTAATGAGAATCATTATACTCCCTTAGGTGAAGATAAAAAATTCAATTTAGGCTCAATTAGGTGGGTATAATGAGTTTGCCAAAGAATGTTGAATGGGGGCTAATAGTATGTTAAACATACTCCATTCTTTCTCAATTAGGCTCAAATTAGGATACTAGAGATTGATGTAAACATGGTAAGCTTGAAAGGCTCAAACGGTCCAAAGATCGCCTAAATCATTTCCAAGTCAAGTTCATAACTATAAATTTCGCCTCAAAGTGTCATCATCAAATAGTTTCTAAGGTACTCTAAGATGCTCAAAAACAATTCATCAAGTTCACAAAAATTTTCACTACTACAAATGCAATTCACAAGATTATGACTCAAATGTGCTCAAAATATTCCTCATCTTTGACATGCTACTCAAAACAAGATATTCACAAACAAGTCTTGCAATCATCAAAACTCAAGTTGACATGCATAGTGAGACTAATATCATCATGGAATAGAGACCACTACTATGATTTATTCTTACTAATTGAACTCATTTTCAAGAAAGTTTTTGTTGGTGCTCTAGAAACGATCAATTTCCAAATAAGAAGCATGACACAGTAATGCACTCCCCCAAACTTAATTCATGCATTGTCCTCAATGTAATAAGCATGGAAAGTAAGACAAAGCAGTTACCATTGACAACGACCGTCAATGATCGTTGCCCAATTCCTCATCAGCTCGTGGGGTATAGTGTTGGACAGATCACAGCATGCATGGAGTCTCTCACCATAATCAAAACAAAAACAAAAGCAAAACAAAAACAAACCAAAATAAACAAAAACAAAGCAAAGGGTTAAGAAAGAGTTCTTGATTTATAGTCCCAAGCTGGACTTTTTACCATTTACGCTCAAGTGGCGCTAGGGCCAATAGGGGGTGATTTCACATCATCCTTGTGGTAGTGTTGTAACCACTTCTCTTTCACAGTAAATAATGCCCCGTGGTCATCTCTCAGTTTGAAAGTGTCGAATGGTAGAACATTGACAACTTTGAATGGTCCAGCCCATGGTGCGTCCGACTCCCATGGAAAAAATCTCATCTTTTTCCTATTCATTAATACCGAGTCTCCTACACCAAATTTACCTCCTCTTTGTTGGCCATTCGATGTGACCTCCACCTTCTTCTCACTCTTAACCTGCATCGCATTAACAGATAATGCATCAATTATATTGGCACTAAAACATCGGTGCTCAGTGCGTGTAGTGTTCACAACTTTGAACATATCATAAGTAACTTGATCCCCCCCTACTCGGAGGATCAACTTCCCTTCTTGGACATCTATCAATGCCCTTCCAGTAGCTAGGAATGGTCTTCCTAATATCAATGGCATGTCCGCCTCCTCCTTTATGTCTAGCACCATGAAATCCACCGGAATTGTGAATTTGTCAACCTTGACCGGTACATCCTCCACTATCCCATGAGGGTACTTGATGGACTTGTCTGCCATCTGCAGTGAGACATTGATCGCTTTGAGCTCTCCTAAACCCAGCTTCCTGTACACAGACAAAGGCATTAAATTAACACTTGACCCCAAATCACACAAAGATTTATTGAAAGATTTAGAATTGATTTTGCAAGGTATAGTGAAACTCCCTGGATCCTTTAACTTTGGAGGTGAATCATTTTGAATGACAGCAGAACACTCCACAGTTAAATTTATCATCTCATGCTCTCCCAGTTTCCGCTTTTTTGACAGAATCTCCTTTAAAAACTTAGCATAATTCGGCATGTGCCGAATAGCATCAATGAAAGGCATCTCAATATGAAGATTCTTAATCAATTCTAAAAATTTAGCAAATTTAGCATCAATCTTTGCTCTCTTATACGCAGCGGGGAATGGGAGTGGGATCTCTACCTTAGTAGGTGTGATGGGTGTAAGGGTCTTAGTAGACTTACCTTTGTCGCGTGTTTGTCCCTCTTCTTGCTTGATGTCCGCTTCGCCTCTTAACTCTATGTGCACATCCTTCTTCCCATCGACCTCCTTTCCGCTCCTCAAAGTGATAGCATGGACCTGCTCCCTAGGTTTTGTCTCAGTGTCACTAGATAGTGATCCTTGTGCTCGTTCGGCTATGATCTTTGCTAACTGTCCCACTTGGACTTCCAAGTTCTTTATCGATGCCTCATGATTGTTCATCCTTGTTTCAGCCGATGATATGAACTTGGTCAACAGCTCCTCCATGCTTGGCTTTGGTGCATACCCCGGTGGTGGTTGGGGATAGTTCCTCGGCCCAGTATTGTACGTATGTGGGTAGGGGTAGGTCTGTGGTGGTCGGTTCCCTACAAAATTAACAGCTTCATTAGTAGTAATGAATGGGTTACCAACCTGGCATTCAGTGCTTGGATGTCCTCCTTGGCAAAGCTCGCATGTAACAGTTTGAACTTGCATTGCATGCATGCTCAAACTATCCATCTTCTTGTTCAGCGCTTCCAATTGGGCAGCTATGGCAGTGACTTCACTCACTTGATGCACTCCGGCTTGCTTCTTTGGCACGTTCCTTTCAGACTGCCATTGACAGCTATTAGCAGCCATCTCCTCCAACAGCGTGTAAGCCTCCTCCGGTGTCTTCCTCATCACAGTTCCTCCTGACGCTGCATCAATCATAGAACGGTTATCAGAAAATAAACCGTTATAAAATGTTTGTACCTGCAGCCAGATAGGGAGGCCATGATGTGGGCATCTCCGCAGTAGATCTTTGAAGCGTTCCCAAGCCTCATATAGTGTCTCTGGATCACATTGGGCAAAAGTAGTGATGTCATTGCGCATCTTGGCCGTCTTGGATGGTGGAAAGAATTTTGACAAGAACAACCGCGCCATTCCATCCCACGTGGTAATAGATCCTGCAGGCAACGATTGTAACCAGGATTTAGCTTTATCTTTTAAAGAAAAGGGAAACAAACGTAACCTGATGGCGTCGTCAGTAACACCATTATGCTTGAATGTATCACAAATCTCCAAGAAGTTGAAGATGTGATCATCTGGATCATCTGTAGCGGCTCCCCCAAACTGGACCGCATGTTGGATCATCTGTATGATAGCAGGCTTGATCTCAAAATTGTTAGCATGTATGGTTGGTCTCGTGATACTCGACAGTGATCCATGGAATGCAGGGTGAACATAGTCCATGAGTGATCTTGCAACTAGTGGTACCGGAATCTCCTCGGTATTAGCCATGTGTGCTCTTGCTTGCCTCAGCCTCCTTTGACAAGTGCGTTCGATCTCGGGATCAAATGGCTCAAGTGTAGGGTTGCTACTCCTTAGCATGCACCAAGAGATAGTACCATGTAACAATCAACCAAAACAAAAAGAAACAATAGAAGAGAAAAAAAATCAAAAATAAATAAATAAATAAAACAAATGACTAAACTACAGTCAACTAATCTCGTTTGATATTATTAAAACTAGTCCCCGGCAACGGCGCCAAAAACTTGATCGTCTCCTTTTTTAAACAGTATTTTTGAGTGTGGCGATTATGTACCGCAAGTGCACGGTGTCAAGTTTTAGTATAATGATAATGTAAGTATGAGTGTCGAACCCACGAGGACTAGGAAATAAGTACCAAACTCCACTAGTTTAACTATATTTAGTCTACGATAACTGGTTGTGATTAATTAACTAAATTGACTAATGAACTCAAGATCAACCCAAAAACACAAGAACGAATAGGAATATAATCAAAAGAAACAATTATCAAGACTTTCGGTTCACCTATATAATCCCCCACAATTCACCTATTAGTTAAGAATCGAATTCAAACAATCTAAGGTGACGAGTTTTCCAAATTTATCTGATATACTCTCTCGAGTTATATTAAACCTAATATCAAATTGTAGTAAGTCACTCTCGTGTACTTATTTAACAACACAATATTGTATTAAGATCCGTGAAAACTTCTAGCTTTCGATTACTAGATATCTATAGCTATCACACGTGTATTTGACTTCATCTCTCGATCTCGGTCTGAAATCCACGGCATAAATCACTATATCGAATCACAATTTTATCTCTCGATCTCAATTGTAATTTACTATCATTTAAGGATGGTCAAACCCTTAAAAGCATGAAGAACAATGATCTATGCACTTAGATAATAAGAATCAATCAAAAACATTCAATTAAAATCATGGGTTCATATAAAGGATCCCCTAAGTCTTGATAACAAACCTAGCCAACAATCTCCATCAAATAACAATGCATAAACATGTTTTGCAACATTCTAAACATTAAAATCTAATGAAAATATAGAACTAGAGTTAGAAATACGAAAATAACGAGAGCCGTTGACTCCATGCGTTGCTCCGTCGTCCCGTCTCTTCCGATGCGTCTCTTCTTCAATGGTTATGGTGTATAGATGGTTGGAGAGGATGATGAGTGATGGAGGCTGTGTATTGTAGGTCAAAAGTGAGCCAAAAAGTCCCAAAACCGTCCATAATAATCCATATTTATGGTAGGAGGAGTTTCACCAAGTTTGGACACCAAATAACCAAGATGGAAACAAAATCCCGAATTTTCGAGTCGAGGCGATCGATTGCCTCAAATGAGGCGATGGGTCGCCTCTTGCTACTGCCTGGAGGCGATTGATTTCCATCCATCTTCTTTGCCTCATATTCAGCTCTACTTGGGTGAATAAAACTTCAAGCTCTTATGGTCCGTATAAATGGTAAATGAAGTACCATATAGATAATGCCTCCAAATCTTCAAGGCGAAAATGATTGCCGCCAGTTCCAGATCATGAACTGGGTATCTGTCTCATGAGGCTTCCACTGCCTCGAAGCATAAGCCACCACGTGCTTATCTTGCATCAATACACAGCCCAAACCTTGCAGTGATGCATCTGTGTACAAGGCAAACCTCTTATTCTCAGAAGGAATCACCAATACAGGTGCCGTAGTCAAACAACGCTTCAATTCTTGGAAGCTTTCCTCACAAGCTTCGGACCAATAGAACGGGACTCCTTTCTGAGTCAGCTGTGTCAACGGCTTAGCGATCTTAGAGAATCCCTCGACGAAACGTCGGTAATAACCCGTTAAACCGAGAAAGCTCCGCATCTCAGGTGCAGAAGTGGGTGCAGCCCACTCCATCACAGCTTCAATCTTCCTGGGATCTACAGATATCCCGCTGCTAGATATAACATGTCCTAAGAACACCACACTGCTCAACCAGAATTCGCACTTGCTGAGCTTTGCATATAACTGATGATCCCTAAGGATCTGGAGTACTGTCCGCAAGTGCCTTACATGCTCTTCTTCAGTCCGAGAATAAATGAGTATATCGTCAATGAAAACAATGACGAACTGATCCAAATACGGTTGGAACACCCTGTTCATCAGGCTCATAAAAACAGCTGGGGCATTCGTCACCCCAAAAGGCATGACTAGGAGTTCATAGTGCCCATATCTAGTCCTGAAAGCTGTCTTCTGAACATCATCTTCTCTTATTCGAATCTGATGATACCCCGACCTCAGATCGATCTTACTGTAGAGCCTCGTACCCTGCAGCTGGTCAAACAAATCATCAATCCTTGGAAGCGGATACTTGTTCTTCACTGTGGCTTTGTTCAGTTGCCTGTAATCGATGCACAGACGCATCGAACCATCCTTCTTTTTGACAAATAGGCCTGGTGCACCCCAGGGCGATACGCTAGGGCGTATGTAACCCTTGTCAAGGAGCTCTTGCAACTGAATCTTTAACTCCCTTAGCTCCGCTGGTGCCATCCTATATGGGGCACGAGAAATGGCAGACGTCCCTGGTAGTAACTCAATCCCAAACTCGACCTCTCTCGTCGGTGGGAATCCGGGAATCTCCTCCGGAAAAACATCAGCAAATTCCGCCACTACGGGCACATCCTCGACCTTTAATTATTTCCTCTTTTTAGTAACATCAATAGCATAGATGAGATATCCCGTATGGCCTCGTTCCAATAACTGTGCCATCTTGACAGCAGATATCAACGGGATCTTTGAACGGGAACCATCCCCATAGAATGTCCACTGGACTCCCATATCGGATCTAAATCGGACAGTCCTCTGCCTACAGTTCACCACTGCCTGATACCTGTTCAGAACATCAATGCCCACAATGCAGTCAAAATCTGACATTCCCAGAACAATGAAATCTGACTTTAGCTCGTTATCCTCAAAATAAATGAGGACATCATAGACAATCCGATCAGTAATCAAACTTCTTCCAGCGGGCGTCGAGACTACAAGAGGAGTGGGCGACGGAGAAGTGCATATGTGGTGCCTTTCCACAAAACTTGTCGACACAAAAGAGTGTGCCACGCACCTGTGTCTATCAATATAAAAGCAGGGTGCGTAAATAAAAGACACGTACCCGCTATAACCTCCTCCGGAGCCGCTGTAGCCTGCTCCCTTGTCAATGCATAAACTTGTCCCTGAGGTGGCCCCATAGGCTGACCTCCATACTGCCTCGGTACAAACGGTGGCCTGTACTGCACTGCTCTGTCCGCAGGCCTCCCCGTAGCGTTCTGTTGTCCCTCCCGATTGGGACATTGCCGAGCAAAGTGGCCCTTGTTGCCACAAACATAACAACCTACGCAATATTTTGTCGGATGTGGTTGCCCACAAAGAGAGCACTGAACTTTCCAAAATTTGCCTCCCTGAGACTGCCCTCTTCCTGACGGGGCGTCATTCCTACTGTTTCCTTTCCAACGGTTCTCGGGCCTCTTACCACTGAACCTCGAAACTGATGTGTTCCCCCTTGGCTTAAACTGATCACCCCTCGGCTTCAAATTATCAGAAGTAGATTTCTGAGGGGGGTGCTGGAGGTGGCACGGCATCGGGATATGCACCAACTCCCAGTTCGGCTAGTTCAGCCCGTGAAAGAGCGTCATCAAAGCAAGCAGGGCCATAAGTAATCACCCTGTCATACAGTTCCGGCCTCAAACCTTTCATGAAGTTCCTCATCTTTGCTTGAGTACTTGCAGCGATGTGAGGTACATATCTGAGCAAAGAACAGTAATGAAGAGCATAATCTGATACATGCATGTTACCTTGCTTGAGGTTAGTAAACTCATCTTCCTTAGCCTGTCGTGCAGCAGCTGAAAAGTAGCGGGTCAGAAAGCGAGTTCTGAACAGTTTCCAATTTATTTCCTGACCCTGAGCCTCTTGCTCTATCACTGTGGTCTTCCACCACATCAGCGCCTTCTTGGCCAATTGGAACTCCGCTAGTCTTATCCAGACTGTCTTAGCACAAGGAGCTGCTACAAATATCTGTTCTATCCTTTCTAACCACTCCTCTGCCAGTTCCCCTATCTCCGTTCCTTCGAACATCAGGGTCGGTATGCCAGAAACTCAGCCAAACTTAGCTCTCCAGGTAGTAACTGCTGCTCAGAAGGTTCTTCGCCCAAAGCTGGCGGTGGTAGGGGATTTGTACGCCCAGCGCTTGCATTAACACTAATTGCATCACCTACTTCAGCATTTGCTGCCATGCTGCAACACAAGGGTTAACAACAATACCCAAAAGTAGTTCATATAATACATCGTTAGAGAAATAACACATGTTAGCATAACATCATTTACTTCACATGCAACATATGCATGAAATACGATTAAAAGTAAGCACCTAGCCAACTTATTGCTAAGGCTACCCTTCACTCATTCCCGGGTTCTCTAGCAGTGCTCTGATACCACTAATGTAGGGTCTTCCCACCTTAACATCATCTTAATCATGTATTATGGACTAAACATGCATTAGATAACATCTTAAGGTTCCGGTTGTTACGTGAGCTAACAGAATTACAGGCCAAAAATAAAACTTCAAAACTTATTAGTTACATTCCCAAAAATGAATGCTAACATTTTAGATTTATACTACTCCTAGAGTAGATACTAATCAAAATCCTGAATCCTATTCCTTTTTGTGCTCCTTGTAGCTCACTGCCTCAACCAGACCCTTAGTCCTTTAGTCCAAAAGTGTACCTACAGGAACAACCCATCATGAGCATGTACATAACATCATAAGGTAATGGCATATAAATAAATGCATGAAAATAATCATAACATATACTTCCTGGTTAATCGCATTAACCCACTTTGGTTGTCCCTGTTTCATAATCATGCATATAATCATTAGTTCTTGACATAAATGATTAAAATCATACTTCACATATATGCTCATAATCAACAATGTTAATTAGAAATGGGGATGTTTCTGGCCTTGTTATGTCAGCGGAACAATTGGCCCCCTCGCTTCGACATAAAGCGGTACTGTGATACCCCTCGCTACACCTTGATAGCGGATGTATCTCCTCGCTTAGCGGAACTGTGATACCCCTTGCTACGCCTTGATAGCGGATGTATCTCCTCGCTAGTTATGTCAGCGGTAAGTACCTTCCTCGCTTTCCCATAACAACTACCAGAATGCTCTACCATTCTTAATTAACATAGTTAAACATACATCATCATCATCATGTCATAAACATCATCATCTTATAAACATCATCATCTTGTAAACATCATCATCTTATAAACATCATCATCTTGTAAACATCATCATCTCATCATAAACGTCATCGTAAACATCATATCATCTTTACTCATCATAAACATCATCATCATAAACTTACTTATCACAATCATCATCATAAACATCGTAAATACTTATGCAATCAATGCGTAGTCATAGTATAGGAATGCGTTTTACCGTCCGATGCCCGTACGTCTCTTACGTACCTTTTCAAAAGGTGGAGGAGTCAATAGACTTTATCTCCTTGATTGTTCTGGTACCTGGGATGGTTCTACATAACCACAATATACTATATTAGATACCATTTCATGAATCATTGTCAAAATTCTTCAAAATAAATCAATTAAACATATTTGCCAAGATTCTGCCTCTCTCGATCGATCGGCACCAAAATCTCGATCGATCGAGAAAACATGCTAAAACAGTGCCCAAGCACACTGCCTCGATCGATCGATCGGAAGGAAATATCGATCGATCGACAAGTTTCACCGATCGATCGGTATATCCTTCGATCGATCGGCCCCTGACTTTCAAAACTTATACCCATCGTTCTGCCTCGCTCGACGATCGGGACTAAAATCTCGATCGATCGAGCACTCTGAAAAATCGGGATTTTTCCAAATTTTCAAGCACTTCTTTTCATAGCAAGCAACCCACGTCATAACACATAAATCTTGTTCAAACACACATGCTAGGAACTTCATAAAACTTCTATGTAAACACTTAAATCAAAGGTTTCATAAAACCTAAGCTAGCATGCATCATAACATCCTCATAAACTTTGAGCTCATCCAAATTTACAGAAAAACAGGGCATGAAAGTCTTGCCCAGATTTCCGAGCACCAAGTCTTGTTTGTAAAGAAAAAGGATGGTTCGATGCGTCTGTGCATCGATTACCGTCAATTGAATAAAGTGACAATTAAGAACAAGTACCCCCTTCCAATGATTGATGACTTATTTGATCAGCTTCAGGGCACAGAGCTTTACTCGAAGATTGACTTGAGGTCAGGCTACCACCAGATACGAGTTAGAGCTGATGACGTTCAAAAGACAGCCTTTCGAACTCGGTATGGGCATTACGAGTTCTTAGTGATGCCATTCGGGGTGATGAATGCCCCTACTGTATTTATGAGCCTGATGAACATAATATTTCAGAGGTATCTTGATCAGTTCATCATCGTGTTTATTGACGACATTCTTGTCTACTCGAGAAGTAGGGAGGAACATGCCAATCACTTGAGAACGGTGCTACAGATCATGAGGGATCATCAGTTGTACGCCAAGCTCAGCAAGTGTGAGTTATGGCTGAACAGTGTAGCGTTCTTGGGTCATATTATCTCTCGAGAGGGAATATCAGTAGATCCCAGGAAGATAGAGGCGGTTATGGATTGGTCTGCGCCGACTTCAGTCACTGAGATCCGAAGTTTTCTTGGTTTGGCTGGGTATTATCGACGCTTTGTCGAAGGTTTTTCAAAGATTACCAAGCCACTGACGCAGCTGACTCAGAAGGGAGTTCCATTCTGTTGGTCGGAAGCTTGTGAGCAGAGTTTCCGGGAATTAAAACACAGATTGACTTCAGCGCCAGTATTGGTGATTCCCAGGGAGAACAAGGGGTTCGCTCTCTATACTGACGCATCGCTTCAGGGCCTAGGATGCATACTGATGTAGGATAAGCACGTTGTGGCTTACGCTTCGAGACAATTGAAGCCACACGAGACGAGGTACCCGGTCCATGATTTAGAGCTAGCAGCTATAGTGTTTGCCTTGAAGATATGGCGACACTATTTATACGGTACCTCATTCACCATCTTCACTGATCACAAGAGCCTGAAGTTCTTGTTTACGCAGGCTGAGCTGAATATGAGACAGAGGAGATGGATGGACCTACTGAAGGATTATGATTGTGA
This sequence comes from Haberlea rhodopensis, assembly GCA_907163345.1. NCBI lineage: Eukaryota > Viridiplantae > Streptophyta > Magnoliopsida > Lamiales > Gesneriaceae > Haberlea > Haberlea rhodopensis. The sequence goes on along the minus strand of CAJQUN010000358.1, from coordinate 542,133 downwards.
AATCGAATACCATCCTGGAAAAGCAAATCTGACAGCCGACTCTTTGAGTCAGAAGGTGAAGAGCACGGCAAAGGATGCCATGTGTCTATCAGCTATGATGGGCTCCTACTGCCAGTTGGGATTTGATTATGACGTGTCTGCTTCACTGATACAGGTATCGACCTCATAAGCTGAGCCAGTTATTTATGAGCACATCCGGAAGGCTCAGGAGACCGACGAGGAGGTTCAGAGATGGTTGTCGGTGATTCGTTTAGGTCAGTCGTCGAAGTTCAGGACGGCTGAGGATGGTTCCTTGAGACATGGTCACAGATGGGTGGTCCCGAATGTGCCTGAGTTGCGTCGGGGATATTACAGCAGGCTCATTGCAGCAGGATGAGTATCCACCCGGGCGGAAAGAAAATGTATAAGGACTTATGTGGTCAGTTTTGGTGGAGACGAATGAAACAAGATGTCACCACATTCGTCAAGAGATGTCTGATTTGTCAGCAAGTGAAGGCTGAGAGGCAGAGGCTTGGTGATGAGCTTAGAAGTTTGGAGATACCAGAATGGAAGTGGGAGCACGTATCCATGGACTTCGTGACCCACTTACCGAGGACTGTTTCGGGTTTTGATGCCATCTGGGTAGTCGTGGAGAGATTGACTAAAGTGGCTCACTTCATTCCCTACAGTATGACCTTCACGTACTTTAGGATGGCTCAGTTATATGTCAGAGATGTAGTGAGACTGCATGGGATCCCTGTTTTGATTGTGTCTGATCGAGATCCGCGGTTTACATCTCACTTCTGGGAAGGTCTTCAGTTAGCCCTGGGTACAGAATTGAGGTTGAGCACAGCATACCATCCCCAAACGGACGGACAGACCGAGCGTACCATACAGACGCTCGAAGATATGTTACGGGCTTGTGTGTTGGAGTTCGATAATTCTTGGCAGGACTCAGTAGCCTTAGTGGAGTTTTCGTATAACAACAGCTACCAGGCAAGCATACAGATGGCACCGTTTGAAGCCCTCTATGGTAGACGTTGTAGGTCGCCTTTATATTGGGATGATGTGGACCGTAAATCTGTCGGAGGGCCAGAATTGGTCCAAGAAATTGAAGAAAAGGTAAAGGTGATCAGAAGAAAGATGAAAGCAGCTCACGACAGACAGGCAGCATATGCTAATCAACAGCGTCGGCCGTTAGAGTTTCAGTTGGGCGACAGGGTCTTCTTGAAGATCTCACCTTTCAGAGGTGTAGTACGTTTTGGGATGCGGGGGAAGTTATCCCCGAGATATGTTGGACCGTACGAGATCTTACAGCGTATTGGTACTCTGGCATACCGACTGGCTTTACCACCCTCTCTGTCTGGCATACATGATGTGTTTCACGTATCTATGTTGCGGAAGTACGAGCCATATCCTTCTCATGTGTTGCAACCTTCTGAGGTTCAGATAGAGTCCGATGTTTCCTATGTGGAGCGACCTGTCAGGATTCTGGATCGGGCAGATCGCATATTATGAAACAAAGTTATACCTATGATCAAAGTTCAGTGGGATCGTAGGGGTGTCGAAGAGGCCACGTGGGAGACGGAGCGACACATGGTGCAGCACTATCCGGAACTGTTTTTTGGTATGTGATTTATGTTTTATTTTGTTTTGGGTAAGTGCATGTGATGTCCGGGGATTAATGGTGTTAATCCCGGTGTGGTATTAATCCTTGATGGATTTTTAATTGTGGCAATTAGGAATTAATTGCCGTTTTGGGTCTCCCGAGATTGGATAATCGGGCATTTGAGCTCGCTGGATCCAAAGGTTGAGATTGTATTCTCATTTTGGTGGAAAACCTTTGAGTTGGGTTTTTAGTGGGACTTGGTGTCCGGGGTGCCTTATGTTGGGGCCAGTCTGGGGATTTGTTGTTGGAGAGAGAATTTTTGAGAACAGATGATTTTTAATGAATCATGATGTATTGGTGAAGGTATTGGTATTTTGGGGCATTTTTGCTATATATACCAGTTGGACTCGGGATTCCGTCATTTGGAATCCATTTCTCTCTCTCTCCCTCCCCTCTCCTGCGATAAACCCTTCTCCCCCATTTCCCTTTTCTCCCTTGGAGGAGAAATCGCGGGTAGCTTGGCTCGGAGGCCGGTTTTCTCGAAGATAATCAGGTATTAATCTTCCCCTCGTCATTAGCTTCGGTTTGATAGTAGTATGGTAGCTTTTGGTTGAGGTTTTGGTTGGCTTAGGGTTTTGGGAATTTTTGGGTTAAAATCTAATATGTTGATTTCAGTGTTTTTATGGAGTTTAATTGTTGTATTTGAGGTGTTGAGGTTGTATGGGGTGTTGGTTTGGAGTTTGGGTGTGAAAAACACCATTAAAGCTCGAGTTTTCGGAAAATCACAGTCCGCGATAGATCTTGGCGAGGCGCCGATCGATCGCGACATGCTACTGGATTTGGGAAGGCGATGAGCAGTAGCGGCAATCGATCGCGAGAAGTGGGCGATCAATCGCGAGGGCCTTAGCGATCGATTGCGAGATGTGGCGATCGATCGCGGCTTGTTTATTTTCGGACAGTAGGGTATGGCGATCGATCGCGGCTTGGCGCCGATCGATCGCGGCCTGTTTTCTTTGTTTTTTTCAAAATTTTGGAAAATGTCGGGATTTTGGAATCGGGGTTTTAAGGGGCTGTTTCCGGGACAATGTCTACATTCCAATGGGAATGCTATACTTTTAAAATGGATTGGTTGAGGCCAAAGTTTAATTAAACGAAATTTTTGGTTGGGTGTTTGGCTATCTGTTAAACTTATAACATGGTATATTTTGGGTATTACGCATGCTTAGCCGGGGGGCTTTTATTTTTGGTAATCGTCATGGATTGACGATATGATTGGGAGTCTTGAACGTGCTTGGACACGTGATCGCATGCTTATTCTTGATTGTGAGTTGTTTATGTGTTTTAGCACATATTTCTCGATGCATGGAACTCAAGCAAGGTTTGGCTTGGACTACGAAGACTTAAGGTACGTAGGACGTACGAGCATAGCCTATTTTAGCATTGCAACTGTAAAATGCATGGTGTGTGGTAATTGTACTAAATGGGTATTGGAACACATGGTGTATGATGATTGCGTCATATGGACATTGAAATATCTGGCACGTGGTAATTGCATCGGATAGGTATTGAAATGCATGGTGCATGATATTTGCTATAAATGGATAACAATATGCATGGTAAATAGTATTTACGTCAAATGGTTATACATTGGGAACCATACGGTGTCGCTATTGAGCGAGCAATGATTTGGGATGCGATCGCTGTTGAGCGACCATCGGTTATGATGCCGCTATTGTTGAGCGTGCGTGAGGTTTAGTATGCCGCCATTGTGGAGCGAGCAATGAAACGGGAATATGGAATTATTGGTTAGATATATGTGATATCTGTGGTCTTTTACATTATGTTTTTACCATATTGATCATGGAACTGGCATAATAGAACGGTATTAGTTAATCTATGTGACGATTAACTGGTTTTGGGAATTTGATGAGTTTGGTTATTTTGAGAACAGGGACAATACAGGGGATCCCGGATGAGGGTGTTACCATCCAGGGAGTATCATTTAAATTATAGCATTTACATTATGTATTTGAATTGTAATGTTATGCTTATTGGATTGGTGGTATTGGTATGCTCACCCCGTGTGGGGGCTGTCTCTGTTGGGGCAGGTAACACAGGTGCAGCAGCAGTAGCTTTGGAGGTGAGCTCGGGCTGATGATAGAGGTACTTCCAGGATCGAGGTACCAGAGCTGGTTGAATAAGTACATAGATCCAGTGTTGAGATCGAGCTGTGCTTGGGAGGTGCTTCCAGGATTGAAGTACCAGTAACGGTATCCGGTAGAGTGTTTTATACATCAGATACACGCTCATTCATTGGGTGCTCTTATGTGAGTACATTTTACGTGTATATGGAATGTATAAATGGACTACGGCTTTTCTCTGTTCATTTATGGGTTGCATGCAATTAAATGTGGAATTGCTAAATGAACTAAGAGCATGTTAGTGTGTTATGAGGGTGCATGTCATATATGTAATCTTGGTTGGGGGACTTGCATATTATATGGGATGAATGCAAGAAATTTTATGGATCACTAATGTGGTGTCGCACTTGCACAGGGCTTTTCCCCATGATTTTATGATTATATGCACTAATGGTATGGATTAATACACTAATAACGGGTCAAGGGCACGGGGGTCCTTACATTAGTAGTATCAGAGCAGTGGTTAGCTCTTTGGGGCTGTTGAGGGCCTAAGAACATGTTAATGGGAATGAGAAGCACATACTTATTCATGATGATAGTTAGGGTGCGCGGCACAACTATATTGCTTATGTGCGTTTATGATATGTGTTCATAATTGGAATATGTGTTGCTAACCATGGTGGTTGCAGGGTCTTATGAGACATGGATTATGCATTGCGGTTGCATATTGTTGGGAAAACGATTTCTAAAGTTTTGGTAATTACAAACCGGATAACAAAGACCAACTGGATGAAGTCCTACCGGATATTAAAGACCAACTGGATAAAGACTCCTACCGGGTGAAGACATAAACTGGATGCCTACCAACTGGATAGACATCAACTGGACAAGACATAAACTGGATGGACATCAACCGGACAATACATCAACCGGATGAAGTCATCAACTGGTTAAGTCATCAACTGGATGGACATCAACCGGATAAGACATCAACCGGATGAAGTCATCAACTGGATAAGTCATCAACTGGATGGACATCAACCGGAAGAAGTCATCAACTGGACGGACATCAACCAGATGAAGACATCAACTGGTTAAGACATCTACTGGTTAAGACATCAACTGGATAGACATCAACCGGGTGAAGACATCAACCGTACAAGCTATCAACCGGACAAACTTAAACTGGATGAACATCTACTGGACAACTATCAACTGAATAGTCTCTCACTGAACAAGGACATCAACTGGTCATAAGTGGATAAACGACCAGTTGAACAAAGAAAACCAGCAGAAGTCTGAGCTTCCAGTTAGAGCACTAAGCAACGAGACAAAATCAGTACAACATTCTCTGACAAAGGTACAACAGAGCGGCGCACCCTGCTATATCTCCGCCACCATTACCGTCAGAGTGAAAAGAGCCGTTGCTTTACAAAATAGGAAAGAAGACAATATGAAATTGGAAAGCTAATCTCTTCCATATACAGAAAGGCTACCGTTGGACATCCAAACCTATAAATACATCCAAGCAGAGAATGAAGAGGTGCTGAGCGATTTTCAACTAAGAGATATACTTCAAAGCAAACAAGAAAGCCAAACTACTGATATTCCAAACGTTCAGCAAAGAGCAGACAAACAGCAAAACTGAATCTGTGATAGATTATTTTCAATTGAAGTCTGCTGCTCAAAAACTCTCAAAGCCAGAAAGTTTATTTTGTAAAGAGTGTTATAGAATCCATTGTAACCAAAAGTTAAGAAGAGTGTGATTGCTAGGAGTTTAGGCCAAGTGTGTTAGTGCCTAAGAAGGTTGTATACTGTAAAGTGTAAACCAAGTCTTCTAGTGAATCCTTCCTGCAAAGGAAGAAGGGGAGACGTAGAAGCGTTGTGCTTCGAACTTCCAGAAACAACTCTCGTGTTATTTGTTTATTGCTTTATTACCTCAGTTTTATTCCTCACAAGTTCTGTAGACGTCTTCCGCACTGTAATAAGTGTCTACTGACTTGCCTGATATTGAGAAGCAACTGTAATACTTAACAGTTTACAGTTAACCAGAAAAAGAAATCGAAATTGTATCTAGTGTTTATTCAACCCCCCCTTCTAAACACTACCCCGATCCTAACAAGTGGTATCAGAGCTTAGGTCTTCTCAATCTTGAGAAATTACCATTTACCAAAAACCGATGGCCTCATTCAGCAAGATTCCAATGTTCAAGAAAGACGAATATGATGACTGGAGAATCCGTATGCAAGCACATCTAAGTGCTCAAGATGATGATATGTGGTATGTAATCACTAAAGGACCTTTGAAGATCATGACAATCAATACAGCTGCTTCTATCACAAGTGGTGATCCACAAATGGTAGAAAAGGAAAGATCTCAATGGTCAAATGAAGACAAGAAAAAAGCAAATCTAGACAACGTTGCTAAGGACATTCTGTTCAAAACTTTGGACAAAAATATGTTCAACAAAATAAAAATGTGCCCTACCGCTAAAGAAATCTGGGAGAAGATTGCTCAACTCTGTGAAGGAAATGATCAAACAAAAGAAAACAAGCTTACTGTGGCTTTACAGAAGTTTGAGCATATCAAAACGATAAATGGAGAAACTCTCAACGAGTACGATGAAAGAGTGACTGGAATAATTAATGAACTAAGCAGTCTGGGTAAGGAGTTACCCAACAGAGAAGTCACTCTCAAAGTAATGAGAGGTCTACCAAGAGAATGGGATGTCAAGACCATTGCTATGAGAGAATCGAAGGACATCAACAAGATAGATCTACATGATCTGTTTGCTGATTTAAAAGCCTATGAATTCGAATTAGGCATTCGGGTTGAAGATGAACCAAATACCAGTCAACCAACCAAAGCTCTCACTGCATCGGAGTCTCTGCCTACTCCTACAGAAATGACTCCAGAAAAGATGTGTAATGATGCTATGGCAATGTTTGTAAAGAAATTTGGGAAATTCATGAAGAAGAATCAGAGACCTTATCAATCATATCCTCGGAGGCAGAATTCAAAAAGAAATTCAGAAGAAGAAGAACGAGTATGCTTCAACTGCCTCAAACCAGGGCACTTCATTGCGGACTGTCCTAAACCCAAAAAGGATGATCACAAAAGAGGATCCAAGGATTACAGAAAATCCAAAGAAACCAGAAGATCATCCAAAAAGGACAGAGATCAAAAAGTCTTGATGGCAGAAGAAAGTAAGAGCAAATGGGCTGATTCTGAATCAAAATCAGAAGAGTTAACTAGCTCATCCAGCGAGAGTGAAGACGAGGAAGTCCACTGCTTAATGGCAAATGATGAAAATGAGGTACATGAATCTAACCTATCTGAATTTACACATAGTGAACTTACCAATGCATTGCAGGGCATGATCAATGAGTATCGGACTCTATATGAATCTTTTGAAAGCTATAAGACTGAGCACACAATCCAAACTGAAAAGCATGAAACAAGCTTGATTGTGAACAATCAAGGGAGTTGAACTGCTTAAGGGAAACAGCCAGTCTCCTAGTGAAGGAAAGAGATGAAGCCAAGAATGCTTACCAGAAACTTAGCAAACTGGTTAGCACTTGGAATGCGTCGACTACCAGAAAGGATGAAATGCTTGAGTCTATAAGGCTTGCTGGTGATTTAACAGGCATAGGCTATAATAACAATGACGGCAGTTCATCTGGTAATGAACCTCAACTGTGTCTAACAAAAGGCAAGGTTCAATCAATGAACTTTGTAAGATCTAGCACAGTATATGACCCTTATGAACTGGTTAAAGAACCTGTTAAAGCAACACTCATCAAGGAACAGGCACATCACAGAGGTATCGGTTATGTAGAACCACTCAAAGAGGCTAAACCGAGGCAAAAGTTCAGAAATGAACTTAAACCCACTGGTCGAGCAGCTAGAGAGGTTAGACCCAACTGGTACTACAACTGTAAACCTGTCCAGAAGAGGTATATGCTAAATAACAGGAACTACAAACCAAAAGCACATGCATACACAGATTATCACACTTCACAGTCAAAATCATCTCCAATATTCATAAATGCACACACATTTCAGAACACACACCGACCTAAGTCATTCAGGGTCATACAAGTGTGGGTTCCGAAAGGACTAATCCTACCTGGACCCAAGTAGGATTGGGTACCAATCATTCTATCGCTTTAATTGCAGGAAACTAGAATGCATCAAGTTCGGAGCTCAGAATGGTTTCTGGACAGCGGGTGCTCTAGACATATGACAGGGAATGCGAGCTTATTGTCTGAACTGGTGGACTCCACCGGACCCAGAATAACTTTTGGAGACAACGCGAAAGGTAGAACCGTGGGTAAGGGTAAGATTATCTACGGTAACATCATCATTAAAGATATTCTTTTAGTTGAAAATCTATGCTACAACTTGATTAGCATAAGTCAATTGTGTGACAATGGTCATTCCGTAGAATTCAATCAGCACTCGTGCACAATTAAATCTAATGGTGGCAGTATATTACTCGTAGGTAGAAGGCATGATAACACATATAAAATTGATTGGAATCTTAATCAGCCTACCTCTTCTACTTGCTTAGCTGCCCTGAATTCTTCCAAAAATTGGCTTTGGCACAAACGGTTGAGTCACTTAAATTTTAAAACTATTGCCAGTCTGCGTAAACTTGATCTAGTTATTGGACTCCCCAAATTGAGTTCTCAAAAGACAAGATCTGTGCAGCATGCCAACTTGGTAAGCAAATCAGATCCTCCTTTAAGAACAAAGGGAGTAAATCTTCTTCTCGGTGCCTAGAGTTGCTGCATATGGATCTGTTTGGTCCAATACCAGTAACAAGTCTAGGGGGAATGAAGTATACCCTAGTGGTAATAGACGATTACACTCGTTTCACGTGGGTCTTGTTCCTAAGTGGCAAAGATCAGGCTACTCCAAAGCTGATCAAATTACTGAAAAGACTCCAAAATGAGAAATCGTGTGGGATAGATAGAATTCGCAGTGATAAAGGTACTGAGTTCACCAATCAATCACTCGAATCATATCTAGATGACCTTGGTATTAAACACGAATACTCTGCAGCTAGAACTCCTCAACAAAACGGAGTTGCTGAGCGTAGGAACCGCACTCTGAGGTGTTGAGGTGTTATGGGGTGTTGGTTTGGAGTTTGGGTGTGAAAAACACCATTAAAGCTCGAGTTTTCGGAAAATCGCATTCCGCGATCGATCTTGGCGAGGCGCCGATCGATCGCGACATGCTACTGGATTTGGGAAGGCGATGAGCAGTAGCGGCAATCGATCGCGAGAAGTGGGCGATCGATCGCGAGGGCCTTGGCGATCGATCGTGGCTTGTTTATTTTCGGACAGTAGCGTATGGCGATCGATCGCGGCTTGGCGCCGATCGATCGCGGCCCTGTTCCCTTTGTTTTTTTCAAAATTTTGGAAAATATCGGGATTTTGGAATCGGGGTTTTAAGGGGCCGTTTCCGGGACAATGTCTACATTCCAATGGGAATGCTATACTTTTAAAATGGATTGGTTGAGGCCAAAGTTTAATAAAACGAAATTTTTGGTTGGGTGTTTGGCTATCTGTTAAACTTATAACATGGTATATTTTGGGTATTACGCATGCTTAGCCGGGGGGCTTTTATTTTTTGTAATCGTCATGGATTGACGATATGATTGGGAGTCTTGAACGTGCTTGGACACGTGATCGCATGCTTATTCTTGATTGTGAGTTGTTTATGTGTTTTAGCACATATTTCTCGATGCATGGAACTCAAGCAAGGTTTGGCTTGGACTACGAAGACTTAAGGTACGTAGGACGTACGAGCATAGCCTATTTTAGCATTGCAACTGTAAAATGCATGGTGTGTGGTAATTGTAATAAATGAGTATTGGAACACATGGTGTATGATGATTGCGTCATATGGACATTGAAATATGTGGCACGTGGTAATTGCATCGTATAGGTATTGAAATGCATGGTGCATGATATTTGCTATAAATGGATAACAATATGCATGGTAAATAGTATTTACGTCAAATGGTTATACATTGGGAACCATACGGTGCCGCTATTGAGCGAGCAATGATTTGGGATGCCATCGCTGTTGAGAGACCATCGGTTATGACGCCGCTATTGTTGAGCGTGCGCGAGGTTTAGTATGCCGCCATTGTGGAGCGAGCAATGAAATGGGAATATGGAATTATTGGTTAGATATATGTGATATCTGTGGTCTTTTACATTATGTTTTTACCATATTGATCATGGAACTGGCATAATAGAACGGTATTAGTTAATCTATGTGACGATTAACTGGTTTTGGGAATTTGATGAGTTTGGTTATTTTGAGAACAGGGACAATACAGGGGATCCCGGAAGAGGGTGTTACCATCCAGGGAGTATCATTTAAATTATAGCATTTACATTCTGTATTTGAATTGTAATGTTATGCTTATTGGATTGGTGGTATTGCTATGCTCACCCCGTGTGGGGGCTGTCTCTGTTGGGGCAGGTAACACAGGTGCAGCAGCAGTAGCTTTGGAGTTGAGCTCGGGCTGATGATAGAGGTACTTCCAGGATCGAGGTACCAGAACTGGTTGAATAAGTACATAGATCAAGTGTTGAGATCGAGCTGTGCTTGGGAGGTGCTTCCAGGATTGAAGTACCAGTAACGGTATCCGGTAGAGTGTTTTATACATCAGATACACGCTCATTCATTGGGTGCTCTTATGTGAGTACATTTTACGTGTATATGGAATGTATAAATGGACTACGGCTTTTCTCTGTTCATTTATGGGTTGCATGCAATTAAATGTGTAATTGCTAAATGAACTAAGAGCATGTTAGTGTGTTATGAGGGTGCATGTCATATATGTAATCTTGGTTGGGGGAATTGCATATTATATGGGATGAATGCAAGAAATTTTATGGATCACTAATGTGGTGTCGCACTTGCACAGGGCTTTTCCCCATGATTTTATGATTATATGCCTAATGGTATGGATTAATACACTAATAACGGGTCAAGGGCACGGGGGTCCTTACAGTGCATGCTGATTTCGAGGACGAAATCTTATAAGTAGGGGAGTATTGTGATATCCCCGAAATGATTATGTGCATTTGAACATTAATTATGTTATGAAGATTATGGTATTAATCTATTGAGTTGAAATAATAATTATGGGAAATGCTTAGTCATGTGGCGGTCATGGCCTAGTAATGCATTTCAGGGTGCATGTGATATATGTTGGGATTTTGGGTTATGGCATGATTATTTTGGGGTGGGTGTTGTTCGTTTTGGTGAAGCATGTTTAATTGGAATTTGAAGTAATTTATTGATTAAATACTATAAATATCATGTGAGGATATTTTAATACATCATGCTAAATGCCGGGACCAAAACATAACACATCACATAACCCATCACCCAACCCCCCCCCCCCCCCCAACCCATGCTGCTACAGCTGCCCCATACCCTCACTTTAATCTCCCACCACTCAACCTCCATCACCTCTTCTCCCCAACTTTCTCCTCCACATTTTCGACCTGCATCTGCTAAGCAAGTAGGAGGAGGAGATCTGCCATTTTATTGCTTGGAACCTTGCCAAAAATTGGAGCAAAAGAGGGTGAGAACCACATCTTGCTTTGGGTAAATTTTGGTTAAGTTTGGGTTTGGTTATGATGATATGATGCATGCTAGCTTAGGTTTTTGTTGAACCTTCGATTTAAGTACTTACATGATGTTGTTATGAAGCCTCGAGCATGATTTATGTTTATAGTGGTATAATTGTTGGCTTGAAAGTGAGTGCTCGAAAATGGTGGTTTCTCGCGTTTACAGAGCTTCTCGATCGATCGAGAAGTCCCCTCCGATCGATGGCGCATGGCAGAGGAAAATTTTGGATAGATAATGCTCAGTTCGATCGATCGGTGAGATCACCTCGATCGATCGAGCGAGGCAGCGAGTTGGGCACCAAAAACAATAATCTCCCGATCGATCGAGCTTGAAATGCCGATCGATCGAGAGGCTTGAAATGTTGAAAAATATGGAATTTTGATGAGATTTTGGTTATGGGACTATTATTGGCATCTAATATTGTGTTGTACACTTGTGTTGAGCCTTCACAGGTAGCCACACAACGCAGGGAATAGAGCCCTGCAACTGAAGATATTTTGGAAAGGTGTGTAAGCGACGTACGGGCACCCAACGGTAACGTGTATTATATGTTTGTCGATTTGACATATGATAAATGCAAGTTTGTACATTATGAGTACGATACATGTTGTTATGCATTGTTGTTGCATATGTATGTTGTGGAACATTTGGTTTGTATTCCACGTGTCACGGTTATCACAATGATGATTTTAATGCTTACCGCTATTATACCGCTAAAAATGTGGAGCGAGGGGTGTAGGTCCGCTTGCACATGGAGGCGAGGTTTACCATACGAAGCGAGGATAGAAATACTGCTTGTATGAAGAAGCGAGGGAGGGGAGTTCCGCTTGTTCTAAAGTTATGAAGCGAGGGGCATTAAAATACACTGATGATAAACTGACTAAGGATTGAAGTAAAGATTTAAGAAGTGAAGTTATGTCATGACATTTATTTAAAGAAACCATAATATCATATATTGATTTGATTATGAGTTATGGTGCAGGGACAACCAAATGGGCGTTTTAAATGCATTGGAAATTCAGGAAGTATCTTATGCCTATGATTTATGCATTTATGCTTTACATTCATATTATGATTGATGAACTATGATGTGCTCATGTGTTTGGGGTTGTCTTTGTAGGTGCTTTTACCATGGAGAACAAGGGTCGGGGTTGATACGCTGAGTTGTAAGGAGTGCTACAGGATTAGCGGAATAGAGAAATTCCTTTTGTATAGCTTCTACAAAGTGTAGAGTAAAGCTATAGTTTAGTAACTTTTGTTAGGAATATGTATAATTCCTTTTTGAACTTTTGTTACTGTAATCTCTTAAGCTCAGGATAATCAAGGCCTAATACTCTGATTTATAAATGATTAGTTCTCTTAATTGCACCTTAGAATCTTGTTTAGATAACGGGGTCTCACAGTCCTAGTTCTCTAGTCCCACTAATCGAACCCCTAACTCAACTACCCACTGACATAACCATTTTCTCACTACCATCCCCTCTTCAATCCCTACCGCCTACTAGCGTAGAGATCTCTACTGAGGCTCTTCCTATTGGAACTACTTTCTTTGAGGATGTTTTATCTGTTGTACCATCTGCATTTGTGCCAGCCTTTGCCCCTGCTGAGTCTACGATAGATGTTCTCTCTGATGTTGTTCAGACCATAGAATCAAACGGGAGCAATTACTTGACTTTCCTAACCTGGCAGTTGAAGATATTCCACCATTTGTGTCTGATCAATTGACTCATTTAACAAACATAATATCCAATCTTGCTGGCATAGTACAAAATCTGAAGAATGAAGAAAGATATGACAGTTATGTTGTTGGAATTTTAAGGAGACATGCTGACTTTCAGTTTCAGCAGATCACACGGGATGTCCAAAATATCTCTGAAAAAGTAACCAGATTTCAGAAATTTGTAGTGGACACTTTTTCAGACTCCTGCCCCAAACTGGGCCAAACAAAGCTAGAACTCAGTCAGTAGGGTGAGGCCCTACATGATGCTACAAAGCTGGAGCTCGGAGCAAAGATTGAAGACATGCATGTGGCGTTCTCCGATCAGTTGACAAATATGAAAGCAGCCTTTGCTTCTCAATTAGACGATTTAAATGAGAGTATGCAAGGTGCTAGACGTTCAAGACCAGGGCAACCAGAGTCCAGCAGACAGCAAGAGCGTTCCAGAAGAGATCCAGCTTCAGTAAAAAGATCATCTACTGGACAAGGACAATCAAGCCAGCAAAGACCTCCGTCCCAGCATACTACACAGTCTTCAAGAAAACCACCCTCTGACGCCTCAAAAGACTTTGATCGCACCAGACCTTGGGTTGAGTGCCCCTAGTAATGTATCTTTAAATTATGTTGTCATTTTGTTACATTTCTTTTTAATAAACTACAGTTTCAAACCTTATCTTTTGTTTTTTTAATTCATGAAAATGACACCGGTCGATATATCATATCAATCCACAGTAGTTAACACCGCCAATAATTGGCTATAAATACTACTTTCACTACTTCACACTTGCTCACTCTAAAATGCCTAAATATCGCTTTCAATTAAGGTTACTTCAACCTTCTATAATCCTTTATCGTGGGTTTACTATTTATCTAATTCAACCCGGCATGGGTTGATTACTTATCTAACACTCATCTGCTTAGTTCTTGCACATATGTTCAGGTTTTAATGTCACTTGTCTCACTAGCCTGGGATCTCATAGGCAGATGACGGAGTGTGATGACAAAAAGGGGGAAGATAAGCTATATTGCGGAGGATTACTTTGAAGACAACTTAGGTTTTTACTTAGGTTTTCTTTATAAGAATATTCTGAATTTTATTCCCCCCATAATTACCCCTGAAACTAGCTAGATCCGGATATTAGGAATATATTCTACTAGCTTAATTTCATCTTCCACTATATCCGGATAATGCTCTAATGGCTATGCTTCTCTAGTTGGCTTACTTCTGTAGTTATCCTCTAATGGCTATGCTTCTCTGAATTTTATTCCCCCCCCCCCCCCCCCCCCCCCCCCCCACACACACACACACACACACACACACACACATAATTACCCCTGAAACTAGCTAGATCCGGATATTAGGAATATATTCTACTAGCTTAATTTCATCTTCCACTATATCCGGATAATGCTCTAATGGCTATGCTTCTCTAGTTGGCTTACTTATTAAGGATTGTAGTAAGGATTGTAAGCAGAAATCATGTTATATAAAAATGATTTTCTTTTTAAGTTCCAGCTTGTTAGTACTCGTAATCTGCTTATTTATCTAACACATGAATTGCTACTCTTCACTGCTCTTTTTTTAAGTCTTAACAGATATATCTGTTAATCAATGTCAAGCTAAAGTCTCCACTGCCAAGTTTTATCATAACCAAAAAAGGGGGAAATTGTTAGGAAAACATTTCTAAGTTTTGGTGATAACAAGCGTATACTGCTTGAAGCGTGTACTACATCGAAGAAGCCTACTAACTTGACAAAGGTCTACTGGAAGATAGAGTCTACTGAGTGCCAAGAGTTGCAGTCATCATCTACTGGATGCAGAAAATATAAATCTACTGGATCAGAGTATCATAGCTTACTGCCAAGATCACTGGCATATTATCTATAAGATACCAGCAGGCATTAAAAGACATCAGTTGAATTTAGTCCAGTAAACTAAATCACTAAGGAGAAGTCAGCAGACGTAAAAAGGCAACAGGATAAAACTCGAACAGATTCACTCTTACAATAGTACCACAGAATGCCGCACTACCATATCCGTGCCACCAATCTCTAGCCGTTGGTGAACGGATTTGGAAAGAAGACAAAATTTGGATGAAAATCAGGAAGCTGATTTTGTGAGGTTCTTTCCATTTGAAGAATAGTTGTCGTTAGACTTTCGAGTCTATAAATAAGATCGAAGAGCAGATTGAAGAAAGTTCTCAACACTCTGAATTGTAAATCTACTTCATTCGCAAATAAGCAAAACAGTTATATCTGTACACTTACTGAGATATTCTGAAGTTTTGCGGAGCAGTATCTAAGCTTTATTGTGATCTGGAAGATCTAAGCATTCTATTCTACTGCTCAAGAACACTCAAGGGTAAACAAAGCTTTTATATATTGTGAGAGTGTTGTAAAAATTAATTTGTAATCTTTGTATTCTAGTGTAACCTTCCAGCAAATGAAGAAGGGGAGTCGTAGAAGCATTTGTGCTTCGAACTTCCGAAAACAATTCTTGTGTCATTTACTTTCTGCATTTTATCTTACTGCCCCTTTACTTTTGTCTATCAGTTCTTAACTCACAAGTCAAATAGATACCTTCCGCACTATCTTTTAGTTGTCTACTACCTTGTAATGAATTGAGATATTACTGCAGTACTTAACAGCCTGCTGTATTTTATGAATCGTGAAATTGAGCTTAGTGTTTATTCAACCCCCTTCTAAACACTACCCCGGTCGCAACCCCATGTTGTCCATGTTTTTTCTAATTATTCGAAGCATCATGATTAATCCTGGGTGGCCAAATCGATCATGCCAAAACATAAAAATGTTTGGATCATTGAACTTCCACTTCATTACAATATTTGATTTGATGGCACTTATAGTCGCATAATACAATCATGATAATAAAACTGAGATTTTTTCTTTTATATGCTTCTGGCATGAAACAATAGATGTAATATAAACATATTCCATATTACTCTCATTCATAATCTCGATATGAAATCCATTGAGACATATATCTTTAAAACTCAATAAATTTCTGTTGGATTTACTAGAGTATAATGCATCTTTTAAAATATTTGTTCGACCGGGCAATATTATGGTCGCTCTTCCGGAGCCATACTGAATTAGTTCATATAACAAACTAGAATTAGAAATTAAGACACACTAAAGTTAAATATGGATTCAACACCATATAAATCGTCTTTGATATTTTTGGCATCATGAGCATCGTCACCATAAAATGTAATCCCACTTGGCTCGGTAAAGAAATCAGCAACATCTAAATGAGTAAAGTCCATTAGATCACTTTCACCATCCATAATGTTGCTAAAATCAGTAAAAATTAGTTTCTTTCTATTTTCCTTTACCCTTGATGTATGCTTGTTACAGATCTACAAGATGTTTTGGTGTACGGCAGGTATGAGACCAATGCCCTTTCACCCACACCTAAAACAAGTTTCATCATGATTCTTAGGAGGACCAAAAACCTTGTCCTTTTTCTTGTTTCTCACCATTGTTTTTCCACTTCGAGTGGTATGGTGCATTTTTAGGACCAATATGGTTTCGACCATGACCACGACCATACTCGTGACCATTACCACGACCACGGCCATGACCATGAGTACGACCACGATCATGTCCATATTTGTTTGCATTCACTTCCGAAAATGAAATATTTGCATTTACTTCTGGAAATGCTTGTGATCCAGTTGGGTGGAAGTTATATTTTTCATTAAGAGTTAATTGTTTTGTTAAGCATCAAGGAGATAAGAAATTAACTGAGAATATTTTTGAAAACTTCTTTCACGGTATTGTTGCTGCAGTTAGGGGTGTGCATGTGTGGGTTTGAGTGGGTAGGCATGAAAAAAAATACCCAACCCAATGCATGCGGGTTGTTAAATTGTTAAAACGCAACCACACAATAAATATACAAAACCGCGCGGTTTGTGTGAGTGCCGGTGCCGGTGGATACGGGAAGGTGCGGGCAGATAGTGGTTCAAATGGAAATATATTATAATTAATACATTTTACACTTTCTTAAATTAAGGTATTCATTATGATAATAGACAGAAGTAAAACCAAATAAAATGAGGGAACAACATAAAATAATAAAAATCTAAATTCGTGTGACAAAAATACTTTCCGAAACATAATTATTAAGTCATTTGCAATTGAAAATCAAAAATAGTTAATTTCATAGATCACCAAGCATAATATCATAATCCTAAAACTAGATATCCAAATAATGTACTGAAACTGAAATTGAGCATGTTCTCTCACAATACAAAACAGAAAACATAATAAATTAAAGTATCAGAATCTTTTACCATCAAATTGAGACATCAACAACTTTAAGCATTCACCTGTATAAAACAAAAAACAATTCTTAAGCACACAAAATATTTCATGAATCAACTCGTCAAAATAAGTTATATTAAAAAGATGATTACATGTAATACACAAGATATCAACGAAACTGAAGATTGGTGCTTACAATCAACGCACAACCAAAACAAATATCATGCTTCACCAAATCAATTATCTACATTCATTGCATTACCAACCAAAAATCAACCTCTCATACTTAATTGATACAGTAGCCCAAGCAAATTGATTATTGGTCACTTACCAACAAGATTATTCTTCAATGTGCGAGTTTGTACTTGAAGTTTCAAATCGCAGAAATTTGAAATTTAAGTATTACATTGTCAGTAATTAAAAAATAACAATACATATAATGACTTCTTACTACCTTTTATATTTTTTTCATACTTCTCAAACTCATTCATTGACACTTATATTATGACTTTTTGTCCACTTAGCACTGCAATTCTCTTCAATTAATGGGATTTTTCTACCCTATCCATGGAGTATTAGCACATGGGAGGAATGGTTGGCCTAAATTTAATATTCCACTCCCCAAATTAAATTTGGGCCACTCAAATATCCCAAGCATAGAATATCCCCAATTAATGATGTATTTCATTTCTCAAATTAAATTTGGGCCACTCAAATACACGAAACATAGAATATCCCCAATTAATGATGTACTTTGACTCATTTATCTCAGAATAACTAATGGGAAATATTTGCGGTTTTACAGATAATGCAGATCTTTGTGGTTCCCCGATTTACCAACATGTGAATGACTTTATGTTGGTGCTAAAACTGAAATTAGGCTCGGTTTTTAAAGAAAAAAACAAGTCACTACAGCACTACTTTAACAAAGTAAAATTACCTTCCTGCTGAAATACGAGAGCAACAAATAAAACAACAATTTTTATTTCGGTTAAAAAGGAGAAAAATTGAGAGGCAACGCAGTAGAGGGTTTGTCGTTTGAGTCTTGGAGTGGAAATGACAGATAATTGATTAAAATATTAGGTTAAAAATTATAATTTACAATTTAAGCCCTTAAAATATGTAATTTATAATTTAAGATACTTAAATATTTAATTTTTATAATTTAAGATACCTTAAGTGGTGGTGATGCAATGCGGGTCGGACGGGTAGGTTGGTTTGTGAGATTTTTTTGTACATTCTTAAATGCAGGAGCATGTTAGAGAAATGAAAGTAGTGAATGTATATTTTAACATATTTTCATCAATAACATTGTCACCCACATAATTTTAATTATGACACGATTTTAAACATTGCAAGTTATACTCATTTACTGTTTTGAAATCTTGCAACCTTAGGTACATCAAGTCATAGCGAGCCTTTGAGAGTATCACAATTTTTTTGTGATCATATTTCTCCTGCAAGTTTTCCATAAGATAGCAGGGTTTTTTACCCAAAGATATTCGGATTCAGTTCTTCGTGGAGGTAACAGCGAATGAAAATCATTGCCTTTGCTTTGTCTTTCTCGCTTGCCTCGTTATTTTCCTTGATGGTTTGTCCAAAGTTTTTCGCACTTAAATGGATCTCAGTATCAAGGACCCAAGTCAAATAGTTTCTTCCGAAAACATCAAGGTTAGCGAATTCAAGATTAGTGATGTTAGTCATATCACTGAATCACAAATCAAATCGCACTAGAATATGGAATGCTCGTATTCTCAAATTTGCAAGTTTGATCTTATTACAATTTTCGAGCAAAAAATACTCGAACTAAGCTTCAAGCCTCATAATAAAAATTTTGAACATCAGGTTCATATATCAAAATATAGCAAGTTTTATTTATAAATAAATAAATAAAATCTTTGACAATGTGCAAATATTAAACAACCAAAATATATAGACAATTTACATTTGAATATACCTTATATTGTAAAAGTAGTGTGTTTATAAAAATGTCTAGAGTTGCGTGATGATAATGTGTTGTAAAATCTTAGTGTTGAACATAAGATAGATGTAAATTGCAAGAATATAAAAATGAGATAATGTTATTCTTTCTATTATCTATTTTTACTCTTTTTTTACAAAGTGCTCAAATATATAGCACTAAGAAAAGTCATTTTAAGAGTCAAAAGATCATCTCAAGAGACGAATTACAAGACACTTAGAGGGAATTTATACACTTAATTAATTTATGATATTCAATAGATTTTGACCCACATCCATAACAATATGTTTGCAATTAATACATTATATTTTATGGTTTATTAAAATTAAAAATAATAAGTATCCACATAATTATCAATTCTAATTAGGCATGACCGCGGTTTATATTAAACCGTGGCCCGGCCCGGACCCGTAACCAGGTCAATGGGCCGGTAACCATTGACCCGGTTCACGGGTCCGAACCGTAACCGGCCCGTTACCGTACGAGCCGGTTACGGTTCACGAGGGCAAAAATCGTGGAACCGCCGGTTCGAACCGGTGGTTCCACGGTTTTTTTTTAAAATATTTATTTTTTTTAAAATTAAAGTGTGTTTTGATGAAGATTCGAACTCTTGACCTCCAACATGTATAGACAGTTTCTTACCACTAAGCTATTATCATGTTTGTTTTATTTTAGATAATATAATTATATATACTAACAGACAATATATATTATATATGTAATGTAATGATAACTATTTTACATTGACAAATATAAATAAAAATTATCTAGAAAAATATGTTATGCTCTTAAATAAATATCGTAAAATAGAAATAAGCTATAGCAAAGTAAATATAACAAAAAACTGTTGGATAAATTCATAAGGACTAAATAAATAGTTGTTGCAAAATAAAATATTATAATAATGGAGTAAATTATTATAAACAAATATAATATATATATTTTAATTATTCTACAAGAACTTTATTTGATTTACATTATATACAATAATCAAATAAGTATATCTTAATTTCCCACGATATTACTTACCATAGAAACTCGATAATGTAATATTTGATTAATTAATAAAATCTTTTACTAGCTTATAATGATTTGGGAACAGCATATTGAATTGATAATTCACTAACTTTATATTATATAAATTAATAACTTCTAATTGATAATCAAAAATCTCATTACTGACTCTTTTTAACATAATAAGAACTTTTGTGTTATTTTCTTATATATGAATAACAAATAATTCAATGTTATATTCGTCGATTTCATTTTGTAATTAGTACCAAAGTTGTATAGGTTTCATACCAATTTCATATGTAACTAGTACAATAATTGTAAATGTTTCAATATCAATTTCATTTGTAATTAGACCAAAGTTGTATATGTTTCATATCAACTTCATATGTAATTAGTACCATAATTGTAAATGTTTCATATCAATATCATTTGTAATTAATACCAAAGTTTTATAGGTTTCATACAAAATTCATATGTAATTAGTACCATAATTGTAAATATTTCATACCAATATCATGTGTAATTAGCACCAAAATTGTAAAGGTTTCATACCAAGTTAATATGTAATAAGTACCAAAGTTCTATATGTTCCATACCAATTTCATATGTAATTAGTATAATAATTATAAATGTTTCAATACCAATTTCATTTGTAATTAGACCAAAGTTTTATATGTTTCATACCAATTTCATATATAATTAGTACCATAATAGAAACATATATATAACAAAGAAAATATAACAAAAAATATTGGATAAATTAATAAGAACTATAAATAGTGGTTGCAAAATAAAATATTTTAATAATTAAGCAAATTATTACAAAACAAATATATTATATACCTTTTATAATTATTCTACAATCACTTTATGTTCATTATTTGATTTACATTATATATATAATAATTAAATAAGTATATCTTAGTTTATCACAATATGCCTTACAATAGAAACTCGATAATGTAATATTTGATTAATTAATAAAATCTTTTAATAATTTACTTATACGGATTTGGGAACAACATATTGAATAGATAATCCTTTAACTTTATATTATATAAATTAATAACTTCTAACTTAATCTATTTATGATTAATCAATGAAATCATCATAAAAATAGCTTTATTGACAATTGTTTTTTATGTAATTGATAGTGACAAATCTCATTACTGATTTTTTTAACATAACAACAACTTTTGTGTTGTTTTTTATAGATAAATAACAAATAATTCAATGTTATACTCGTCAATTCCATATGTCATAATTGTAAATGTTTCATGTCAATATCATTTGCAATTAGTACCAAAGTTGTATAAGTTTCATACCAGTTTCATATGTAATTAGTACCCAAATTGTAAATATTTCATAACAATCGCTTTTGTAATTAATATCAAAATTGTATAGGTTTCATACCAATTTCATATGTAATTATTACCATGATTGTAAATGTTTCATACCAATATCATTTGTAATTAAAACAAAGTTGTATATTTTCATACCAATTTCATATGTAATTAGTATCATAACTGTAAATGTTTCATACCAAACTCTTTTGTAATTAGTACCAAATTTGTATAGGTTTCATACGAATTTCATATGTAATTAATATCATAATTGTAAATGTTTCATACCAATATCATTTGTAATTAATATCAAAATTATATAAGTTTCACATCAATTTCATATGTAATTAGTATCGTTAGATACTCAGATTCAATCAATTAAAATGACATTATCTTATCTGTGGTCCCATCGAGTTTGATGAAACAATGGGGTAAGTTTTGTAAGATTAATGACATGCAACCTAGAAAATTTCCACTAGATATACCACACGTTGGAACTCAAAATATAAATTGCTAAATGATTCATATGAATATAGAAAGTTAATACAACTTAAAAAGTTCAAACTCTCCCCCCCCTTACATTTCCTTTGTTATTTTTTATGATTCTTTTTGAGTAATTTTTAAATTTTTTAAAGAAAATTTTTAATTTTAATTTTAAATTTAAAAAATATAAGGATCGAACCGTAACCATAACCGGTGGTTAACCGTACCTGTAACCAGCGGTTCACGAACCGTAACCGAAACCGTCTACGAAGGTTAAGGTTAAGGGTCAAGCTCTTTTGAACCGTCGAACAGGCGGTTTCGAACCGTCAACCGGTGGTTCATGAACCGTGGTCATGTCTAATTCTAATATAATATATAATCTCTAATTAAAAAATTCTATAATTATACATACATATCTATATATATGTAGACAACTATTTACTATGACACAATAAAAAGTTTCACTATATTTGTATCTTCTTCAACTTCACAGCCTCGCCGGCGGCGAAAATGCTTATCGACGGAAAAACATCATGCACTCTCCTCTTCACCTTAACACTCACTTTCTTCACCCTCTACACTACCTTCTACCACCAACTGCGCCGCCTTCCCGCCGCCGCAACCGCCCCTTTGAGGGACCGAAACACTCTCCACTACCGGGACACATTTATCTCCGCCGCCAGCAACGAAACCGTTGCCGCCTACCTCCGTGATCTCACCCTACACCCCCACCTCGCCGGGACTCCTCCGTCCCTCTCCACCGCACGCTACGTCCACACCCAGTTCCAATCCCTCGGCCTAGCCACCCATTTCGTCAACTTCTCCTCCCTACTCTCATATCCTACACAAGCTTCTCTCTCGGTTCATTTTAGCGATGGAACCTTTTTATATGTGTCTCTGTCGGAGCCTAATGTCCCGGAAAATGGAGTTGTGAGGCCGTACCACGCTTACTCCCCCTCCGGTTCAGCTTACGGCGAGGCTGTGTTCCTCAACTATGGGAGAGAACACGACTACAGCGAGCTGGGTGCACTGGGGGTGGAGGTTAAGGGTTGTGTCGGGATTTTACGCCGGGATGGAGAGATGTCGAGGTATGAGGCTGTCGAGAAGGCGGCGGCGCACGGACTGGCAGCGGTTGTGATGTATTCCGAGGTAGGTGATGATAGATATAGAAAAGGGGTGGAGAGGGGGACTGTTATGAATGGGTTGGGGGACCCGCTTAGCCCCGGGTGGGCCGGAGTTGACGGCGGTGAGAAAATGGAGTTAAATGATCCGAAGGTGGTGGAGAAGTTTCCGGGCATCCCTTCGCTGCCTGTGTCGGAAGCTGCGGCGGAGAGTATACTATTATCGTTAGAGGAGGCTAAAGTGCCGTATGAGTGGAGGAGGATTTTCAAGAGCGGTGGTAGTAGAAGTACGAGGGTGGGGCCCGGCCCGATTATACTCAATTTGACGTATGAGGTCAGTTCGATTTTTTATGTTCGTCGCTTGATAATAACCAGGGTTTGCAGCTTATGTTCGGTTTGCTTTCTTGATATTTTCGGTTTTTAATTCTGCAAAGGTGTCGATTTGTATGGGTGTTGCGGGACATTCTTGTATGCACATGTATGTATATGTGTGTGATGTGTCTTGTGCACCATGCAATATATAAGCATCTTTCATGGGTTTGCTCTGTATTTTGAATTATAAATTAGTGGGTGTACAGTCATTTACTTTTTAAATAATTCACATGTAGTATTTTGATGATGTTTGTTCCAGTTGCAATTAGTTGGTTCAAAGTGGGCCTCGGGAACAATGCTCTAGGTGAAACTTGGAAAGACGCTTCATTTTCATTTTCATTTTCATTGTATGTCTCCTTTTGTTTATGGACACAGTTAAAAATCCCACCAGGATATCACAAACAATAGCAGTGCCTAGAAACTTGAATGACTCTCGTATGCAGAAAGCTTTAGTCGGGGTTTGAACTATTCCTTTACGACATAGTATTGGTGCTCTTCTCCACAGACGTCAGGATGGAATGAGCAACGAGCAAAGGCCTACAATTGGTTAGTGTCCATTACGTAATGGTGTTCACATTGTCGTCTAGATTAAGGTATAGAACCTAGAATATTGACAGGTGAATGAGAAACGTATAGAATGATCCACCACAGGTGTCGACTTCTGAAGAAGTGGACAATGTTATGCCCCGCATCAGCTACACAAATTGTTGTTGGGTGAATAAAAAACTCAGGAGGCTCTCCGATCTGGGAAGCTAGGTTTAGGTTTAGGTTTAGGCTCTCATATTGGGCTGATTTTCCTACGTCCCTGGTTTAGTGTGTGCTGTTTTGGCAACCAAAAAGTTGTTGTTCAAAATTTTATGGGTGTGTATTTAGAAGTAGCAAGCAAAAACAACAAATGACTTTTTAGTAAGAATGTCGAGGCGAGATTTATAATATTGCCCCGCTACTGTGCTAACGGCTTACTTTGACAATTTGTCTCCCAAGATACAGCGGCTATGATTTGTGATAGGAGCACTCCAAATCACAAATCCTTTAAACCACAAAGGTTTAAAAGCGCTCAATATTCAGCAAGGATAAAGATCCACAAAATTACTCAAATTTTTGATCTTCTATATGATGTAAATTTCTAAAATTCCATATCTAATTCATTCAAGGGTTGTTTCTTATATAGTATACCAAGTGGTATCATCAAGAGACACCATTTGGAAGTATCCAATCATGAAAAATTGCACCACAACATGAATGGACACACCATTTAATTTGGAAGCATCCAATCATGAATTTGAACTTCTTCGTCTGTCCAGATTTGGAGGCCATGCCGTCAAATTTGCGCTTTGTTCCGGCGTGTTTTTCCACTAAGTTCACTCGTGCTTCATGTTGGTGCCAATTTTCTTTCCTTTCAGAAATTCTGTTGTCCTCTTCGATTCTCAAGCAAACCACAAGGTCTTCAAGATTCATCTCTTTTCGTTTGTGCTTGAGATAATTCTTGAAGTCCTTCCATGACGGAGGCAATTTCTCAATCATTGCGGCCACTTGGAATGAATCACTTAGAACCATTCCCTCCACATGAATTTCGTGCATGATTACTTGCAAATCTTGCACTTGCGATATCACCGGCTTTGTATCAACCATTTTGAAATCCAGGAATCGCCCAACGATGAATTCATGCCGGCATCATCGGATCTATACTTTTTCTCCAAGGATTGCCACAATTCCTTGGCCGTCTTTACTAGACAATACACATTGTATAATGTGTTGTCTAGTCCATTGAGAAATAATTTTTGCACAAGAAATCACTTTGATTCCAAGCATCAACCGCAACCATCTTTTGGTTGTCGACTTCACTCTCCATAATAGTAGAAGCATCCTCATTGAGGAACCTTGCTACCCTAAGGTTGTCAAATAAAACATCATATTTTGTTGCCATCGCTTGAAGTCACTCCCATTGAACTTTTCAGGCCTTTCACCATTGTTGCACTCAACGAAGCCATTTGTTGCTATTATTGTCTTAAGATTGTTGTTCAAAATTTTATGGGTGTGTATCTTAAGAAAGTAGCAAGCAAAAACAACAAATGACTTTTTAGTAAGAATGTCGATGCGAGATTTATAATCTCTGTTCTTAAGACAATATTTTCCCGCTACGGTGCTAACGGCTTACTTGGCAATTTGTCTCCCAAGATACAACGACTATGATTTGTGATAGGAGCACTCCAAATCACAAATACTTTAAACCACAAAGGTTTAAAAGCGCTCAATATTCAACAAGGATAAAGATCCACAAAATTACTCAAATATCTGATCTTCTATATAATGTGAATTTCTAAAATTCCATGTCTAATTCATTTAAGGGTTGTTTTTTATATAGTATACCAAGTGGTGTCATCAAGAGACACCATTTGGAAGCATCCAATCATGAAAAATTGCACCACAACATGAATGGACACACCATTTAATTTGGAAGCATCCAATCATGAATGGACACACCATTTAATTCAATTCAAATTTCCAACAAAAGTTTGTTTGCATTCGAGGTTTAATCAACTTTTTGGAAGCTGATTTGAGTTATGAAATTAAACTATCTTCTTTTTCATGACTGTAGCAGATAGCCTAAGTTTGAGAAATATGCTGAAACTTGTGATTGTAGAACGCACTAATAATCTATTATTGGATTGCGCTTGGTTGATCTTCAGCTTTTGATTGAAGAATGATAAGATGCCAAGTTCGAGGTGGATATGAATGAAAAATCATAGTTTTCTTTTCAAATTACTGTAGTGAGCTTTTAAAAGCTTCACAATGTTATTTCCTCTGCCTTCGATATCGAAATCAGTTTGTTAGATCATTAAATACGTTAAGGACATATATGTGGCTTAGTGTTTTCCTCAATAATTGGTAACTCGGAGGCAGTGGTCAGGGTTAACATCCTTTCAACATGTGTCACAAGCTATGAATAGTCAACAAAGTTTGAATGCTTTCTTCAAATTTAAGTCTTTCCTTGATTCAATGTCAAGAAGTTCTCTGTTTTGCTCCAAATGTTGATGGAAGGACCTAAATCTTGATTCCAGTTACTGAAACTAGATTGGAGACACCTTCTTTGCAGTATGTTGGGCATTTGCTAACGGGGGATAATTTAAAGAGTTCTTCTGTATCTAAAATTCCACGTCTATAACTCTGTTCTTTGATTCTACTTGCAGGGTGAACAAAAGACGGAAAACATCCATAATGTTTTTGCTGTGATAAGGGGTACAGAAGAGCCAGATCGTTTTGTGCTTCTAGGAAACCATAGAGATGCATGGACATATGGTGCTGTCGACCCTAACAGTGGAACAGCTGCTCTACTTGACATTGCCCGTCGCTATGCGCTTCTTATGCGTTTAGGTTGGCATCCGAGAAGAACAATCATTCTTTGCAGCTGGGATGCGGAAGAATTTGGAATGGTAGGTAAATATTCAGCCACCTATCATTGCCAGCAGTTATCACTCTGTACCTAAATGTGGCATCAGGCCGATGTATTACCGGACATGGTTTCTATTATTGAGTAATGATTGGGCGATATATATAAGTGGGACAGGCTTATGTGATTGATTATGATTAACATAGTATGTCATTAGTCTATGTAGTACTTGTGACTGTCATAGATGAAATTCTTGCGGTCTGATTTATGGTTGATTTCTTGAGAAGACTGGCATTCCACTAATCAAATGTTTATAGGGTTTCCCCTGTTTCTTTTGGTATCATAAATTAATGCTGTAAATTGTGACGTTTTGTCATCTTGAGTTTGTATACTCTGTATTCTCCTTCTGTAATCACGCATACGAATTTATGCTCTCGTTTCCTGTGATTCATGTGCACATTCTTGAAGTGATTAAACCATGCAGAAGCTGCTTCTTCAAGTGTGACATTCAACTTATTGATACAATTATATGGTTTCAGATAGGATCAACTGAGTGGGTTGAGCAAAACTATGCAAATCTTGGGTCAAAAGCAGTGGCTTACTTTAACGTGGATTGTGCGGTGCAAGGGCCCGGTTTATTTGTTAGTGCAACTCCCCAGCTAGATGACCTTCTTGTTGGGGTAATGAAGAAGGTAATAGAGGAACTCCGATATGATAGTAACAACTTCTTGACTCCTTCAGTGATTGGCTGACATAATTATTATAATAATGGTAGTTTTTTGAGTTGTTTTCATATGGCAATGCATGCTTCCTACTCAGATTAAGGATCCTGACTCAGAGAATGCATTTTTATATGAACAATGGATGGCTGCCAACAAAGGCGTCAATGTAAGTCCGTAATGGCATGAACTCCAACATTATGATGCAGTTCCTTCATTGTCTGAATCTTTGTGTGTACGTGTATGTGTTAAAGTATGATTATTTTGTTGGGACTCCTTCCCCAAGCTAAAGGTTTTGGAAAAAATGGTTTCAACATAGTAATTGAGTCAGGGTCGTAGGTTCAAAGTCCCTGAAGTTGATCTTGACTGAATTTTATTCCCTAATTCAGGCTGGTATATATGTGTATTTATTGGATGTTAACTTTGAGGTTATTATCTGTGTCATTGGATCACATGTGTGTTTCTGCATACATATGTTGGAACAACTTTCATAAAGCTTGAACTTTTTGGAAAAGTAGTTTCTAATACTTTGTATTGGGATTCCTGATTTTTATGTGATGACTCAAAGGATTATGTAAATAGAATTTATTCTGGATAATGTTGTGATTGACAAGGGATGAAATAGCAAAGATTGTTTGAGGAAAATTAAATAGATTACTCGCAGCCAATAATGACTTTTTTGTAGCTGAAGCCATGGTTAATATAGGCAAAATTCGCTTGCACAGACAAAAGTCTGGTGAAGATGAGTAGAATTATTCCAGTGCAATCCATGATCATTTGCAATCCATGATCATTCCAGGCATACTGTTGGTTCTAATATTGGAGAATTATTTCCTTTGGGAGCTTTAAGTAGTTTGCTAGTGTTCCATCATATTTATGTATATTTATATTTATCTCATGGGTGGCCCCTTGTTTCCATTTCCCTCCCTCCCTCCCCAATTTCTCGCTAGTTGTTTCCTTTGTTACTGGCTTGGTAATTTATAGATTTAATTGTTGGCCAGATTCAGAGACTGAGCAGAGTTGATTCAGATTTTGCTCCGTTTTTGCAACACTTGGGGATTCCTTCAGTTGATTTGTACTTTGGGAGTGGTACCGCTTCTCCACCATAGTGCTTCCGGGCTTGCTGATTAACAAAAAATTTGGATAGAACATACTGGAACATTTTCTATATTTGAAGTGGATGTGTGTGCCACATTCGTCTTAAACAACTTCCCTAAAGTCATATTTGTTCTCGTACAGATTTTCCTGTCTATCACACAGCTTTTGACTCCTATGATTGGATGGCAAACTCTGGGGATCCCTCATTTCAACGGCATGTTGCAGGTAGTTTCTGGTTTTGTTTCGTCTGTCTTGAATCATCAGCAAATCCCTCGTTTTAATGACTTTCCAGGTCTTTTATTTTTTTTGGGGCCATTTTAGTTTCTTCTGACCCAACTCGTGTCTCACTCTACTCTTTGGAATTCAGTGGCAGGAGTGTGGGGCCTTGTGGCACTTCATCTGGCTGATGATCCAATTTTGCCTTTTAACTACGTATCGTATGCCGCTGAATTACTGGTAATAGCACCCACGCCATAGTCTTTAATATGTAAAAGATTTCTACATTTGTATATTTGAGTTACCAAATAGCCTACAAAAAGAAGTTGACTTCTACGTGCTACATAGATATGTACCATTCAAATTTAGTGGTGTACAACCATCAAATGCAGTAATTGCCGTAAGACAAACGTGGAACCCTAGCTATTACTTTTGTATTATGGAGAGATTGATTGCTACCCATTTCTGATAACCTCTTGTTCCATGTCTTACGAAAAGTCCCTTGTTGATTAAGATTTAAGGTACTGAATTCGTTTGTCTGTGTGTGGTTTAATGGACATATTTAGCAGGAGTACGAAAATGTCTTGAACAATTTGTTAGAGGGAACAATATCATCACAACCCATAGCCGCTGCCATCAAAGAATTTGCCACCGCTGCTGCTGACACTGAGGAGGAAGCAAAGGTTAGATGAAGAAACTACTTCAATGCTATGCATCATGAAATCTCGAATACAAACTTTCTACACTTGCTTTGAAGTTGGAAAAGGGACACATATTGTGGACGTGATTTTGATAGAACTTTTCACTGCAGAAACTTAGAGGGGAACAGAGCCTGGATGAATCTTCTGTATTACGGAGCCGCATGTTGAATGATCGACTAATGCTTGCTGAAAGAGGCTTTATAGACTCGGCAGGACTCCCCGGAAGGCATTGGTTCAAGCATCTAGTAAGTACATCAAATTCCTACTGGTTTCCAATCACAATACAGCGGTTTTAATTGTTTCTCAAGGAAAATTAACACGTAAAATATTAATATGAATGGGTTTTGATTGTAGCTGGTCTAAATTAGGAGGGACAAATTTTCGAATTATATATTTATAGTTAAAAAACTAAATTTCTTGACCGCCCCTTTCTCCCTTCAGGCCTTCACCCATGTCTATAAGGTTGTACAATTGAGTCTTAATTGATTGCGGTTTATTTTTAAAAATTATTTAAAAATAATAATTTGCAAAAATAATGTCAAATGGAGGCAAGTGCAAAAATAAAGCAGCAGGGTGTCCGCCACTATCAATGGTGGATGCTGCAGTGTCCGCCAAGTGGCAGGCGTCTACAATTTTTAATTATTATTTCTAAAAAACTTTATATATATATATATACACACTACTATTATATATACGAAAAGCTTGCTCATAGTTTATAATTATTAAGGAACCTTAAATTAAGTAGATGGTGTTAATTGAGGGGTCTTAATTAATAATAAAAGAATGAAACAGACGTTAAAATTCAAATTTTGGAAAAATTCGATGATATCTCCTTATATATTTAAAGCTGGTGGAATGGTGGAGGTATTTTTGAATGTAAAAAAAAAAAAAGCTTTTTATCCAAATATTAATCTACTTATGTTTTTCTTTAAAAAAATACCAAAAAATGATTTTAATAATTTTCTACATGGTATCCAAAATAAATTTATATTTCTAACTAAATATTGTCCTTTTAACATTAAAAAATATGTTCACTGTTTCATCAATTTAAAATTATATGAGGAGATATTATGGAATTCTTCCCGAAAGAGAATTCAAAAGTTTGAATTTCAACGTGTTTGAATTTGCTTTAGTAAGGAAAACTAAAATTAAAACTTTCCACATAAACTCTTCATTCCTTTACTATTAATTTTAGGCCTAGCATCTAGCAACACTTATTTTTCTTAATTTAAAGTTCTTTAATCATTATAAAATTTGAGCAAGCTTTCCGTGTGTGTGTGTGCGTGTATATATATATATATATATATAGTAGTAGTAGTAGTATATATATATGCTGCATCGTCCGCCATTGTGGCAGGAGGACGTTGCAGAAAAGCCATTGACAATGATGTTTTGCCTTCTTTTTGCGAATGATTTCATTGTACATTATTTTTGCAAATTAAATTATTTTTAAAAATAACCCAATTGATTGCACGGGCTCCCCCACCCATAGGCCTTGAACATGGCACGGCTCATTATCATCCAAGATATGATGTGTGGTGTTGGATCGTTACCATTTATGTGATTGGGGTTGTTTAATACAAGGTTTATGGACCTGGTGGCGATTCCGAAAGCAAGATTTCGTTCTTTCCAGGAATAGCAGATGCAATATCTCCAAGAATGAAGGAAGAAGAAAGGGGGGCAATACTTAGGCATGAGATGTGGAGAGTTGCAAGGGCCATTCAAAGAGCTGCCTATGCTTTGAAAGGTGAATTAACTTGATATTTTGAAGATGGATACTCATAATTGTGTGAACAAAGTGTGGATATGTACATAACATGAATTGTACTCTTAAAGCTTACTTAATTAGAAGTCTGTGCATAAGTCACAAGGTTTACAGTTTACTTACACCTACCATTACCTTTTCTTAATTTTGATGTCCTGTCAAGTTTATTGTACAAAGTGAAAATCCAACCAACCTCTCAGACCAAGTTTCAACTTAAGGGAATTACTCTCCATTCTTCACAATGAGAAGAAGTCCAACCCAAAAGCGGGATTCTAATTGGATTTTTTATTCAATGAAAAAAACCTATGATGCATAAATTTGTTGTTAGCATGAGTGATTATATATGATTTCAGTGACACTCATATATATATTTTTTGAATTTGGTAAAAATATTTTTTGTGTTATATTTATTTGAACGTGCTTGTTGAACTTTATATTAACTAAAGTAATATGTATTTGGTGTTAGTATGAGTGATATTATGATGATTCCAGTGACATGCATTTATTTATATGTTTCTTGAATTTGGTAAGAATATTTTTGTTAATTTTACATGGTTTTAGAATTCAAAAAATGTGAATTTCTAGTATTTGTAATATATATATATATATATATACATAGATATATGTGTGTGTGTGTGTGTGTGTGTGTGTTTCAGTCGTGTCGTATCCTAAAATTTTTGAAAATCTGTGTCGCCGTGTCCGTGTCGTGTCTTGTCAGTGTTGCTGTGTCAGTGTCCGTGCATTATAGGAAAAAACAAAGGGACTCTTTGGGATGCGATCTCCCATATTGTCAATCAGAACATCCAATTACATCTTTGAAGAATAACCCTTATTGAATCAGGTAACAGTCACAAATCATCAACACCCTTCCCAGAAAAAAGACACATTTGAATGTGAATGCATGCCTATCTGTACGTGTAATCATAAACAGGGGCATACATGAGAAAACTCACACGTCAGCTCTAAGTGATACCTTTTTTTGATTGTATATTTGCTATGCACATAATTAACTATAGCAAGGCTAAACTGGGCATATCGAGGGAATTTGGATGCCGCCCTTAGGCTCTTATCTAGGGAATTTCAAATGCTATCCAATGACTCAAGATTATTTGAGGCAATGGGTCGCACACAAAAATGTGTGAGGGCCACTTTCCCAAATGATTTTGGACCCTTTATGCTATAATCAGGGTTGTAGCATCGAAATTCATGCATAGCTATTCCACCCATATGGCAAGGTTGTTGAATCAACAACATCGAATCCACATCATTTCCTTTTGGGAAGATAAGTACTGTTAGGTATCTCCAAGTCTACCTCGGTTCCAATTAACGTCTTCCTCAAAGCGTAGATACATGTAAAACAAGAATAAACTGTGAAGATAAAATGCAATCTATTCAAGATAGCATACAATAGTTTATGCGGCTCAGATAAACAAGTCTCGCAACCTAGCGTGTAACTAGCACACCAAAGCAAGGTCCATAAGGCGATTCACCGAGACAACACCTTAGTCCCAAAGCCACACCGGAAACCACACATGATACTGACAGAAGACGAAATTCGTCAGCCAGTGGCTAACGAAGATATCAAGCCTTCCAACACTCACACAGACGACTCTCAAAGATATTAGAGAGAAGCCTAACATATCACGAAGAAAAACGCGCACATTTGACTCACGAAGAACCAGAAACGGTTTCTAGGGTTTGAGAGGTAGAGTGAAGACGATAAGAGAATCAGAAAGTTATGACCTAGGGTTCGTTGAACTCACCCCTTATATACATGGAATGAATGCTTAGGATTACAGCTCAAAAATAGACGGACAAGATACGAGCAGAAGAAGGTTCCAGGACTTTTGCTCAAGGTCTCAAAGTCGGTGGGCTTGAAAGAAATGGGCCAGCTCAATACCGGTTCACTATGCACATAGCTGTCAATAGTTTATCATCATTGCCTTATGTTTCTCCCACATGAACCTAAAGCACAAAGCAGAATGTAACATATGGAGAAGGTAACACATCACTAGCCAATTATATCAAGCACGCAACAGGTTATAACTCAAATCATAATGGACAGAACACATCAATCATTTGTATCAGAATTCATAATTTTTAAGCAAGTTTCAAGCTTACTAACAAGTAGACACTTAATTCCCATATCTGCATTAAATTCAGACGGAATTTTTTCAAGATAGACTATGCATTTAGCAACATCTCGGATGAAATGAAACCTAACATCTATATGTTTAGTTCTATCATGAAAAACAGGATTTTTACACAGTTGATACCAGATTGACTATCAGAAAAAACATTACCTTCGAGGAAACCAAAATAGCTTCTTTTAAGGTTTCAGTACAAGCAACATATTCAGATCAATAGTAGAAAGTGCAACTATAAGATATAACTGGGATTCCAACTATTGCACGAGCCACACAAAGTGAACACATAAGATGATGTTGCTTTTCTATTGTCCTTATCATTAGCATAATTTGAATCCACATATTCTTTTAATTTAACACCTTCATCACACTTAGAAAACTTTAAACAAAACTTCAAAGAATGTTTCACGTATCTAAGAACCATTTAACAGCATTCCAATGCACCATACCAGGATTAGTGATAAGTGTGTTTTTGCACTTATTATTTCTTTCGTTTCTTTTGGATTGATGTTGGTTTTTCGATCAGAATTATGTGTTTTGTGTTGTTTTTGTGTTTTTAGGAAGTGAGGTGAAGATAAATGATA
Organism: Haberlea rhodopensis; assembly: GCA_907163345.1. NCBI lineage: Eukaryota > Viridiplantae > Streptophyta > Magnoliopsida > Lamiales > Gesneriaceae > Haberlea > Haberlea rhodopensis. The sequence continues at coordinate 507,803 of CAJQUN010000358.1, read as the reverse complement.
AGATGATGAAAAGAGCATGAAATAACAAGAAAATAGTGGAACAAGGTGAAGGCAAGGCAAATGAATGATGAAAAGTTGAGCCAAGAAAAAGATTTCGAGTAGAGATCAATCTCTACAAATACAGAGATCGATCTTTGTAGACAAAGTTTTGGGAAACAATTCTTGAGATGCGGCGATCGATCGTTGTGAAAGAGGCGATCGATCGCCAAAACACAATTTCTGAAAAAAGACTCGGCGACCGATCGCCATAAAAGGAAGATCGATCGCTGCGTAATTAAAGCCCATTTAATATTAGCGGATCCAAAGGTTAAGTGGCGGCTACCCTAATCTTTTGGGAGACTTTTGACACTCTTTCAAGGGCAAGACATATTGATGAGACTGCTAGGATTCCAAGGGTAATGATTTCATCACAAAACAGAGGCATTTTCATATGGGGACGGAGAATTTCTTCCATATCATTTTGTATATCTGACATTTGTTCGTTTATGAAATCTCAAACATGTCTATGTGTTTTATGGGATGAACTAATCCCTTCTTTCTAGGGGGAAGACGTAGCTTGATTGGATATTATGTTTTGGTTTGACTGATTTACATATTAGGATTTATCACATGGTTTATTTGCGTTTTCTTGCTTTGAATGCAATTTAATTGACTGACCATTGATTTAATTATAATATTTGTTTGCGATCTATCACTCGGGAGAGGGATTGTGAACAGGACATAGGAAGACACATCCTGGATGTTTATATCGTTGACAGGCGTATAACTCCATTGAAGCCTTTGAAAGAATTATTGTGCAATCAATCTTGTTTAATATTTAATCTTAGATTAGGATATCAAGGTTGGTATTGAATGAAAATTTCTACTATCACTTGGAAAAGGGAGTATGAAACACTTAAGAATTCTTGGCTAATAAACTAGATAAATCTATAATATTGTAATTGATCATAAGAAATAGAGTTGATAATCAAGTGAAATCGGACGTCTAGAATCTTTCTCATAATTAATTGTCTTGAATTGTTGTAACTGCTAGTTAGTGAATTACGTTATTTGACAACCAACAACACTACTTGTTTTTCTAAATAGGATTAAGATCATCTAGCACAAGTATTTAATTAATACTATAGACCAATCCTCGTTGGTTTGACATATGTATTCATATCGATATACTAAACTTGTCATCATACGCTTGCGATACGTTCTACATGCAACAAGTTTTTGGCGCCGTTGCCGGGGATTGAATATATAGTTTAATTCTAATATTGTGCAAAGTAATGTTAGTTTTGATTTATAACTTTTATTTTATTTAGTACTTGAGATATATTTTGTTTCTTGATTTTTGCACTGTATGCGACGATATATAAGGCCTGAATTGCTTTTATTTGATTCCGAAATCGAAAGAACTGCTCGCGACTACGTAAAGCAAGAAGGGACGAGTTGAGTCAAATGGCTGCTGAAAATGACGAAGCCGAAGCTGTGCCAGTAGCCATTAGATATCACTTTAAACCAGTGATCAATAATAACTACTCTGGTATTGTTCGCCAGACTATTTATTGTTCGCCAGACCATTAGTGCAAACAATTTTGAACTGAAGCCAGCATTGATCAACATGGTGCAGCAAAACCAATTCTGTGGTTCAGTTGTGAGTGATCCTAATCTCCATATGAGGATCTTTCTTGAGATAGCAGACACTATAAAGATACATGGTGTTACCGAGGACACCATCAGACTGCGCTTGTTCCCATTTTCTCTTAGGGATCAAGCAAGAAGTTGGCTTCAATCTTTGCCAATTGGTAGTATCAAGACATGGGATGACATGGCATCGAAATTTCTGGCAAAGTTCTTTCCACTAGCAAAGTCAGCCTTGTTAAGGACCGAGATCAGCACCTTTAAGAAGCTTGATTCTGAGCAGTTGTATGAGTCATGTGAATGTTTCAAAGACTTACTCAGAAAATGCCCACAACATAACTACGAGAGCTAAGTACAAATCCAGCTGTTTTACAATGGATTGAAGGTCCCACTCGGGACGTTGCAGCAGGGGGAACTCTTTTCTCCAAGATAGCCGAGGATGCATATGAATTACTTGAACAAGTGGCTGCCAACAGTTACCAATGGCCAATCGAGCGAGCACTTGTGCGAAAGCCAGCAGGTATGTACGAAGTTGATCAATTTACTGTATTATCTGCACAATTGGCTGCTCTTACTACACAGGTAACACTCATGAACAAGCAAGGGACTCCACCCACTATTGAGTCGCCGCTGCTGCTGCTGGGGTGTCATTAACTGTAGAGGATCCGAATCAAGAGCAAGCTCAATTTGTAAACAATCGGTATCCAAACAACTATCGAGGTAATCATGTGCCTAATCAATACCATCCTGGATACCGAAATCATGAGAATTTTTCCTATGCCAATAACAAGAATGCTTTAACCCACCTCCTGGATATACACCTCAGAAAAATGAAGGTATGCGACACCTCTACCTTTTCATTACACATGACACGCATATCTCTTTTATACACGTGTAAATACATGAGGCATGTCGTCGCCTAACATTTATCCTGGATATGGGATCACATCACTTATATACATACACATGACTGTGACTATAGCATTACAATAGTAAAATAATTAATTCATTGCAACGAAAATTGTACCTTATAACATGTAAATTTAAATCTTTTTCAATAACAATATCTACATGGCATATATGCCACAAAAATTGGCCAAGGTTGTATCTCTCACTACCCATACCAAAAACCTATACACATATATGTACAATGATGAGCAGAGGGAGAATAACTACAGATCAGCCGGCCAACCTTGTATCCATACTTCAAAATATTCCAAAAAGACTTCTAGACCTTCCTCTAGAGTCGACTTTACTTTGGATTATCTGAAACAAAACACTTCACTGAGTATAAACGAATAAATGATATTCAACATCACATGAGTATACAACTCATCAAATCTGTAGTAAAACTTGTAAAACAAGTAATTCACATGTACACATGTATGTATGATTATTTGTTTTTCTGTTATGGACCAACTAGAATCAGGAACAATCCTTGATCACTAGATGTCCATGACACTCTGTAGATCCCCTTTTGAGTTCTCAAATAACTCGGGATCGATATTATTTGATTCTGTAATTCTGACCGTACTCAGAATGCAATAACACATGGTTCAAGATCCTTAGCAGCCATAACAGATTTCTTTAATCTTTTATGTATGCACATGAATGCACAATTCATAATCACATGTCAATATAATGAACCCATCACATCATGTAAATTCATCATAAATAACACGTATGTACACCCATTATAAACTCAATTCATGTAACATAAATCATATACTTATGTACAGTTAAATACCAAGTTATATGATATACTCACAAACGATATTCCTATCTCGAAGAACTCTTTTAGTTCGCCTTATCTGTAGCTTGTTCGAGATTATGACCTATAAATACATTTATCTCAAACACATTAATAAATCATCTAATATTTACCTTTAACATGTTTTCATAGTTCACATACATCATACTAGGCTTCCATACTTAAAATCATCAAAGAAAACCATTTTTTTTTCAAAATTTTGGCTTGAGAGATCGATCTCTATGAAGAAGCGATCGATAGCTACATGGCAGAATGGTTTAGTGGAAGATTCTGCATTTTTCAGCTTTGACACTTTTTTGTATAAAATTCATAACTAATTCATATGAACTCCAAATGAGTCCTACTTCACGTCAAACTAAATATAACTCAAAGATCTACAATTCATCTTTGAAATGCTTAAGTTAATTCAATCATATTCACAAACAAAAGTAGCCAAGAACATCAAGTTTCAGAAATTATTCCATTTTAAATGTCAACCTGTACACAATTTGATAAAACTGACATAACTCATGCAATATAACTCCAAATTACTTGAATTTGCTATCAAATTAAAGATAACTCAACATACTACAACTTTCATTTGAATACCAACATCAAAATCAAAGTCTAAGAATTTCACAAACTCAAAACACTATACATCAAAGTTCTACAACTCATGTGCTTTCTTTCCAAAACAGTTTCTACCTTCTTTAATCATCTTCTCTTCATGTATAATATCAAAGTCTATTTCAAAATACATGTTTTCATCTGACACGTACAAACCTTATGTTACTTCTCAATCAACATCAATAAACACATCATTTAAACATGTAAAACTTAGAAAACAAAGAGTATAAAATAGGTATACATTCTCTACAAGTTTTTGCAACAAAACTTGAGTTTCTATGAAGTTTTGATAGTTTTCCCTCAAGGAGTAGATGAAGAAACGAAAATGGAATACAATTCTGATAAGTTCCCTTCCTTTGACAATAGATAAATATGAATTTTATGTCACATTGCACTTTAGACCTTCAAGTCTCTATGCTGTTCCACTTAAGTCCCTCAACTTTGTATATTCATAATTTTAACCATATGCTCGATATAATGAAACCGACTCATTATATTTCAATTCTTATCATAATTATTACTCAAGTTATGCATTCAATAGATCCAAAACAATATCACATATCAATCTAGAAATTTCACGTATTTCTTAGTCACAATAGACCTAACATTTATGCATATCAAATGCTTCTATATGAGTCCTGATGTTTATGCATGATCATGTAAATAATGTAAAAGTTTTGGGTCGTTACAACTCTTCCATCCTTTAAAAATTCGACCTCGAAATTTTTACCTGTATCAAGAAACAACCACGGATAGTGTTTCCTCATATGTTTTCAACTGTTTCCCAAGTAGCTTCACGTTCTTAATGATTTCTCAATAGTATTTCACCATCGGAATTGTTCGATTCCTTAACTGCTTATCCTTGTATGCTAATAGCTTAACTGATTCTTCAACATTACTTAAATTTTCAGATATTGCAATCGGTTCATCATGAAGAACATGAGATGGATCAGATATGTATCTTCGTAACATACTTACATGAAAGACAATATATATTTGAGCCAAGTGAGGTGGTAATGCAAGTCGATATGCTAAAGGTCATACTTTATGAAGTATCTCATACGGACCGATATATCGTGGACTCAACTTTTCTTTCTTTCCAAATCTTAGAATACCTCTCCAAGGAGAAACACGAAGAAACAATTTTTCAACTATCTCTTGAACAAGATCTGGATCTTCTACTGTTCGCATCCTTCTTCATCCCAACATACTGGACTTCTACATTTTCTACCATATAATGATGTGCCATACCAATACTGCTATGATGTTGATTATTATAAGAAAACTTCATCAAAGCAATATACTCATCCCATGAACCTTTGAAATCAAGAACACGTGATCGAAACATTTCTTCTAATGTCTGAATTGTTCTTTTTGACTGTCCATCTGTTTGAGGATGAAATGCAGTACTAAAATGCAGTTTAGTACCCAATGCTTGTTGCAAACTTCCCCAAAATCTTGATGTAAAACGAGGATCTCTATCTGATACAATAGAAAAAGGTACACCATGTAGTTTCACAATATTATTCACATACCTTTTTCCAAACTTTCAAGTGTAGATCTCCATCTGAATGGTAAAAAGTGAGCTGACTTTGTCAATCTATCAATAATAACCCACATAGCATCATTCTTTCTCACTATCATTGGCAAACCATAGAGAAAATCCATTGTTATACGTTCCCATTTCCAAACTGGAATTGGTAGTGGATGTAATTTCCCAACTGGTGCTTGATGTTCGGCTTCTAACCTGTTGGCAAGTCAAACATTTTGATACATACTCGGCCACATCCTTTTTCATTCTAGGCCACCAATAATGGGTTTGATACATCTTTACTACTAGGGTGCATAGCATAAGGTCCAAGATGTGCTTCCTCCATTATTTCATGTCTTATACTATCCACATTAGGAACACAAAGTCGATTATGAATCATCAAAGTACCATCATCATTGATCACAACTGATGTACTCTTTCCCCGTTTCACTTTCTCTGTAATACTAATCAATTTATCATCACGACACTGAGCATTTTTAATTCTTTCATACATCAATGGTCTAATATAGAACGAAGCATATATGATACCAGCAATATTCATCTTTCTCAACTCTAACAGATATGGCATAGAATGTACTAAAAGACAAGAAACAGTACCATATGATTTTCTGCTCAACGCATCAGCAACAACATTAGCCTTGCCAGGATGATATTCAATAGTGCAATCATAATCTTTTAATAATTCAATCCATCTTCTTTGACGCATATTCAATTCTTTCTGACTCAATAGATATTTCAGACTCTTATGATCAGTAAATATTTGAAATGTTACCATACAAATAATGTCTCCATATCTTTAAAGCAAATACAACAGCAGCAAGCTCAACATCATGAGTAGGATAAGACATTTCATATGGTTTCAACTGCCGAGAAGCATATGCTATAACTTTTCCAGATTGCATTAAAACACAACCTAGACCTTGATATGAAGCATCACTGTAAATAACAAAAACATTGGTACCTGATAGAATCGTCAGAACTGTGGCAGTTTTGAGTTTTTCTTTTAATTCATCAAAACTTCTTTGACAGTCATCTGTCCACTTAAAAGAAACATTTTTGTGCAACAACTTTTTCAATGGAGTAGCAATAAGAGAAAAGTTCTCTACAAATCTCCTATAGTAGTCAGCTAAACCAAGGAAACTACAAACTTCTGTAACATTTTTCGAACTTTCCCACTTCGTTACTGCTTCAATTTTCACTGGATCAACTTTATACCCTCAACAGATACAACATGCCCCAAAAATACCACTTGATTCAGCCAAAACTCACATTTACTCAATTTTGCATACAACTGTTTATCATGCAATGTTTGAAGCACAATTCTTAACTATTATTCACGTTCTTCAGTAGATTTTGAATAAATCAAAATATCATCGATGAAAACAATCACAAATTTATCTAGATAGGGTCTAAACACATCATTCATCAATGCCATAAAGATAGCAGGTTCATTAGTCAACCCAAACAGCATAACAAGAAATTCGTAGTGACCGTATCTGGTTCTAAACGCTGTTTTCGATATGTCTGTTTTTGAAATTTTCAACTGATGGTATCCAGATCTCAGATCAATTTTAGAAAATACAGTAGCACATTGTAATTGATCAAATAAATCATCTATTCTGGGTAGTGGATATTTATTCTTAACAGTCACACAGTTCAATTGTCGATAATCAATAATCTCAAAGTACCATCCTTCTTTTTAACAAAGAACACAGGTGCGCCCCAAGGTGATACACTCGGTCTAATAAATCCTTTATCCAGTAAATCTTGTAACTGAATCTTCAATTCATTTAGTTCAGTAGGTGCCATTCTGTAAGGTGAAATAGAAATTGGTGTAGTACTACTAGGCACTTCAATAGTAAACTCGGTATCTCGATTCGGAGGTAATCCTGGTAACTCATCTGGAAATACTTCCGGAGATTCTCTGACTACTGGAATATCTTCAAGTTTCAAACCACATATTCTGCTATCTATAATGTAAGCTAAATAGGCTTCAAAACCTCCCTTAATCAATCTAGATGCTGTCGCTGCAGAATGATACAAGTCTGTAAAATTTGTCTTTATCCTTTAAACACAATCCGAGTTTGGTCAGGAAGTTGTAATAATATCTCTTTAGTAAAACAATGCAATTTAGTCTATACAAAGAATTATATCAAAATCCTTCAATGGCAAAACAGTAAGGGTAGCAAACAACTCATTATTGCCAATCAAGAGTTTACATTGACAATGCACCATATTCACAAAAACTATACACCCAACTGGAGTTCGAGCATATAAATCATAGCTCAATGGTTCTGGTTTTGCATGCACATGTGTTATGAATGCTTGTGATATGAAAGAATGAGTTGCACAAGGATCACATAAAACATAAGCAATTGTATCAAAGGTCGATAAATTACCAGTGATAATAGTTGGTGCAGTACTTGCTTCTTCTTGAGTCATAGCAAACACACAGGCTTGATTATTAGCTTTGCTTTTTTCCAAACCAACATCTCTTCCCATACCAGGCTTTCCTCGACCTCTGCCTCTACCAGCATTACCATTACTTGACCTTGGTTGGTCCACTGTAGGCTCGCCTTGGGGTTTATAACAATTTCTTGCAATGTGACCCGGTTCACTACATCGAAAACATTTTCTTGTAAGAAGTCTACATTCTCCAAAATGATTCTTACCAGAATGTACACAAGTTGGCGCTGCTGATGTAAAACCAGAAATTTTACTTGCTAATGGTGCACCACTGAAACTGGCGCTCTTGGAACTATTAGGAAAAGTCTTCTGTGTAGGTACTTGGAATACTTTCTTCTTAGCAACACCACTACTTTCTTTGCTTTGTCGTTTATTGAAAGCTTTGGATTCAGTTTCCAACTTTTCAGCATAACTGCAGATTTCAACTTACTATAGGATTCCAAATCTGTTGTTTTCAGGCGATCACGAATAGTGAATCGTAATCCCATTTCAAACCTGCTACATTTCTCCTTCTCAGTAGCAACCATGTGTGGAGCATAGCTGGACAACTGATTGAATAACACTTCATATTCTGCCACTGATCGGTTCCACTGTTTTAATTCAAGAAATTCTTTCTCCTTCTGATCTTTATACACTTCAGGTAAGTATCCATCATTAAACTTCGTCATAAAATCCTTCCAAGTCAGAACAGGTGGATGCATGGTACTGTTAGGAATGGTTTCCCACCAGTTATATGAATTGCCCTGAAGAAGTGACACTGTATAATCAAACTTCTCTTCATATGTACATCGCAATAGATTTAAAATTCTTTCCGTTCGTTTCAGCCATGTCTCAGCCTCCGCTGGATTAGTAGTACCCCTAAACTCTCCAGTTCCCATCTTTCTTAGTTTATCATAACTCCTTTCACAAAATTCATGAGAAGGAGCATGTGAAAACTGTAAGGACCCCAAGCCCTTAACCCTTAATTAGTGTATTAACCACTATGTGTGGCACATGCTTTCAATAAAATCAATCGGGAAGCTCAGATGATACTTTACCATTTAATGGCAATTACAAAATTTCCTTTAATACTCAATGTCATAAGATCATCAGCCTACAACAAATAGACTCATATGTTCGCCCTTTACCATCCCCTTGGTGCCACTTTTTACATTGTGGGCTTTTATAAAAATTTGGGCAGAGTCTCCCCATAAATTGAGCTATCCCAAAACAAAAGCACATCACATAATATAATTCCCGGCCAGGGAATACACAATACTCAACAGAATACAGAACACAAAGTAAATTCCCAGCCAGGGAAGACACCACACATAAGACGACATAAATGGGTTTCAACACCCACATAATACACCCATGACTCTCATATCATTAGCAATTCTACTCTTAATTGCATGCAAATAGAATGAAAGAGAGAAAGGCTCATGCCTTTATATACAACCCATATACAAGCATAACCGTGCTCACATGCGAGCATCATAAATATGTATATAACCTTCGGGTGTATATTAGTACTCTATACGATATCGTGCTCCATCAAGCCCTGGTACCACGATCCTGGGAGTACATCCAATCAACAGCTCGAGCTCAGCTCCACAGCCATCGATGTACCTGTCCATCTGCCCCAACAGAGACAGCCCCCAACGGCGTGAGCATACCAATACACAAAATCTCATAATCACAATAATGAAATTCATAATTTACAACACAAGTAAATACTAATGAATTTTAAATGATACTCCCTGGATGGCAACGCCCTCATCCGGGATTCCGTGTACTGTCCCTGTTCTCACAATCATCAAACTCATCAAATCTCAAAAATCAGTAAATCAACACATTGATTTAACTCATAGCATGCCTGGTTCTCAAGTATCAATAATTAATGATTCCAAATTCATTATACATACAAATATAGATATCTTGATATCTAATACTGATTTTTCGACTTTGCTACCAATCACAGATAGCTCAAATGCCTAGCATTTATTTTACCAATTCTCCATTTCACTTAGACATCTCACATGTCTTACAATGAATACATGATTCCACGATCATTCTCAGGCATCTCAAATGCCCTACAATAGTCATATAAACCCAGTACCCCATATCTCATGTAAGGTTATACTACTCTAGTATTACGCACACTTGTGGCAGCGATGTCAAGACTAGGTCGATCCATAGTCATATCAACACATATATATATAGCCATACCCACAACCATCTAATGCAATTTAAAACACATTATGCATTTCACAAATGCTCTTATATAAAGTAATGCTCGTACGTCGCACGTACCTTAAATCTCCGAAGTCCGAGCCAAACCTTGCTCGAGTTCCATGCCCCGAGGAACGATGTGCTAACATGATAAATAATTCACAATTATTTACGAACATGCAACCCATGCTCAAGCACACCCATAACCCTCAAAAATATTGTCAACACACGACAATCAACCATTATCAAAAATTGCTCAAGAACACCTTCAATAATTCGAACCCAAACTAAACACCATAATTCATCTAAACATGAATTAAATCTATCAATAGCAAGAACCATCACCCCTTGCCTTAAACCCCCAAAATTCGAACATAAACCCCACGCAAAACAGCCTCAAATTCGAACCATTAAAGCAACAAATTTTCGAACCAAAACCTCACGCCCAACAGCAAGAAATTCGAACCAAATCCACCCAAAAATAGCAGGGAAATACACGATAATGACGAAAAATGGGTAAGGGAGGTTACCCAATCGAAAATCGGAAGTAAAACGTTCGAAATCGATGAACCCTAGGAATTGGGGATCGGCGCATTCCCGCAAAATCCGACTTCAAAACGCGACGAAACTCTCAATTGCCGGAGGGGATAGCTGCGCCTCGACGAGACGAAGCCGGCGGCGGGTCGCACGCGCCGAACGGGGGCCAGACGACGGCGGGCGCACGCCTGGAAGCGGCGTGGGTCTGGGGCGACGGGAAGGGCGACGCGGGAGGGAGAGAGAAATAAGGTGCTGAAATGGTTCCGATAATTAAAATCTCGGGTTCAACTGGTATTTATAGCAAAAATACCCCGAAATACTAATAGCCCCACAAATACATCATGATTCATTAAAAATCATCTGTTTTAAAAAATTCTCTCTCTAACTCAAAAACCCCCTACCGGTGCCCACACAAAGCACCCAAGATTCTGAGTCACACTAAAAACCCAACTCATAGGTTTTCACCGAAATGAGAATACGATCTCAACCTCGGGATCCAACGATCCCAACTACTCAAATAGACGAGCCCGGAAGGCCCAACACCTCGATTAAACTCCAATTGCCACGTAAAACAACTTTAGGGGTTATTAACACTCCGGGATTAACATCTCTAATCCCTGGTCATCACAATATCCCCCACTAAAAGAATTTCGTCCTCGAAATTAGCACCGGTGTATCACGTAACACCCGGGCTACACAACAACATGAAGCCATAACCTCGATCCTTGACCATATTAGGATCGTCTTAATAAACGCAAGGATACTTACCTCACATCAAACTCTGAAACAGAGCGACATACCAAAACCAACATATCACCCAAGAGGCAAAACATACCTCGATGCGGTTCATCCCAAAAGTCAGTCCCGCATGAATGCAAAACAACCAATACTTGCGACCGTAGATCGGACAGTCATCCTTCGTTCTAATACCACTTAGTAAGAACGCATCATGAATGACACCTCAACCGTGAGAATGTTGACCTCGTGTCAAACTCTGGAGTGGAATAGACTTCCAAATCCATTATAACGTCAATGAGCGTCAGCACAACTCAACGCTAACAATCCAAAAGCAGTTAGTCAACTGAAACTGCAAGGATTCGAATTGCTCCCGATTCCATCGTAGATATCATTCAAAGACATCTCTATCATGACTCACGATGTCTAACACACATCATTACGAGGAAAACACTAGTATACCATGATGTACACATACTAAACATGGTCTCCACTTCCACACCTCCTCCATCAAATGAGCAGTCGCATCATTGCAACTCAATTTGGGCAACTCACGGCCACAGATTCACACAAAAGACATCTCACAAGATGTCCACCTCCGGATATTCCAAGGATCACATCCTGATCATAAATAAACCATCGAGACTCCACAGAGTTCAAATTCTGAAAGGACATGCAATAAACCCATTGCATCCTCAACGCTTGTGTCGACAGCAACATCCAATAAATCCGAATTCCTGCCATCCCTTGATAACCCTAGGATTTAACAATCCAAACTTGGGAAGGCTATCGCATAACTCGAAGGAAAACACCAACAAGGGAACACCTCAACCCACACAAGATAATCCCTCCTCAAAGGGAGTCAACTAACTTCACGATTGTTTCTCATAATTTATCGTGCATGGAGATTCCCAATCTCAAGGTGTTCAATATCTCTCATCAGAGATTTAACCATCCAAAAGTAGCATAACTCTACGCTTGACAAAAAGAAGTCAATAACTGGCACCCGTACACTCACCGGTATACCTGCCTAAGCACTAACATCACATGCATACTCAATGCACTTGGCTCGGGTATCTACAACGTACCCCTAAGCCCCAAACACAACTGTCAATTCTGAGTCATTCCCATCCATAGGAGGATGATAATCGACGATCAACAACACAGCGTGATTCCCAAAATCAACACCACACGTACCAATTTACCGAATCCTTCAAAGATTCCCAAATAGGTATAATACTACCTCCTTCCTCACAAGGGAAGAGCCATCGAACTCGAGATCCACAAGTCTCGAACCACCGTTCAGAAAAACTGGATACAATAACACTCATTGCATCCCAAGTACACGGATTCCCCAGATCGAGTCAACAACGACTTGATGACTCTCTTGTTGGTACTTCAACATTATGAGCTGTCCCAGACAAGTCTCTCAAAACAATAGACGTATACACGTTTCAGTGAGGCATGCACAACCTCAACCTCAAATGACGTGGTGACTACTAGAGTCCACCACAATCCACATCGTATCACTTTACGATTTGCCAAACTTGGTTCCAACGAGCAGTATCATGGCCCCAACAAGCACACTATATCATCACTACGATATCTGGCTAGCAAAGTGCTGTCTCCATAGGTTCATATCAAGTCCACCAACAAACCATATGTTCCATCTCGGTATGCCATACCGTACAAACCGTTAGAGTAATGGGTCATCGCCCAGCATATCTCTAAAATACCAAGCACAATGGACAACCCGGTGTCCTTACTCACTTATGATACAATCATAATCCGTTAAAACTTATCCCACACCCTCAGGGTGGGTGTAACCATGTCTACCCTACGTCACAACACAAGCGAGTAGTTTCCTCAATGACTACTCTTACCACCAATCACTTGGCCCTAGCCAAACCAACGAGCATACCCAAGGGTATCATCGCTCGACAATTATTTAACTCTATAACATGATGTGGTACATTTACCGGTACAATACATCCAATACTCCACCGAGCAAACCTGCTTGGCAAAAAGGTCTCCTCAACTAGTGACCCAGACTCTATCCTGTGCTCACCATCGGCACTCAAACCATACAACTAAATACATAACATAAATGTATTAGCCATCAAAACGACGCTTCACGTCTACATAGAACATCCACTATGTCATTGTCATCCCGTGACGGTACCTGTCAACATATGACTTTGAAATAATATTGTCGACTCGTGACAGTATATGTCGATACACGACGTCTATAATCTCATCGTCAAACACATGACAGCATAAGTAAATCAACACATGATATCCACAATAGTGCTAAATAAACAGTAATATGCCATACCTCATTGCTAACAATATAGCGGCATACCTGTCTCCGTCATCCAACAGTGGTACGCAATCAGCACCCATCGCTCGTAGGTGGCGTAATCCAGCTTCATGTACATAGCGGCATAACCCGTCGCTATAGAATCAGGGGCATAATCCCTCGTCATAGAGTCAGCGGCATAACACATCGTTATAGACATCTGGCGGCATGAACCATCGCCATAGATGTAGCGGAACGTACCATCGCTATGAACACCCGTCGGCATAAGTCATCGCCAATGGAATAGCGGAACGAACCATCGCTATGAATATATCCGGCGGCAAGAATCATCGCCAATCAATATAGCGGAATGAACCATCGCTATCAATATATCCGGCGGCAAGAACCATCGCCGATCAACATAGCGGAATGAGCCATCGCTATCAATATACCTGGCGGCATGAACCATCGCCAATCATATAGCAGAATGAACCATCGCTATCAATATATCCGGCGGCAAGAACCATCGCCAATCAACATAGCGGAATGAACCGTCGCTATCAATATATCTGGCGGCATGAACCATCGCCAATCAATATAGCGGAATGAACCGTCGCTATCAATATATCTGGCGGCATGAACCATCGCCAATCAATATAGCGGAATGAACCGTCGCTATCAATATATCTGGCGGCATGAACCATCGCCAATCAATATAGCGGAATGAGACATCGGTATCAATATCGATAATGTGGTTGTTCCGGTCCTGTTATAGCAGCGGAATTTTAGGACCCCTCGCTTCGACATATAGCGGCATCATATGATATCCCTCGCTTCGACAATGACAGCGGCATGTTACCTCCCTTAGACATGACAGCGACAAATATCATATTACCATCGCTTCATATGACAGCGGCAAGTACCTCCCTCGCTCGAATATAACAACTACCGGAACTTCCACTAGCTCCCTGTACCTGCATCCAGGTTAATACCACAGTTCACAATATAATGATCGATATCACGTTCCAGTTATAACCACAATATTCCACATTAATCACTAGAATTGTGACTGTTCCGGTCCCAATACAACAGCGGAATTTTAGGACCCCTCGCTTCGACAATGACAGCGTCATGTTACCTCGCTTAGTCATGACAGCGGCACGTACCTCCCTCGCTCGGAGATAAAGGCTACCGGAACATTCATCAATTCTACCACAATAATCAAGCACAACAGTTGATTCCATTATCACAATATATATCACTATCATTTCACATATACCATCACATGTAAGGGTTCACTACCCACGATATACATAATCAAAGGTGTAACACGTTTTACCGTCCGAAGCCCGTACGTCTCACCTTTCCTGATTTTCCTACAAAATCAGATCCCTCAACACATAATACATGAAGGGCCAGACATCACCATTAATGCCATCCCATCTCAAGCTACACGATTCCTGCAATCACAATGATTAGCAACACCACTTTTCATATCATAAAAGCACATAACAACTAGTTGTGTCATACAACATTAATGCCATCATGCATAAATATGTGCTATCAATAACTTCATAGGCCCTTAACAGCCCCAAAGAGCTAACCACTGCTCTGATACCACTAATGTAAGGACCCCAAGCCCTTAACCCTTAATTAGTGTATTAACCACTATGTGTGGCACATGCTTTCAATAAAATCAATCGGGAAGCTCAGATGATACTTTACCATTTAATGGCAATTACAAAATTTCCTTTAATACTCAATGTCATAAGATCATCAGCCTAACAACAAATAGACTCATATGTTCGCCCTTTACCATCCCCTTGGTGCCACTTTTTACATTGTGGGCTTTTATAAAAATTTGGGCAGAGTCTCCCCATAAATTGAGCTATCTCAAAACAAAAGCACATCACATAATATAATTCCCGGCCAGGGAATACACAATACTCAACAGAATACAGAACACAAAGTAAATTCCCAGCCAGGGAAGACACCACACATAAGACGACATAAATGGGTTTCAACACCCACATAATACACCCATGACTCTCATATCATTAGCAATTCTACTCTTAATTGCATGCAACATAGAATGAAAGAGAGAAAGGCTCATGCCTTTATATACAACCCATATACAAGCATAACCGTGCTCACATGCGAGCATCATAAATATGTATATAACCTTCGGGTGTATATTAGTACTCTATACGATACCGTGCTCCATCAAGCCCTGGTACCCACGATCCTGGGAGTACATCCAATCAACAGCTCGAGCTCAGCTCCACAGCCATCGATGTACCTGTCCACTTGCCCCAACAGAGACAGCCCCCAACGGGGTGAGCATACCAATACACAAAATCTCATAATCACAATAATGAAATTCATAATTTACAACACAAGTAAATACTAATGAATTTTAAATGATACTCCCTGGATGGCAACGTCCTCATCCGGGATTCCGTGTACTGTCCCTGTTCTCACAATCATCAAACTCATCAAATCTCAAAAATCAGTAACAACACATTGATTTAACTCATAGCATGCCTGGTTCTCAAGTATCAATAATTAATGATTCCAAATTCATTATACATAAAAATATAGATATCTCGATATCTAATACTGATTTTTCGACTTTGCTACCAATCACAGATAGCTCAAATGCCTAGCATTTATTTTACCAATTCTCCATTTCACTTAGACATCTCACATGTCTTACAATGAATACATGATTCCACGATCATTCTCAGGCATCTCAAATGCCCTACAATAGTCATATAAACCCAGTACCCCATATCTCATGTAAGGTTATACTACCCTAGTATTACGCACACTTGTGGCAGCGATGTCAAGACTAGGTCGATCCATAGTCATATCAACACATATATATATAGCCATACCCACAACCATCTAATGCAATTTAAAACACATTATGCATTTCACAAATGCTCTTATATAAAGTAATGCTCGTACGTCGCACGTACCTTAAATCTCCGAAGTCCGAGCCAAACCTTGCTCGAGTTCCATGCCCCGAGGAACGATGTGCTAACACGATAAATAATTCACAATTATTTACGAACATGCAACCCATGCTCAAGAACACCCATAACCCTAAAAAATATTGTCAACACAGGACAATCAACCATTATCAAAAATTGCTCAAGAACACCTTCAATAATTCGAACCCAAACTAAACACCATAATTAATCTAAACATGAATTAAATCTATGAATAGCAAGAACCATCACCCCTTGCCAAAAACCCCCAAAATTCGAACATAAACCCCACGCAAACAGCCTCAAATTCGAACCATTAAAGCAACAAATTTTCGAACCAAAACCTCAAGCCCAACAGCAAGAAATTCGAACCAAATCCACCCAAAAATAGCAGGGAAATACACGATAATGACGAAAAAAGGGGTAAGGGAGGTTACCCAATCGAAAATCGGAAGTAAAACGTTCGAAATCGATGAACCCTAGGAATTGGGGATCGGCGCATTCCCGCAAAATCTGACTTCAAAACGCGACGAAACTCTCAATTGCCGGAGGGGATAGCTGCGCCTCGACGAGACGAAGCCGGCGGCGGGCGCACGCCTGGAAGCGGCGTGGGTTTGGGGGCGACGGGAAGGGCGACGCGGGAGGGAGAGAGAAATAAGGTGCTGAAATGGTTCCGATAATTAAAATCTCGGGTTCAACTGGTATTTATAGCAAAAATACCCCGAAATACTAATAGCCCCACAAATACATCATGATTCATTAAAAATCATCTGTTTTCAAAAATTCTCTCTCTAACTCAAAAACCCCCTATCGGTGCCCACACAAAGCACCCGAGATTCTGAGTCACACTAAAAACTCAACTCATAGGTTTTCACCGAAATGAGAATACGATCTCAACCTCGGGATCCAACGATCCCAACTACTCAAATAGACGAGCCCGGAAGGCCCAACACCTCGATTAAACTCCAATTGCCACGTAAAACAACTTTAGGGGTTATTAACACTCCGGGATTAACATCTCTAATCCCTGGTCATCACAAAAACTGTCTATAGGCGTCATGAACATGCATTTCTTGAAATGAGGAGGAAAAGAAAGTGATGCATGAGACTCAGGATCGGCTGCTTCTTCCCCTCTATGGATACTTTGCTCATCATTTACCCTTTATGACACGAGTAATGACTTATGTACTCATGTAACACATAATAACAATGCAACATATAATAACGATGCATGGTCATAGTCTACAGAATCGTAGACCTTTGCTCTAATACCAAATCAATTGTGACACCCCTACCTTTTCATTAGACATGACACGCATATCTCTTTTATACACGTGTAAATATATGAGGCATGTTGCCTAACATTTATCATGTAAGGACGTCACATCACTTATATACATACACATGATTGTGACTATAACATTACTATAGTAAAATAATTAATTCGTTGCAGCGGAAATTGTACCTTATAACTTGTAAATTTAAATCTTTTTCAATAACAATATCTACATGGCATATATGCAAGGTTGTATCTCTCACTACCCATACCAAAAACCTATAAACATATACAATGATGAGCAGAGGGAGAAGAACTACAGATCATCCGGCCAACCTTGTATCCATATTTCAAAATATTCCAAAAAGACTTCAAGACCTTCCTCTAGAGTCGGCTTTACTTTGGATTATCTGAAACAAAACACTTCACTGAGTATATACGAATAACCAATATTCAGCATCACATGAGTATACAACTCATCAAATCTGTAGTAAAACTTGTAAAACAAGTAATTCACATGTACACATGTATGTGTTATTATTTGTTCTTCTGTTATGGACCAACTATAATCAGGAACAATCCGTGATCACGAGATGGCCATGGCACTCTGTAGATCCCCTTTTGAGTTCTCAATTAACTCAAGATCGATATTCTTTGATTCTGTACTTCTGACCGTACTCAGAATGCAATAACACATGGTTCAAGATCCTTAGCAGCCATAACAGAGTTCTTTATTCTTTTATGTATGCACATGAATGCACAATTCATAATCACATGTCAATATAAGGAACCCATCACATCACGTAATTCATCATATATAACACGTATGTACACCCATTATAAACTCAATTCATGTAACATAAATCATATACTTATATACAGTTAAATACCAAGTTATAGGATATACTCACAAACAATATTCCTATCTCGAAGAACTCTTTTAGTTCGCCTATTCTGTAGCTTGTTCGAGATTATGACCTATAAATACATTTATCTCAAACACATTAATAAATCATCTAATATTTACTTTTAACATATTTTCATAGGTCACATACATCATACTAGGCTTCCCATACTTAAAATCATAAAAAAAAACCATTTTTTTTTCAAAATTTTGGCTTGAGAGATTGATCTCTACAAAGAGGCGATCGATCACTACAGGGCAGAATGGTTTAGTGGAAGATTCTGCATTTTTCAGCTTTGACACTTTTTTGTATAAAATTCATAACTAATTCATATGAACTCCAAATGAGTCCCACTTCACGTAAAATTAAAGATATCTCAAGGCTCTACAATTCATCTTTGAAGTACTTAAATTAATTCAATCATTTTCATAAATAAAGTAGCCAAGAACATCAAGTTTCAGAAATTATTCCATTTTAAATGTCAACATGTACACAGTTTGGTAAAACAGACATAACTCATGCAATATAACTCCAAATTACTTGAATTTGCTATCAAATTAAAGATACCTCAACATACTACAACTTTAATTTGAACACCAACATTAAAATCTAAGTCTAAGAGTACAACAAAGTTCTACAACTCATGTGTTTTCTTTCCAAAATAGTTTCTACCTTCTTTAATCCTCTTCTCTTCATGTATAACATCAAAATCTACTTCAAAATATATGTTTTCATCTGACACATGCAAACCCTATGTTACTTCTCAACCAACATAAATAAACACATCAGTTAAACTTGTAAACTTAGAAAACAAAGAGTATAAACATATGTATACCTTCATCTACAAGTTTTTGCAACAAAACTTGAGTTTCTATGAAGTTTTGATAGTTTTCCCTCAAGGAGTAGATGAAGAAACGAAAATGGAAGATAATTCTGATAAGTTCCCTTCCTGTCAACAATAGATAAATATGAATTTTGTGTCATATTGCACTTTAGACCTTCAAGTCTATAGGCTCTTACACTTAAGTCCCTCAATTTTGTATATTCATAATTTTAACCATATGCTCGATATAATGAAACCGACTCATTAGATTTCAATTCTTATCATAATTACTACTCAAGTCATGCACTCAATAGAATCCAAAACAATTTCACACATCAATCTAGAAATTTCACGTATTTCATAGTCATAATAGACCTAACATTTATGCATATCAAATGCTTCTATACGAGTCATTATGTTTATGCATGGTCATGTAAAAGTTTTGGGTCGTTATAGGTAAGCCTTCTTTTGAAGATTTAGTTGGTACTTTTGTAACTGAATCTTCCAAAAGGTTTGAGCATAATTATACAAGGCTGAACAATATTGAGATTCAAATGAACAATATGGGTGCCACAATGAAATCGTTAGAGGTCTCGGTGGGTCAAATTGCAAATGCTATGAATCATCAACAATCGAGGATATTTCCTAACAACATTGAGGTCAACCCTAAGGAGCAATATAAGGATGTTAAGTTGAGAAGTGGAAAAGAAATTGGAGAGACGGAATTTGTGCAAACGGATGAATCACCAAAGAAAGAAACTCCAAAGTCAGTTGGAGCCTGTAAGGAGGTTGAAAAGGAGCAGCATGACACTCCATCCGTTCAACATTCAATCTTTAAGTCTACTCTCCCATATCCTCAACGCTTTACAAAGAAGGCAATCGATGATCAGTTTGCAAAGTTCTTGAAATTTTCAAGAAAATTCACATAACATCCCTTTTGACGATGTTTTGCAACAAATGCCTAACTATGCAAAATTTATGAAGGATGTTATGGGAAGAAAAAGGAACTTGAAGACTTTGAAACAGTGAATCTGACTGAGTAATGCAGTGCAATCTTGCAAAAGAAACTACCTCAATAATTAAAGGATCCATGGAGTTTTACTATTCTTTGTATCATTGGTAGTCCTTCATTTAATAAAGCATTATGTGATTTAGGTGCTAGTATTAATCTGATGCCTCTATCTGTTTTCAGGGAATTAGGGCTTGGAGAGGTGAAACCTACCACCAAGACATTGCAATTGGTGGATCGATCTCTTACATATCCGAGTGGAATAATTGAGGATTTACTTGTCAAAGTGCATAAATTCATTTTCCCTGCTGACTTTGTAGTGCTTGATATGGAGGAAGATAGTGATGCTCCATTAATTTTGGGGAGAACATTCTTGGCAACAGGAAGAGCTTTGATAGATGTTCAAAAAGGTGAGTTATCCTTAAGAGTTGAGGGCGAGGAAGTGATGTTCAATATTTACAAAGCTCTAAAGGACCTGAAGAGGTAAGCACTTGCAAGTTTGTAGATGTTATTGACTCATGCGTGCTTAATTGTGATGTAGGGATGTCGCGTATGGATCCCTTGGAGAAGTGCATCGCTAATTTTATTATACAAGTGGAAGAAGCTGAAAGCAACCTTAAGGAGCATGTCAAGGCACTTGAAAGATTGAAAAAGGAGACTATTGTCGAGCTGACAAAGGAGGATGTACATGATACATCAAGAGAAGACATCAAAATGGCCGGTCCAGCGCTTAAAGCATTGCCTGAGCACCTATCTTATGCCTTCTTGGGTGAGAATTCATCATACCCGGTAATTATATCTTCATCTCTTACTTCTGTTGAAAAGGATAAATTACTACACATCTTGAGGACATTCAAATCCGCTTTGGGTTGGTCGATTTCTGATATAAAGGGGATTGTCCCGTCTTTATGCATGCATAAAATTCTCATGGAGGAGTCATATACTCCTTATATTGATCATCAAAGGCGGTTGAATCCGGGAATGAAAGAGGCTGTGAAAGCAGAAGTACTTAAATTGTTAGATGTTGGGATTATCTATAGTGCTTGGATCTCACCAGTTCAGGTTGTGCCCAAGAAATGAGGGATGACATTGGTAAGGAATGAAAATAATGAGTTAATCTCAACTCGATCTGTGACTGGATGGCTAGTGTGCATTGATTACCAGAGACTCAATAAAAGCCACGAGAAATGATCACTTTCCCCTCACTTTTATTGATCAGATGCTTGACAGGTTAGCTGGTTATCAATATTATCGTTTTTTACATGGTTATTCAGGATACAATCAAATGGCCATAGACCCCGAGGATCAAGAAAAGACGACTTTCACATGTCCATGTGGTAAACATGCTTTTAGAAGAATGCCCTTTAGCCTTTGCAACGCACCTGCTAGCTTCCAACGGTGCATGATGTCTATTTTTTCTGACATGGTGGAGGAGATATTAGAAATTTTCATGGATGATTTTTCAGTATTTGGTTCCTCATATGATCACTGTTTACATAACTTGTCACTTGTGTTGTAGAGATGTCAGGACAAGAATCTTGTGTTGAATTGGGAGAAATATCATTTTATGGTGCAAGAGGGTATTGTGCTTGGACATAAAGTGTCTTTTCAAGGACTTGAGGTGGATAGAGCTAAGGTTGTGGCAATTGAGAAACTTCCACCACCGAAAAACGAAAAAGCAATTAGGAGTTTTCTTGGACATGCTGGGTTTTATCGTAGATTTATTAAAGATTTTTATAAGATAGCTAAACCTTTGTGCAACTTGCTGGAAAAGAACTCACCTTTTATTTTTGATGATTCTTGTATGCAGGCATTTAACAGGTTGAATGATGCATTAATTTCAGCCCCAATTATTATAGTGTCAGACTGGAATGAGCCATTTCTACTGATGTCCGATGCTAGCGATTATGTTGTTGGCGATGTGCTAGGCCAAAAGGACAAAATATTTAGAGCAATTTATTATGCTAGCCGCACCCTCGATGGCGCTCAACAAAATTACACTACAACCGAGAAGGAAATGTTAGCTGTAGTGTTCGCTTTTGACAAATTCAGATCATATCTTATCGGGACAAAAGTCACTGTCTACACAGGTCATGCGGCCATGTGCTATTTGTTTGAAAATAAGGATGCAAAACCTCGACTGATTAGATGGATCTGTTGCTACAAGAATTTGATTTTGAGATTCTAGATAAGAAGGGTAGTGAGAACTTGGTAGCGGACCACCTCTCTCGTCTGGAGTTAGAGGATAACATTGAAAGAGGAGTCATCCTAGAAACATTTCCTGATGAACATCTTTTTTAGGTTAGTACTAAGCCGCCATGGTTTGCTGATTTTGCTAATTATCTATCATGTGGTGTACTACCTCCAGATTTTAGTTATCAACAAAAGAAGAAGTTCCTGCATGATATTAAGAATTATTTCTGGGATGAACCGTATATATTCAGAAGTTGTGCGGATCAAATCATTAGGCGGTGTGTTTCTGAAGAAGAAGCTAAGGAAATTCTAGAAAAGTGTTATTCAACACCGTATGGATGTCACTTTGGTGCATTGAGAACTGCTACTAAGGTACTTCAATCAGGTTTTTATTGGCCAACATTACATCGTGATAGCTACACTTTGGTGAAAACTTGTGATCGTTGTCAACGTCTTGGAAATATTTCCAAATGTCATGAACTACCACTGACAAACATTTTAGAGGTAGAACTGTTTGATGTTTGGGGTATAGATTTCATGGGTCCATTCCCACCTTCATGTGGACAGTCATACATATTACTAGCCGTGGACTATGTCTCTAGGTGGGTAAAAGCGATTGCCACACCAACAAATGATACTCATGTAGTGGTCAAGTTTGTGCAAAGAACATATTAACCATGTTTGGCACTCCTAGAGCAATTCTAAGTGATGAGGGGATACATTTCTGCAATAAGATCTTCAATGAACTTTTGGCAAAATATTATGTGAGGCATAAGGTAGCATTGGATATCATCCATAGACAAATGGACAGGCTGAGATCTCCAATCAGGAGATTAAACAAATCTTGGAAAAGACAGTCAACAGTAACCGAAAGGATTGGGCTGTAAGGTTAGATGATGCACTATGGGCATACATAACTGCTTTCAAGACACTCATTGGTATGTCTCCATTTCACATGGTCTTTGGAAAGGCATGCGAAATTGGATGAACAATTTCACCTGGTTGAGCATCAAACACATTGTTGAGTTTAATGTTTAATTTATCTCCAAATTATTTATGAGTTTTGATGATCAACAAAACTTGCATTTATTATACAAATGTGTCTACTTAGTGTACAGGATTAGATGGTTGAAAAGTGGATTGTTTGAAGGAGATCAAATCTGCGAGGACTTGGACGGATCGCCCCAGGCGATGGTGATCATCGCCCCAGGCGATGGTAGCCATTCAAGACATCGCCCCGCACATCAACTGAAGCAACACCGAGGACTCCGCGCATAGGAGGAACGCCTGAGGCGATGCATGGTTCGTTTGAGGGGATGGAACGATCGTTTGAGGCGATGAAAATTTCTGATCATTTAAAGCTACAGCATTGATTTTTGGTGGTGATCGCCTGAGGCGATCCAAACATCGCCTGAGGCGATCTGCGCAATTTCGTGACCATTGGAGTGGGGCGATGGTGATCGCCGGAGGCGATGTCCGAGGCGATCATGGCGTGGTTCAAGCCTTATGTGCAGCAACGGCTAGTAGGAGCCTTGGGAGCCTTCTACACTATAAATATGGATGTTTTGGATCAATCTTAAGACAAGAAACAAGAGTATAAACTACAAGAAAGTTGTGTTCAATCAAAATCATTCTAGCATTGCAAACTTCATACATTTTTGTTGTATTGGAGTTTGTAATTCATTTCTTGTGTTAGAACTTTTGATTCTTCGTGTTGTTACACCGTGAAGGTGTTATTTGATCTATTGTAAGTTCATCCAACACCGACGCAAGTTGGAAATTGTATAAGACATCAACAAGTGAAGTTGGTGCAAGGGTGTGGCTATCCTTAGAGCCCTTAAGGCCAAGAAGACTCGTGAAGAGTGTGTGTGACTCGGGAAGAGTTTGTGTGTGGCTATCCTTGGAGCCCTTAAGGCCAAGAAGACTCGTGAAGAGTGTGTTACTCGGGAAGAGTGTGTTGTGGCTAACTTGGAGCCCTTAAGGCCAAGATCAAAGTTGTTCCAGTGGAACCTCGGTTGGACGTTTTCTAGCCGGGAAGAGGAGACGTAGGCGATTCATAGCCGAACTTCTATAACAAATATTTGTGTCGTTTATCGCTTTATTTACTTTACGCATTTATTATTACTTCTTATTATTTATTGTTCAATTGACTTGAAGTCTTCCGCATCGCAAATTCGATTTTTTGAAAATTCATTTTAAAACGCTAAAGTGCCAATGAACCTCATTCACCCCCCCCCCCCCCCCTTCGGTTCCAACAAGTGGTATCAGAGCCATTTGATTTTTGTTTTAAATCAATTTTTTTTATGGGTAATCTAGCAAATGAGTTTGCTCAAGGTCAATCGACCAATCGTCCTCCGCTCTTCACGGGAGATAACTACGGATATTGGAAGAATAGGATTTCTCTATATATTCAATCTGTAGATTATGACCTATGGAAGATAATTGTAAAAGTTCCACATATTCCTTTAAAGGATGTTGAGGGGAAAAATGTTCCCAAAGGAATGGGCGACTTTACAAGGGCGGATATGATTTTAATTTCTCAAAATGCTAAAGCTATTAATATTTTACATTGTGCTTTAGATATGAAGGAGTACAACCGGATTTCGATGTGCTCAACCGCCAAGGAGATTTGGGACAAACTTCAAATTTGTCATGAAGGAACCAATCAAGTAAAGGATACAAAGATAGATCTTCTACAACTCAAGTACGAAACATTTGAGATGGAGTCGGGAGAAAATGTTGACTCAATTTTTAGAAGGCTCACTCAAATCATCAATGAGCTTGCCCAACTTGGAGAAAAGTATCCTCCAAATCAAATATGGAGAAGAGCCCTTAGAGCTTTACCAAAAGAATGGGATGCCAAGAGGACGGCTATCATTGAATCCAACAAAGGAGATAGTGCGTCATATGATCTTGATGAACTCCATGGAACCTTAGCGACTCATGAGCTTGAAGTGTCAACCCGGAAGGGATTAAAGGAGGAAGATAGATCCATAAGAAAGAGGATAGCCTTGGTCGGGAGGAAAGAACAATCCGATGATGAAGATGATGAAGAGATTATCTTGTTCACAAGAAAGTTCAAGAAATTCTACAACAAATACAACAAGCCAATGACCTCCGGTGGGACCAAACATGATTACAAACAAGAGGCAACATGTTATAATTGTCAATATAAAGGTCATTATGCTAATGAATGTCCTAGGAAGAAGAATGAGGATAAAGGGAAGAATAAAGCTCTAATGGCCACATGGAGTGATAGTGACTCCGATGAAGAGAAGAAACAAATCTTTGCCTCATGGCCAAAGATGATGCAAATGACAAGGAAGAGGAAAGCGACGATGAGGTACCGTTTTTTGATGAGTTATTAGAAACATATAATGAGCTTATTGATGTTCTTGGCAAAACCAATATGAGTAACAAATTGCTCAAACTTGAGTTAGCCAAGAGAGATGAAGAAAATAATTCATTGAAAAATGAATTAAGTTCTTTGAAGAAGTTATTTTGCAAGTTTAGTGAAAGTAGTCTAAAATTGGAAGAATTGCTTGACTTGCAACGATATAGCATCGATAAAGCCAGACTAGCTTTTCAAGCAAATCTAAAACTTTTTCAAGCTTGTTGGCTAAATCTAAGCATAATTCCACTACTTGCACTGATTGTTGTAAGGTTGGACATATAAGAAACAAATGTAGATTTGTTAAAAATCAATACCAACCAAACAAGAGGTGGAAATGGATTCCAAATGCATCGATGAAAGCTAACCCGCAAGGACCCAAAAATAAAATGGGTACCAAAGATCCTCCAATTGTAATTGTTTTGTAGGAACAACAAAGAGATGGAGGATGAAGACACTAGCACCTCAATGGAGGAAATCATCTTATGCACCACAATAGAGGAAGCACGAGGTAAAGGACCAATGATATGAACTCACTCATATCATCCAAAGGTAAATTCATTTTGACCATCATAATAGCATAATTAGCTCTTTTACTTGGTTAAAATTCCTTGAATTGAATATTATAATTATATGGTGAAATTCAATTACTTTGAAGGTGATCTTTGAGAAATTGAATTTCAAGTACATTATTATGATATCATATTTAGGGGGAGCTAATTTTTTTTTGTTATTGTGCATTTACTAGAGCAATTACAAAGTTTCATTGGCACAAATTAACTGTGACCAATAAATAATGAAGCTCAATATTTATTGATAGTAAATTGCATTTCCCCTAAGCATGTGCACATTTTTGTGACTATATATTCTCCATATGTTAGAACTCTTGTATAATCACTCTTATATGTCTATATGCTTGAATTTTGCAAATTGGATATTCGATTGTTAAAATTGGTATAACTTGATAAAATGCATGATTTATGCTTAACTCATTATGGTAAAAATCTTATTATGTGCCATGAGTTAAATTTGAATATGCAATGTGAAAATTAAGTAAATGTGATTAAGCATGCTTTAATTGTTTAGATGCACTTTTTAGATCATAGAAATATGCCTAAAAATTTCATACATCTTTATTGTGTAAATGTTTTTGCTCTCATCACATACGCCTTACTAACTTATCAATTGTTTATGATGATGCATTGAGTAATTTAATGTTTATTGATCATGAATGCTTGAATTTTTATGGAACATATGCACACGATCTAGAATTCATTATTGTTTAAAGACTTAAACGCATGTTTGTCTTCCTTTCAATGATCTAATATTATGCTTGTTATGGCTATTACATGCTTGATGAGGAACATGTGCTAATTGTTAGATTATGGCTTTGTGTCAACATATTTATGCTACGATTATTTGAACTTTGTGCTTTTTTATTATCACAAAAGGGGGGAGAATTTTGTGATAAACTTGGAGCTTAATGCATGCATGTTTTGAGGGGGAGAGTTTTTATATTATGCTTTACTTGGTAAAACTTTTATGTGCTATGCATTTGTTAAGGGGGAGTCTTGTTTACTCATATTTCATGCATATTTCATCTACAAGTTTATCAAGTTTTGTGATCAAGGGGGAGATTGTTGAGCCTTAAACGCATTGTTGAGTTTATGCTTAATTTATCTCCGAATTATTTATGAGTTTTGATGATCAACAAAACTTGCATTTGTTATACTAATGTGCCTACTTAGTGTACAGGGTTAGATGGTTGAAAAGTGGATTGTTTGAAGGAGATCAAATATGCGAGGACTTGGGCGGATCGCCCCAGACGATGGTGATCATCGCCCCATGCGATGGCAGCCATTCAAGACATCGCCCCGCACATCGACTGAAGTGACGCCGAGGACTCCGCGCATAGGAGGAACGCCTGAGGTGATGAGGAGATCGCCTGAGGCGATGCATGGTTCGTTTGAGGCGATGAAAATTTCTGATCATTTAAAGCTACGACTTTGATTTTTGGTTGTGATCGCCTGAGGCGATCCAAACATCACCTGAGGCAATCTGCGCAATTTTGTGACCATTGGAGCGTGGTGATGGTGATCGCCCGAGGCGATGTCCGAGGCGATCTTGGAGTGATTCAAGCCTTATGTGTAGCAACGGCTAGTAGGAGCCTTCTACACTAGCAATATGGATGTTTGGATCAATTTGAAGACAAGAAACAAGAGTATAAACTACAAGAAAGTTGTGTTCAATCAAAATCATTCTACCATTGCAAACTTCATACATTTGTGTTGTATTGGAGTTTGTAATTCACTTCTTGTGTTAGAGCTTTTGATTCTTCGTGTTGTTACACCGTGAATGTGTTATTTGATCTATTGTAAGGTCCTCCAGCACCGACGCAAGTTGGAAATTGTATAAGACATCAACAAGTGAAGTTGGTGCAAGGGTGTGACTATCCTTGGAGCCCTTAAGGCCAAGAAGATAAATGAAGAGTGTGTGTGACTCGGGAAGAGTTTGTGTGTGGCTATCCTTGGAGCCCTTAAGGCCAAGAAGACTCGTGAAGAGTGTGTTACTCGGGAAGAGTGTGTTGTGGATAACTTGGAGCCCTTAAGGCCAAGATCAAAGTTGTTCTAGTGGAACCTCGATTGGACGTTTTCTAGCCGGGAAGAGGAGACGTAGGCGATTCATCGCCGAACTTCTATAACAAATATTTGTGTCGTTTATCGCTTTATTTATTTACGCATTTATTTATTACTTCTTATTAATTATTGTTCGATTGACTTGAAGTCTTCCGCATCGCAAATTTGATTTTTTGCAAATTTATTTTAAAATGCTAAAGTAGCCAAGGAACCTCGTTCACCCCCCCCCCCCCTTCGGTTCCAACACACCTTGAGCAAGAGTCTTCCACCGCCGCCATGACGCGTTTATGGACTATATGTTTCAGTACACCACCTCACTGTCACAGCACTTTCCTGACTTTGTTCCACCACAGCCACCGAGTCTACCACCATACCCGCCACAAGATGACGATATGGACGACCCCTGACGGTCGTCGTAACAGGCGTTGTTCTTATTTTTCACGGTTTAGCACATTGAGGACAATGCACAACCTTAAGTTTAGGGGGTCACATGAATTATTTACCTGAATTTCTGATTAGTGATTTTGATTATGATTTATAGGATGTCTAGTTAGTTGTTGAGTCATAAGTTGTGTATGATTGAATTGTGAGGCCGATAAAGAGAATTGTTGCTTAAATATGAAAATTTTGAACACTTAGTTCTCTATGTGGCGAATCTTATGATATTATTACCCAATTGATTGTCACTTGAAGTTGAATGTGATCTAAGTGAGCATATAAATGATATAGGCAATCTTTGTAATTGATTTGGGCTTTTATTCATTGATATAAACTACCATAGTAGCCCTTTTGAGCCTAAAGTAAAAGAATGTGACTTGAATGAATTGCATATCTATTGTAGAGTTTCATTTAATAATCCTTGGAAGTATCTTTGTTTACACCCTTGTTTTGAAACGATAATCGATCATGATAGTCACCTCATACAATTTGAATGTGAATTGAGAATAGTCTAGAACGTGCTTGAATACCCTTCGAGTCGAAATACAGATGTTATATGGCTTAGGAATGATTTAGGTGATTTTTGAATAGCTTGAGCCTTTCGAATGAATTGGAAAAAGGGAGAAAAGAAGAAAAATGGTTGAATGAATTGAAAAATGATGGCGTAAAGTAGTGGATGAATTGAATGTGCAAAAGAAAATGAGGTGTTGGATAAGAGATAAAATTATGGAGGGGTGAATTCAAGAAAAAATGAATGATGAATAAGAAAAAGGGGAATGAAGAGAGAACATGGAGTGGACAATAACGTATATCTGACTTACTCTCTCATTTGAACTTGTTATCTTTTGTTGAAGCCATGAGCCGAAGCCATATATTATAAGCCAATTAAGACATATTGATCGAGCCATGTTCGTCCAATATACTAGTGGAGAAGGTTACAAAAGTTAAGCTTATGGACTCTCGAGAGACATGTTTGATGAGCATGCGTTGACATTCACACACACACGTCTCATTACCTTGATTGATATTTGTAAGGACCCCCATGCCCTTAACCCGTTATTAGTGTATTAACCCCCGTACTTAGTGCATACGATCATGTTATTAAAGGGAAAGTGATTACATGCAACTCTAGCATGAATACCGTCTATAAAATTCCTTTACATTAATCGTATAATGTCTATACTTTCCCAACATATTCCATAAAACATATGATGCACCTTTAAACAAACACTAACATGCTCTCAATTCATTTTGCAGTTCATAATTAATTGCATACAACACAAATGAAGAGAGAAAGGCCCTTGCCTTTTTTATACATTCCATGTACACATAATACAGCTCACATGCGAGCATCAAATAAGTAGGCATGTATCTAATGTATAAAGTATCATGCTCAATACCGTCACTGGTACCTCGATCCTGGAATCACCTCAAATCTACAACTCGAGCTCAACTCCAAGCCATCGATGTACCTAATAACCTGTCCCAACAGAGACAGCCCCGACACGGGGTGAGCATACTAATATCCCAAATCCAACAGTCAAAATAATACAATTCATAATTTACAACAATGTAAATACTCATGAAATACAAAATATACTCCCTGTATGGTATCATCCTCATCCGGGATTCTCTGTACTGTCCCTGTTCTCAAAACAACTGAAATCATCAAATTCTCAAATGCCAGTTAATCATTACATTGATTAACGAATCCATATGATATATATCGATATCACCACTATAATATCAAATCATTAAGCAATGATCATGTTTATCCCATTTATCTCATTTATGGTTCCACAGTTCTATCTCATTCCTCGTTCTACTCTAGCGGCATTTCATTCTCACGCATGCTCAACAGCAGTGGCGTCACAATTGATGTTTGCTCAAAGGCGACAACATCTCAATCATTGCTCGCTCAAAAGCGACACCATATAATTCCCAATGTTTATATGTCCATTCATAGTGATTACCATAAACCATGCAATTCAATATACATTTATTGTAATATAGCGTACCATGCACTCACAATTACAATTACAATAAAGGGCCATGCTCGTACGTCATACGTACCTTATGATTCCGTAGTTCAAGTCCAAACCTTGCCTTGGTCCCGTGACCGATGAATTAAATGCTAAACACGATAATAATCCACAATTAATCTCAAGCATGCAAGCACGTGCCCAAGCACGTTCACAAACCCCAAATATATATCGTCATCCATGACGATTAACCATTTTAAAAGGCCCCGGGCGAATAATGCATCAAAAACTCAATACGAAATAATTCCCCAAAAAAAAACATTGGCGATCGATCGCATGATTTCAGTCGATCGATCGCCTCGCGAAAATAGGAACAGGCGATCGATCGCTCCTTTTCAGGCGATCGGTCGCCTCTTAGCGTAAATGGCCACTGCCTCATGGCGATCGATCGCTTCACTTGAGGCGATCGATCGCCTCACTGTTTATCTTCCACAGAATTTCATCAACGTCGCGGCGATCGATCGCCCCGATCGCCTCACTATTTATCTTCCACAGAATTTCATCAACGTCGCGGCGATCGATCGCCCCGCCCTAGGGATCGACCGCCTCGACCTGTAACAGCCAAAAATGGCATTTTTCTTGCAAAATTTTGCCCAACAACAATCCTCACACCCCTTACAACATTAAACCTCAAAGTAAACACCATAGAAACTCCTCAAACCAACCAACCCAAAATTCTTTAAAATTCCAAAACTCAAACCCAACTCATAATACAACTAAACCACATTCAAATCGAAGACAAATACGAGGGGATGGATAATACCTTATTATCTTCGAGAAATCGGGCTCCTAGGATGAGCCTCCATCGATTTTGCTCATCAAAGGGAAAGGGGAAGGGTTTGGGGTTAGAGAGTGGTGTGAGGGAGAGGAGAGGGATGGATTCCGAATGACGGAATCCCGAGTCCAACTGGTATATATAGCAAAATGCCCCAAAATACCAATACCTCCACAAATACATCATGATTCATTAAAAATCATATGTTTTCAAAAACTCACTCTCCAACAACAAATCCCCATACAAGCCCCAACATAAGGCACCCCGGACTCCAAGTCCCACTAAAAAAAACCAACTCAAAGGTTTTCCACCAAAATGAGAATATAATCTCAACCTTTGGATCCAACGGTCCCAAATGCCCGATTTAACAACCTCAGGAGACTCAACACCACAATTAATTCTTAATTGCCACAATTAAAATCCATCAAGGATTAATACCACACCGGGATTAACACCATTAATCCCCGGACATCACAATTATCCCCCACTAATAAAATTTCGTCCTCGAAATTGCACCGGTGTACTCCACGTAACACCAGGACTACACAAACAAAACAAAGCCATGACCCCGATTCTGAACCACCTTAGAATCGAATTAACAACTGCGAGAATACCAGTCTCGCACGAAGCCCTAAAATAGAGCAAACGCCAAAATCCATACAAACCCAAAAATAACAACATAGCTCGATGTGAATCGTCCCAGAAGTCAGTCCACCACGACTACAAATCAACCAAATCTCCCTTGGTTCTGACATAGATGTCACTCCGTGATATTCACCACTTGCCCACGATGCTTGACACGCATCGTCATGATGGAGACCACTAGTATACAATAGTATACTCACAGAAAATCCGGTTTTTGCTTCCCAGTCCATCTCCTCCAAAGGAGTAGTTGCAACATTTGCAACCCGGATCGGGTGACTGATGTGACTAGAAATAGACACATCTTTAGTGCTTAATTGTCTACGATTTGGTAGGTTTTGATAGATAATTTGATACGTATGCTACCTAATCGTATATTTGTATAATTGTAGGTACAATCGAAGAAAACGAGTTAAAAATGATGTGTAAAGACCAAGAAGAGACATGGACATGACAAGGACTCAAAGTTGATCAAGAAAGGGCAAAAATGTAATTTTGGAGGTGGCAATCGATCGCCTGGAAGAGGAGATCGATCGCCTATGGACAGAAACTTTTGCAACAAAATTCACGGATCAGCGATCGATAGCGAGTACCAGGCGATCGATCGCGATAAAGTGGCGATCGATCGCCTCAAGATTTTCGCTGAAAAAAAAAATAAACTAGCGATCGATCGCCACACATCAGGCGATCGATCGCCGCAGAGTCCGGAAATTAGGAAATTGAGTCTTTTACCATGTTTAAAAGATTGTATCCCATATTTATCACTCCCAGACCTTAAAACTCGAGACTAAGCCTCATTAGCAGCAGCTTTTGATAGTTTTTCCAATTTTGAGAATAATTGGAGATTTTAGATTAATTTTCTCTGAAGTTTTGTCAAGAACAACAAAGAACGGGACCGGAATCGACAAGTCGGAATCGTGACTAGTATTAGTAATTTCTTTTCCTTTGTTATTTTAATGTTTTCGAATAATATGTTGTTGCTTTTAGATTCAATTATGCTAGGCTAAAACCTATGATTCTTGATTGAAGGGATACCTACTTTTGGATTTGAATCTTTTATGAGAATTCGGTTTTATTGTTGAATTAGATTTCGATTTCAATTTGTTTCTCAGATTTGGAATTCCATGATTGTTGTGTTTGTGTATTAGACCGATCACCTAATATTCAATTGCATAATCGATAGTTTGTTAAGAAACAACTAAGATTAATAATTAACCGGCTGTAGGTGTTATTGAATTCTTAGGAGAAACGATTGAGTAATCAATTCTAACGGCTGTAGTTTTTATTGATTAGATTTGTCGAACTCATTAGTTTTGAAAAATATCATTGATTTAATCATTAACGGCTGTAGTGGTGATTAGAGATTTGGTAAGGGTTGAATTGAATGTTGTTTTCTCTTTGACTATGAATAAGATGAGTAGGAATTGAATTTCCAATCGATAGATAATCGAAAGAATTCGAATGTTTTGATTTGATGACTAAAAGATAATTTTCCAAAAGTACGGTTACCTGAAAACCAAGAATCGCTTTAATCCCATAAGTTTTAATCGTTTTAGTTAAACTCGTTTATTAGTTTGATATTCGCTAAGTAGTAGTAATCCAATCCAAACTCCCATTGTTACTATTTGTTTGATAATTGGCACGAAATAAATTTACCTTCCTTGTAAGGACCCTAGTCCCTTAAGTGCGGATTAAAGGCATATATAAAAATTTCCATGAATAAACAGAGTATAAAGGTTATGTTGATGCCCTGAGCTATTAGATTACAGTGCCAAATAAGGTTTCAAAAGGGATTAGTTACATTCCCAAATCAATGAATGTTAATCCTATAGTTTTACACTACTCCTAGAGTAGATACTATACAAAAGAATCAGGCCTGCTACCAAGAGCACTCCTCACTAGCTCACCGCATCATCCCGCCTTAGCCCCTTCCGCCCAAAAGTAGCTACAGGAACAACCCCAAAACCATGAGCATGTATATAAATCATATTCACAATAATATGATCATAATTCAATGCATAGACCGTAAATGTAATTCACTTCCTGTATTTAATACATTTAAAAGCTCCCTTGGTTGTCCCTGTATCACAATAATAATCAAAGGATTACGATGCCAATATGCATGTCATGACATGTATCCATTCCGTGTATACCAATGGCCAATTTCCAGTCTTATTATATCAGTGGCATAATACCCCTCGCGTTTATATGACAGCGGCATTAATACCCCTCGCTTCGACATATTAGCGGCATAATATCCCTCGCATCAATATGACAGCGGCATTATCCTTCGCTTCGACATATTTGCGGCAAATATTCTTCATCGCTAAATATGACAGCGGCAAGTATTCTATCATCGCTTTGACATAACGGCGGCAAGTATTCTATCATCACTGCAATATAATCTCGACTCACAATATATATGCAACCGTAATGCATATCCAATCATGTATGCAACCATAATGCATAATCAACCACATATGCAACCATAATGCATAAACAAGACCATGTATGCAACCATAATGCATAACCAATTCAAAGCGTAATAAATAAGTTTTACCGTCCGATGCTCGTACGTCTCACTACGTACCTTGGTTCCAAAAGTGGAGATATCGTGGACTTTATCTCCTAAGCTGTGTGGCCACCTGGGATGGTTCTACACATTCACACGAATCAATATTAGGAGCCAATAATAGTCCAATATCAAAAATTCCACAAAAATACCCAAAAATGCCATATTTTGTCTTTCGCGATCGATCGCCAATTACGGGCGATCGATCGCGAAACCTTACTGCCCGAAGCCAAAATTTTCACCCTTCGGCGATCGATCGCCACCCTTGGCGCGATCGATCGCCAACCTCGCCGATCGATCGCCCAAGAGTGGCGATCGATCGCCAAATGCTCCAAAAGCCTACTGCCAGTGCGCGATCGATCGCCTGAAATGGGCGATCGATCGCCAACCCCTGTAACCCAAAAATCCACCATTTTTGTTCCAAAATTTCTCCCAATCCATACCAACACTTAAAACATCAAACCAACAACATTAATACCAACATAAACCTCCAAAATACACCTTAAAACAACCATATATCCAACCTTTAACTCAAATAATACCAACCCATAGAAACCCATCTCAAATCCATACAAAACCACAACAAACTCAAACCAAACACAACAAAAACAACAAGGAGGCTTCCATACCTCTTGGGGACTCCAAATCACCCAATAAATTCCACAAATCCAACTTTTGGAAAGATTTCTCTTCACCTCTTTACCAAGTTTCGAAAATGTGAGGTAGAGAAGGGTTTTGGATGAGTTAATTGGTAAAGTAGAAAATGAAGGTATAAGGGGGGATTGGGGTATAAGTGGGTTGGGTTTAATTAAATTACGCCCCACAATTACCATGGTGTATAAAACACCCCAACATGATATTTAAAAGGCATTTTACCATAATGCACCAAAATCATAATTAAAACATGATTCGCCAAAATAACCACAACACATCTCATTAAAACCACTATAATCCCCAATTACCCATCATGCATACATGCACCCTGAAATGCTCTACCGGGTCACTCCTACCGTGTGACTAAGCATTTCACCAAGATAATTAATTCCCATAAATAATTTAATTATCACATTAAAATCACATAACATAATTAATGCCCAAAATGCAATTGATTATTTCGGGGATATCACAATACTCCCCTACTTATAAGATTTCGACCTCGAAATCGCATGCACTTACCCAAATCGAAGCTAAACATAAATCACATACCAGAAAGTAGCTCCGGGTAGTGCTGCACCATATGCCGCTCCGTCTCCCACATGGCCTCTTCGACACCCCTGCGATCCCACTGAACCTTGACCATCGGTATCACTTTATTCCGAAGTCTGCGATCAGCCCTGTCTAATATCCTGACTGGTCGTTCCTCATAGGATACATCAGGATCCAGCTGAACCTCAGAAGGCTGCAATACATGCGACGGATCCGGCTCATATTTCCGCATCATAGATACATGGAACACGTCGTGAATACAAGACAACGACGGTGGTAGTGCCAAACGGTAAGCCAAGGTACCGACACGCTGTAAAATCTCATACGGTCCCACATACCTCGGAGACAATTTACCACGCATACCAAACCGAACCACGCCCCTGAAAGGCGAGATCTTCAGAAAGACTCTGTCTCCCGTCTGAAACTCTAACGGTCTCCGCCGTTTATTCGCATAGGCTGCCTGTCTGTCCTGGGCTGCCTTCATTTTCTGACGGATAACTTTCACCTTATCCTCCATTTCCCGAATTAGCTCCGGTCCTCCTACTGCTTTGTTGGTCAAATCATCCCAGTATAACGGCGACCTACAACGCCTACCATACAAAGCCTCAAACGGTGCCATCTGAATACTTGTCTGATAGCTGTTGTTGTATGAAAACTCTACCAAGGCCAAAGAATCCTGCCATGAGGCATCAAACTCCAACACACAAGCTCGCAGCATGTCCTCGAGCGTCTGTATAGTGCTCTCAGTCTGACCATCCGTCTGGGGATGATAAGCCGTACTCAATCTTACCTCAGTGCCCAAAGCTGACTGAAGTCCTCCCCAGAAATGAGATGTGAACCGAGGATCTCTGTCAGACACAATAGACACCGGAATCCCATGCAGTCTCACTATGTCCCGGACATACAACTGAGCCATCTTCAAGTATGTGTACGTCATACTGTAGGGAATGAAGTGAGCTACCTTTGTCAGCCTGTCAATGATCACCCAAATGGCATCACAAACCCGAAGTAGTCCTCGGCAAGTGGGTCACAAAGTCCATAGATATGTGTTCCCACTTCCACTCTGGTATCTCTAAGCTCCTTAGCTCGCCACCGGGTCTCTGCCTCTCTGCCTTAACCTGCTGACAGATCAAACACTTCTTGACAAAAGCGATCACATCATGCTTCATCCGCTTCCACCAGAACTGATCACATAAGTCCTTATACATCTTCCTCCCTCCTTGGTGGATAATGAATCGGCTATTATGAGCCCGTTCCAAGATTCCTCTACACAATTCTGGCGTAACCGGAACTACCCATCTGTCACCGAGTCTCAAAGAACCGTCCTCAGCCACTCTGAACTTCGATGGCTGACCCTGAAGTGCTAATGATATCCATCTCTGAACCTCATCATCTGTCCTCTGAGCTCTCCTGATGTTCTCATAGATATCCGGCTCAGCCAATAAGGTCGATACCCAAACCGGCGATGCGTCCACATCAAAGTCATAGCCCAGATGGCAACAAGAAGTCATCATAGCCGATAAATGCATGACATCCTCAGCAGTACTCTTCACCTTCCGACTCAAGGCGTCTGCTGTCAAATTGGCTTTCCCCGGATGGTACTCTATCTCACAGTCATAGTCTTTAAGTAGATCCATCCATCTCCTCTGACGCATATTCAATTCCGCCTGAGTGAATAAGAATTTCAGGCTCTTATGATCTGTATAAATTGTAAAGGAGGTACCATATAGATAATGCCTCCAAATCTTCAGGGCAAAGATAATAGCCGCCAATTCCAAATCGTGGACCGGGTATCTAGCCTCATGCGGCTTCAACTGCCTCGATGCATAAGCTACCACGTGCTTATCTTGCATCAGTACCCATCCCAAGCCCTGTAATGATGCGTCAGTATAAAGGACAAACCTCTTATTCTCATAGGGAATCACCAAAACCGGTGCCGTCGTCAAACGATGCTTC
This sequence comes from Haberlea rhodopensis, assembly GCA_907163345.1. Classification (NCBI taxonomy): domain Eukaryota; kingdom Viridiplantae; phylum Streptophyta; class Magnoliopsida; order Lamiales; family Gesneriaceae; genus Haberlea; species Haberlea rhodopensis. Next base: position 469,140 of record CAJQUN010000358.1, on the reverse strand, counting down.
AACTCTTGGAAGCTCTCCTCGCAAGCCTCTGACCAAAAGAATGGTACTCCCTTTTGGGTCAACTGCGTCAGTGGCTTAGCAATCTTAGAAAATCCCTCGACGAAGCGTCGGTAATAACCAGCCAGACCAAGAAAACTCCGTATCTCGGGCACAGAAGTGGGTGCAGCCCACTCCATCACAGCCTCAATCTTTCTGGGGTCCACGGAAATCCCACTGCTAGATATGACATGCCCCAGGAATACTACACTGCTCAACCAAAACTCACACTTGCTGAGCTTGGCATACAATTGATGGTCTCTGAGGATCTGTAGCACTGTCCTCAAGTGCCTCACGTGCTCTTCCTCACTCCGGGAGTAGATGAGTATATCGTCAATAAACACAATGACGAACTGATCCAGATAGGGTTGGAATACCCGATTCATCAAGCTCACAAAGACGGCCGGGGCGTTCGTCACACCGAACGGCATAACCAAGAACTCGTAGTGCCCATACCGAGTCCGAAATACTGTCTTCTGCACATCCTCCTCCATGACCCGTATCTGGTGGTACCCGGATCTCAAATCAATCTTGCTATACAGCTTCGTGCCTTGCAACTGATCAAATAAATCATCAATCCTCGGAAGAGGATACTTGTTCTTTACCGTGGCCTTATTCAGTTGCCGATAATCGATGCACAAACGCATCGAACCATCCTTCTTCTTCATAAAAAGAACTGGTGTGCCCCAAGGCGATACGCTAGGGCGTATATATCCTTTATCAAGTAGTTCCTGCAACTGCTCCTTCAGTTCCCTCAACTCCGTCGGTGCCATCCGGTAAGGGGCACGAGAAATAGCGGATGTCCCCGGTAATAATTCAATCCCAAACTCGACTTCTCTAGCCGGTGGGAATCCTGGAATCTCCTCCGGGAATACGTCAGCAAATTCCGCTACCACTGGTATATCCTCAACCCTTAACTCTTTGCTCTTTCCCAACAAATCCACGGCATATATGAGATAGCCCACATGTCCACGTTCCAACAATTGGGACATTTTGATTGCCGAAATTAACGGAGTCTTCGCACGAGAACCGTTGCCATAGAAAATCCACTGAATTCCCAAATGAGATCTGAACCGTACTGTCCTCTGTCGACAGTCCACCACTGCCTGATATCTGTTCAGAATGTCGATGCCCACAATGCAGTCGAAATCTGACATACCCAGAATAATCAAATCTGCCTTTATCTCATTGCCCTCAAAATAAATGAGGCAGTCCATCAGAAACTGATCAGTAACAACTTTCTTTCCAGTGGGTGTCGAGACCAATAGAGACGTGGGTAACGGAGACGTGCACATATGGTGTCTCGCCACAAAGTCCGCAGACACAAAGGAGTGCGAAGCACCTGTGTCTATCAAAATAAAGGCGGAATATGTAAATAATAGGCACGTACCAGCTATAACCTCCTCTGGAGCTGCATCGGCCTGCTCCCTGGTCAATGCATAGACCTGTCCTTGAGGTGGCCCCATCGCCTGTCCTCCCATATGTCGAGGCACCATCGGTGGCCTCTGCTGTACGGTCCCACTAGAAAATCTCCCTCGTCCTTCCCTGAGATCCTTCTGTCCTTCCCGATTAGGACAACGCCGAGCAATGTGGCCCGACTTGCCACATATGTAGCATGCAGAACAGTCTCGCATCAAGTGCGATCCTCCACAAAAGTGACATTTAACATCTCCAGCTCTACCAGATCCTCCAAAAGTAGATGCACCACCTCTCCGGTCACCTTGTTTCCGGCCATCCGGTCGCCTTCCACTAAACCGGGAAGAAGAAGAAGAAGTTCCCCTTGACTTAAAAGATCCTTCCCGGGGCCTCAGATTTTCAGATGTAGATCTTTGTGATGAGACTGGTGTGGGTGCGGCATCAGGATAAGCACTCACCCCATTCTCTGCCAACTCCGCTCTTACAAGTGCGTCATTAAAGGATGTCGGGTTGTTTGAAATCACCCGATCAAATAGTTCCGGTCGCAACCCTTTCAAAAAGTTCCTCATCTTCGCATGTCCATTTGTAGCAATGTGTGGAACATACCTCAATAAGGACGAGTAGTGCATGGCATAGTCCAAAACTGTCAGGTTCCCTTTCTTCAGATTCGTAAATTCATCCTCCTTAGTTTGCCTAGCCGGGGCAAAGAAGTATCGATTTAGAAACCGAGTCTGAAATAAAGTCCAGTCGATCACCATGCCTTGTGCCCTCAATTCCATTACAGTCGTCTTCCACCACATGGAAGACTTCTTTGCCAGTTGGAATTCTGTCAGTCTTAACCAGGCCGTCCTAGCACACGGCGCGGATACAAAAATATGTTCTAGTCTTTCCAGCCACTCTTCGGCCTCTTCTCCTGTCTCTGTTCCTTCAAACATAGGTGGGTGGAAGGTCAGAAATTGAGTCAGGCTAAGCTCCCCTGGTAACAGTAATTGGGCAACCGGTTCCATGCCCACAGCCGGTGGGGGTAGAGGATTTGCCTGTCCGATGCTAGCATTCACGCTCCCAATATCACCCACCTCTTCGTTGAGGTTCCCCGCATTCATAGCCGCCATGCTGTAACGCAAAGGTTAACACAGTTCCAACCAATACATATGCTAAACCGTTAGACAATGTAAGTGACAAGCATGTTAGTATAACAATTGTATACATAAAGATGCACCACATGCATAAACATGCCCCAAATGTAAACACCTAGCCAACCATGCTAAGGCTACCCTTCACAAGTTCCCGGGTTCTCTAACCACTGCTCTGATACCACTAATGTAAGGACCCTAGTCCCTTAAGTGCGGATTAAAGGCATATATAAAAATTTCCATGCATAAACAGAGTATAAAGGTTATGTTGATGCCCTGAGCTATTAGATTACAGTGCCAAATAAGGTTTCAAAAGGGATTAGTTATATTCCCAAATCAATGAATGCTAATCCTATAGTTTTACACTACTCCTAGAGTAGATACTATACAAAAGAATCAGGCATGCTACCAAGAGCACTCCTCACTAGCTCACCGCATCATCCCGCCTTAGCCCCTTCCGCCCAAAAGTAGCTACAGGAACAACCCCAAAACCATGAGCATGTATATAAATCATATTCACAATAATATGATCATAATTCAATGCATAGACCGTAAATGTAATTCACTTCCTGTATTTAATACATTTAAAAGCTCCCTTGGTTGTCCCTGTATCACAATAATAATCAAAGGATTATGATGCCAATATGCATGTCATGACATGTATCCATTCCGTGTATACCAATGGCCAATTTCCAGTCTTATTATATCAATGGCATAATACCCCTCGCGTTTATATGACAGCGGCATTAATACCCCTCGCTTCGACATATTAGCGGCATAATATCCCTCGCATCAATATGACAGCGGCATTATCCTTCGCTTCGACATATTTGCGGCAAATATTCTTCATCGCTAAATATGACAGCGGCAAGTATTCTATCATCGCTTTGACATAACGGCGTCAAGTATCTATCATCACTGCAATATAATCTCGACTCACAATATATATGCAACCGTAATACATATCCAATCATGTATGCAACCATAATGCATAATCAACCACATATGCAACCATAATGCATAAACAAGACCATGTATGCAACCATAATGCATAACCAATTCAAAGCGTAATAAATAAGTTTTACCGTCCGATGCTCGTACGTCTCACTACGTACCTTGGTTCCAAAAGTGGAGATATCGTGGACTTTATCTCCTAAGCTGTGTGGCCACCTGGGATGGTTCTACACATTCACACGAATCAATATTAGGAGCCAATAATAGTCCAATATCAAAAATTCCACAAAAATACCCAAAAATGCCATATTTTGTCTTTCGCGATCGATCGCCAATTACGGGCGATCGATCGCGAAACCTTACTGCCCGAAGCCAAAATTTTCACCCTTCGGCGATCGATCGCCACCCTTGGCGCGATCGATCGCCAACCTCGCCGATCGATCGCCCAAGAGTGGCGATCGATCGCCAAACGCTCCAAAAGCCTACTGCCAGTGCGCGATCGATCGCCTGAAATGGGCGATCGATCGCCAACCCCTGTAACCCAAAAATCCACCATTTTTGTTCCAAAATTTCTCTCAATCCATACCAACACTTAAAACATCAAACCAACAACATTAATACCAACATAAACCTCCAAAATACACCTTAAAACAACCATATATCCAACCTTTAACTCAAATAATACCAACCCATAGAAACCCATCTCAAATCCATACAAAACCACAACAAACTCAAACCAAACACAACAAAAACAACAAGGAGGCTTCCATACCTCTTGGGGACTCCAAATCACCCAATAAATTCCACAAATCCAACTTTTGGAAAGATTTCTCTTCACCTCTTTACCAAGTTTCGAAAATGTGAGGTAGAGAAGGGTTTTGGATGAGTTAATTGGTAAAGTAGAAAATGAAGGTATAAGGGGGGATTGGGGTATAAGTGGGTTGGGTTTAATTAAATTACGCCCCACAATTACCATGGTGTATAAAACACCCCAACATGATATTTAAAAGGCATTTTACCATAATACACCAAAATCATAATTAAAACATGATTCGCCAAAATAACCACAACACATCTCATTAAAACCACTATAATCCCCAATTACCCATCATGCATACATGCACCCTGAAATGCTCTACCGGGTCACTCCTACCGTGTGACTAAGCATTTCACCAAGATAATTAATTCCCATAAATAATTTAATTATCACATTAAAATCACATAACATAATTAATGCCCAAAATGCAATTAATTATTTCGGGGATATCACATTCCCTGTGGGATCGATCCCTACTTCCGCTACTACATATTTTTGCTATTAACTGAAGAAGGGTTAATTTGGGCGTACGCGATAAACGCTACCAAATTTTGGCGCCGTTGCCGGGGAAGGCAACATTTATTAGTGTCGATTTTTTTTATTTTGTTTTTGTTATTTTAGTTCTGTTTTGTTATTTGCTTTCCCGCACGACTACTGAGGTTTGTTGATGAGTACAGACGGATCGTTTGATTACAAGGATAATTCATATTACGATCCAGAAATCGAGAGGACGTTGCATCAAAGAAGGAGAGATACTCGGAGACAAGAAGAGGAGGGAAGGAACGATATGGCTGCGGACCAAAGTCTACGCTAACTGGCCAATCCAGATTTGGACCAACAACCTCTTTGCATAAATTTTCCTGCTTTCGCAACTAATGTAAGTTTTGAACTTAAATCAGGACTTATACATTTGTTGCCTTCTTTTCATGGATTCGCAGGCGAGGATCCCCACAAGCATCTGATGGAGTTTCATGTGGTTTGCACCACTATGATATCGACGGGAATTACTGAAGATCAGATCAAGTTAAGGGCTTTCCCTTTTTCTCTAAAGGACGCGGCGAAAGACTGGCTCTTCTACCTACCACCAGGCTCCATCACAACATGGACGGACTTCCAAAGAACGTTTTTGGAGAAGTACTTTCCAGCATCAAGAGCGGCTAACATACGCAAGGAGATCTACTCCATTAGACAATTCAGTGGAGAAACATTGCATGAGTATTGGGAACGCTTCAAAAAGTTGTGTGCAAGTTGCCCACAACACCAGATAAGTGCACACTTACTCATTCAATACTTTTATGAAGGTTTATTGTCTAGTGACAGGAACTTAGTCGAAACTGCGAGTGGGGGAGCCTTTGTCGATAAAACACCGGATGATGCGCGGAGCTTGATAGCTAACATGGCGGCCAACTCACAGCAGTTTGGCAACTTTCGAGCGGAACCAGCACAAAGGAAACAAGGGGACGTAAATGTTTCCAACCTCGAACAACAACTGATAGATTTAATGTTTCATGTGCGTGGTATGGCAGGTGGCAATGTGGGAAAGGTGAAACCTTGTGGTATATGTTTGGAGATGAGTCATACCACTGATGCATGTCCATCACTTCAAGAGACATCAACTGAGCAAGTGCATGCAGCAGGGGGATTTCTGGGACAACCCCAACGAAGACATGACCCTTACTCCAACACATACAATCCAGGATGGAGAGACCACCCTAACTTGAGTTATGGACCGCAATCGATAAATCACGTTCCTCCTCAAGCGCCACAACAACACCCTCCGCCATACACACCACCTTTTCAGAGGGCACAACAACAACCCAATTATCCTTCTACTACTGACAGGTTAGAGGTTATAATTCAAGATCTTGCTCACAATGTTACTAAATTTCAACAGGAAACAAGATCGAGTATTCAAACCTTTAATACCCAAGTGGGTCAAATATCCACTGCACTTAATAGAGTTGAAGCAACCGGATCAACCACTCTACCATCCCAAACAGTGGTGAATCCGAGAGAAAAATGTAAATGCAGTCACAACTAGGAGTGTGAAGGAATTGGAGGTGCCAGAGAAGATAGAGAAAGAACCATCAAAGGGTGAGGAAGAAAAGGAAAAGGAAGTTGGAGGAAAGACCGGGATAGAACACGAGGCACCAAAAGGTAAGCCTCCTTCTTTTTCTGAGTATAAAGTACCACCCCCTTTTCCCCAAGCTTTGAAAGATAACAGGAAAGACGCTGGACTCAAAGGCCTATATGAGACCTTCCGAAGATGTGAAATAAACATACCATTGCTGGACGCAATCCAACAAGTACCGCGCTATGCGAAATTCTTGAAGGAATTATGCACTGCCAAGAGGAGTCATAGATTGAAGGGACCCCAGAAGGTTTCAGCGGTGATACAAAGAAAAATCCCTACCAAGTGTAAGGATCCAGGTATGTTCTCTATCCCGTGCACCATTGGTACCACTCGACTTGAAAAAGCCATGTTAGATCTAGGAGCATCAATTAATGTTATGCCATATTCTATATATGCTTCTTTACAACTTGGTCCCTTGAGTCCTACTGGAGTGGTAATTCAATTAGCGGATAGATCTAGTGCATATCCTAAGGGTTTAATTGAAGATGTGTTGGTGCAAGTAAATGAACTAGTCTTCCCAGCTGATTTTTATATCCTTGACATGGAAAATGGTGATAAGAGTAGTCCTATATTGTTAGGAATACCATTTCTCAAAATGTCTAAGACTAAGATAGATGTGCATAGTGGTACCCTCACTATGGAGTTTGATGGTGAGATTGTTACATTTAACATCTATGATGCCATGAAATATCCTTGCAATAATGATGATACTGTGTACTCTGTTGATGTTATTGATTACCTGTCCCAGGAAGTTTTTGAGAATACAGGGAAAGATGAACTGGAAAGCACTCTTACCATGGACATGAAGAAGGAAGACGAAGCCACGCCCCTCATGGACGAAGTGAAGCACACCGTTGACGCACTGGATGATACACCTGAGCTACCTCAGTCAAGTACTGTTTCTTTTATATCACTACCTGTTTCTAATACCAGGATTCCCCCATTTGTTTTGCAGGCACCCAACATCGAGCTTAAGCCACTGCCAACTCATCTCAAGTACGTATTCCTTGGTGAAGGTAATACACTACCAGTGATCATCTCCAGCAAGTTGGGGGATGATCAAGAGAAGGACCTGATTCATGTGCTCAAGGAGCACAAGACTGCTATAGGCTGGACCATTGCAGACATAAAGGGAATCAGTCCCTCCACATGCATGCACCAGATTCTACTGGAGGAAGGAGGAAGCCCCACACGTCAACAACAAAGGAAGCTGAACCCACCCATGATGGATGTGGTGAAGGAGGAGATTCTGAAGCTCTTATCAGTTGGCGTGATATATCCTATATCCGATAGCCAATGGGTTAGTCCGGTACAAGTGGTTCCTAAGAAGACCGGTATTACTGTGATCAAGAATAAAGACGATGAACTTGTACCAACACGCATTCAAAATGGCTGGCGCGTGTGCATTGACTACCGGAAGCTAAACGCTGTGACTCGAAAGGACCACTTCCCTCTACCTTTTATTGATCAGATGCTTGAGAGGTTAGCATGCCATTCATTTTACTATTTTCTTGACGGTTACTCGGGCTATTTCAGATTGCAATCGCTCCGGAGGACCAATAAAAGACCACCTTCACATGTCCGTTCGGCACATTCGCATACTGTCGCATGCCCTTTGGCCTCTGCAATGCCCCAGCTACTTTTCAACGGTGTCTGGTCAGTATCTTTTCTGAGTTTATTGAACATATCTTAGAGGTATTCATGGATGATTTTACTGTTTACGGTAACTCATTCCAGGATTGCTTATCTAGCCTTACACTGGTTTTGAAGAAGTGCATCGATACTAACCTTGTTTTAAATTCTGAAAAATGTCATTTTATGGTCGAACAAGGTATAGTGCTAGGTCATGTTGTGTCTGCCAATGGTATAGAGGTCGATAAGGCGAAAATTGATGTCATGCAATCTTTACCTTATCCTACTTGTGTTCGGGATGTGCGCTCGTTTCTTGGTCATGCAGGTTTTTACAGGAGGTACATCAAAGACTTTGCCAAGATAGCTACACCTTTGTGTAAGATACTACAAAAGGATGTCCCGTTTGAGATGACTGACAAAGGAAAGAGCGCTTTTGATACACTGAAGAAGTCATTGACTTCTACCCCTATTATCCAACCACCCGACTGGAACAAGCCTTTCGAGATCATGTGCGATGCAAGTGACTATGCGGTTGGTGCTGTCTTGGGACAAAAAGAGGGCAATGCTTCACATGCCATCTACTACGCATCCAAAACCTTGAATGACGCCCAACGCAACTACTCTACTACTGAGAAAGAGCTATTAGGAGTCGTTTTTGCTCTTGAAAAATTTAGATCTTATTTACTTGGTACTAAGGTGATTGTTTATTCTGATCATGCAGCTCTTCGCTATCTGATGACGAAGAAGGAGGCAAAACCAAGGCTAATAAGATGGATTTTGCTCTTGAGTGAATTCGACATCCAATCAAGGATAAGAAGGGCAGCGAGAACAAAGTAGCGGACCACTTAAGCCGTCTACGACATGTGGACGATGAGCTGTGTTTGAAGGAGGAGTTCCCGGATGAGCACTTATTCGCCATAAACGACAATTTGCCATGGTACGCTCATATTGTGAATTTTTTAGCTTCTAATGTGCTACCCTTTGAACTCTCTAGGTCCCAACGAGCCAAGATTAGAAGTGACGCCAAGTACTACGTATGGGATGACCCTTACTTATGGAAGAACTGTGCGGACCAAATCATTCGACGATGCATACCCGAGACAGAGGTAAATGACATTCTTACGTTCTGCCACTCATATGCATGTGGTGGACATTTTGGAGCAAAGAGGACGTCGAGAAAGGTACTGGAATGTGGGTTCTTTTGGCCCACCCTATTTCGTGACTCATATCTTTTCTGCAAGAATTGTGTACAATGTCAACTGACCGGTAATCTCTCCCAACGAAAGGAGATGCCCCAACAGCCCATTCTCATTTCTGAAATTTTTGACGTATGGGGCATCGACTTTATGGGACCTTTTCCTATGTCTTATGGTCATATTTATATACTGCTTGCTGTTGATTATGTATCGAATGGGTGGAAGCTATAGCTACCCGGACTGACGATTCCAAGGTTGTTGCAGATTTTATCAAGCATAACCTTTTCTCTAGATTTGGAATCCCACGAGCCATCATCAGTGATAGAGGGACACACTTCTGCAATCGGACAGTGGAAAGTTTATTCAAGAAATACCACGTGACTCACAAGGTCTCCACTGCCTATCATCCGCAAACAAATGGCCAAGCCGAGGTCTCCAACCGAGAAATCAAGGCCATATTGGAAAAAAACCGTCAACCCACACGGAAAGATTGGAGCTTGAGACTTGACGATGCACTGTGGGCCTATAGGACCGCATACAAGACCCCGATAGGTATGTCCCCTTATAGACTGATTTTTGGAAAACCGTGTCATCTTCCTGTAGAGTTGGAGCACAAAGTGTACTGGGCAGTGAAGAACTTCAACATGAACTATGATGAAAGTGGAGTGCATAGGAAGCTGCAATTGCAAGAGCTCGAGGAGATTCGAAATGAAGCATATGAAAGTGCAAGATGTTACAAAGAGAAGACAAAGGATTTTCACGACAAGATGATATCAAGGAGGAATTTTGAAGTTGGTCAGAAAGTTCTCCTTTACCATTCACGCCTTCGTCTATTTCCAGGTAAGCTTCGTTCCAGGTGGCATGGTCCTTATGTAGTTCCTAATGTGTTTTCCCATGGTGCAGTAGAGATTTAGAGTTTGGACACCACGAAGACATTCAAAGTGAATGGTCACCGATTGAAGCACTATTATGAAGGTGTCCAAAATGAAGACGGAGGACGAGTAGACATCAAGGTGGCTCTAGAAGACCCACCTACTTTCGAATGAGGAAGGGGATAGCGTCAGGCCACCGACGTTAAACAGAGGCGCTGCTTGGGAGGCAACCCAAGGGGAGTTAGTTTCCCTTTTACCTTTTTAGTTTTATTGCTTTTTAGTTTTAACTTTTCTCTTTTCTTATATTTTTGCCTTACATTGAGGACAATGTAAGATTTAAGTATGGGGGAGGGATTAGTGGCTTGTTATTGTGTTCTTATTCAAAAATACAAAAAAAATCGAAAAATTTGAAAATTTTGAGCTCATAGTTAGTAATGAACACATGCTTAGAATCACTAGCCCATGATGAAACCTAATTGATATCATGCATGCTTTTGAACATAGGTGAATTGTTAACCTTGGAACACTTTGAACTCTAATGCAAAGTTTACTTTAACTTAGTAGTTGAATATTTTGAGCACATTATTGTCATGGCTTGTGAAGTGTGCATAAATTAGTAAAGATTGTGTAAACTTTGTGATAGTCTTAACCAGTCTCTAATACATGCTAGAACTTAACTACATGCTCTTTGAGGCGTATGTCTAGACTACTTGCAAACATGAAAGTGATATAGGCAATCTTTGATGCGTTTGAGCCTTTCAAGCCTACCATATGAACAAAATCTATCTCTAGTACCCTTTTTGAGCCTTAATGCAAAAGAATGGGAGTATGCTAAGCATACTCAAGACCCCCATTCAACATTCCTTGATTAGCTTATCATCCTTCCCTAATGAGCCTAAATGTGATTTTAATCCATACCTTTTAAGGGAGTATGATGTATTTCATTCAAATGCACTTGGGAATCATTGAAGTATATTTGTGAGCTTAATTGTCAAAAGAATGGAATGCATGAAAGAAAAAGGAATGCCTTGAGAAAATAGATAAAAATATGACTCGAATGGGAGCCAAGGCACAAAAGAAGAAAAATGTTGAAATAAACCTTGAAAAAAATGAACAAGGTTTGAAAAATTCATGCAAGAAGAGAAGTTTTAGTGTGCATTTCATCATACTCTCTTGTTTGAATATCCTTACCCTTTCTTTCATAAGCCAATACCTAGGCCAAGCAACAAGCTAATAAAGACTTACTTGATTTGTGTTTGCAAAGTGGCTAAGATAGTGGAGAAGAGTGTGCAAGTGAGCTTATACTTGTGTTAGTGTATGACTTGAACTATTGTGGATTTGCATCTTTTGGATCTATAATTTGTATGCAACACTTGTTTATGACCACACACACACGTTCACTACTTTGTTGGGTATGAAATGTTTAGGGATTGAACTTGTTCCACTATTAACTTTTCACCGCCTTTCTTTATTATGCATGTTAAAATTGTTGAGGCATTAAAGTGAGGATAAGTTGTTTTGTTATGAACCTATGAGCCAACCAAAAATATTGTAGTTTTATTTGATTTACTCGAGGTCGAGTAAAGAGTAAGTATGGGGGAGTTTGATGTGACTAGAAATAGACACATATTTAGTGCTTAATTGTTTACGATTTGGTAGGTTTTGATAGATAATTTGATATGTATGCTACCTAATCGTATATTTGTGTAATTGTAGGTACAATCGAAGAAAACGAGCTAAAAATGATGTGTAAAGACCAAGAAGAGACATGGACATGACAAGGACTCAAAGTTGATCAAGAAAAGGGCAAAAATGTAATTTTGGAGGTGGCAATCGATCGTCTGGAAGAGGAGATCGATCGCCTATGGACAGAAACTTTTGCAACAAAATTCACGGATCAGCGATCGATCGCGAGTACCAGGCGATCGATCGCCAAAGTCCACTGGAGCCTAGCGATTGATCGTGATAAAGTGGCGATCGATCGCCTCAAGATTTTTGCTGAAAAAAAATAAACTAGCGATCGATCGCCACACATCAGGCGATCGATCGCCGCAGAGTCCGAAAATTAGGAAATTGAGTCTTTTACCATGTTTAAAAGATTGTATCCCATATTTATCACTCCCAGACCCTAAAACTCGAGACTAAGCCTCATTAGCAGCAGCTTTTGATAGTTTTTCCAATTTTGAGAATAATTGGAGATTTTAGATTAATTTTCTCTGAAGTTTTGTCAAGAACAACAAAGAACGGGACCGGAATCGACAAGCCAGAATCGTGACTAGTATTAGTAATTTCTTTTCCTTTGTTATTTTAATGTTTTCGAATAATATGTTGTTGCTTTTAGATTCAATTATGCTAGGCTAAAACCTATGATTCTTGGTTGAAGGGATACCTACTTTTGGATTTGAATCTTTTATGAGAATTCGGTTTTATTGTTGAATTAGAGATTTCGATTTCAATTTGTTTCTCAGATTTCGAATTCCATGATTGTTGTGTTTCTGTATTAGACCGATCACCTAATATTCAATTGCATAATCGATAGTTTGTTAAGAAACAACTAAGATTAATAATTAACCGGCTGTAGGTGTTATTGAATTCTAGGAGAAACGATTGAGTAATCAATTCTAACGGCTGTAGTTTTTATTGATTAGATTTGTCGAACTCATTAGTTTTGAAAACTATCATTGATTTAATCATTAACGGCTGTAGTGGTGATTAGAGATTTGGTAAGGGTTGAATTGAATGCTGTTTTCTCTTTGACTATGAATAAGATGAGTAGGAATTGAATTTCCAATCGATAGATAATCGAAAGAATTCGAATGTTTTGATTTGATGACTAAAAGATAATTTTCCAAAAGTACGGTTACCTGAAAACCAAGAATCGCTTTAATCCCATAAGTTTTAATCGTTTTAGTTAAACTCGTTTATTAGTTTGATATTCGCTAAGTAGTAGTAATCCAATCCAAACTCCCATTGTTACTATTTGTTTGATAATTGGCACGAAATAAATTTACCTTCCCTGTGGGATCGATCCCTACTTCCGCTACTACATATTTTTGATATTAACTGAAGAACGGTTAATTTGGGCGTACGCGATAAGCTCTACCAGTGACCCACGGTCACTGATCCAAACAAAACACATCACTACAGATGTCCACAACCATGTGTTCCAAGAAATCCCATCTTGGTCCAAAAACACACTATCGAGACTCTACAAGGTCTCAAGTTCCACAGGAGACATGTAAGACAATCAATTGTATTCCCACACACTTGTCAACCATGACACTAAACAAATCCGAATCATGGCCACCCCTCATTTATCCTGAGATTCAACAATCCTAGAACAGGGAGGCTATCGAATCGACCAGTAAGAATTACCACGGTCCTAAAACACGACAAGTCCTCACAAGGGAAGTCAAACGGACCTCAGGATTATTCTTCAGATTACATTGTGCCATCGAGATTACCAATCTCAAATTGTCACAATCTCCCACCGGAGATTCATCAAACCAAGCACACTAAACCGACGTTCAACAAGGAATGAAATAAAGTTGGCATTCGTATACACACACGGCATACATGTCCATACACCAACACAACATGCATACATAATGCAATGGACTCAGGTATCTCCAATCATACTCAAATCCCAAAACCAATGTCACACCTCGATTATTCTCACCCCACGGAGAATGATGGTTGACAAACCAAAACCAAAGGGTGTGATTTCAACATCAACACCACACGAACCAAAACAGCGAATCTCCCCAAAAGATTCAACCGGTAGGTATCATAATACCGCCTTCCTCCCAAGGAATATATCATGAATCCATGATCCTCCAAGCATCGAACCACCGTTCGGAAACCTGGATATATTTATGCCAAAATATTTCCCGGAACCCAGAAATACACACCTGGTTAGAATGGTGTATCCAAGACACTATTACCAAAGCTATTCCGTATACACCATCGTATACTAATTCCAACAATGCTCTGTACTAATGCTATAGTATTTCACATCCTCGAGCATTACTCCGGAGTCGTCTCCTCGAACGTCTCACCGGAAGTACGAAGCCATCACATAGCCCAACACTAGTAGGGCTTACCCCGGTTGATTCACAATCAACCCTCAACCAATACTGGTTGTCTCCATGACAGCGCCATCTAAATTCTCCAAGAGATAAAATCGGTATAGTAGTGTTACCCCACTAGCTATATCTCACAATTTCAATTGTGATCCCCGTTGCATTCTACATGCAAGGATGTTCAACCAGAGCTAATAACGACTTGTTGATACTCACGTTGGTATTACCAACAAAATTGAGTTGTCCCAATACAAGTCTCTCAAAACAAAAGACGTATAAACGTTCTCGTGAGGTGTCACATGCCTCAAACATCATGCTACAAAGGGACAGTCAAAAGCCTGCCAATAGTCTTCATCGTATCATCATACGATTCACCAAACTCGGTCCCAACGTGCAGTATAATGGCTCCAACAAGCACACTATATCATTACCACGATATCTGGCTAGCAAAGCGCTGCCTCCATAGGCTCATATCAAGTCCACCAACAAGCCATATGTTCCATCTCGGTATGCCATACCGTACAAACCGTTAGAGTAGTGGGTCATCACCCATTATATCCCTAATACCAATGCACAAAGGACATCCCAGTGTCCTTGCTCAACCACGAAGTAATCCTAATCCATTAGGACTTATCCCACACCCTCAGGGTGGGTGTGACCATGCCTACACCACATCACAACAACAAGCGAGTAGTTTCCTCAATGACTACTCTTACCACCAATCACTTGGCCTTAGCCAATCCAGCGAGTATACCCGGAGGGTATCATTACTCAAAAATATTTACCTGTATCACGTGATGCGGTACCCTCACCTGTACAATGCATCCAATAATCCATCGAGCAATCTGCTCGGCGTAATGGTCTCGTCAACTAGTGACTCAGACACTACCACGTGCTCGCCAACGATACCCAATTATGTAACCAAATACATATACATAAATGTATTAATCATCAAAACGATGCTACACGTCTACATAGAACATCCACTATGTCATCGTCATCCCGTGACGGTACCTGTCAACATATGACATTCGAAATAATATCGTCGACTCGTGACGGTATATGTCGATACACGACGTCCATAGTCTCATCGTCAAACACATGACAGCATAAGTAATCAACGCATGATATCCACAATAATGCTAAATAAACAGTAATACGCCATACCTCATTGCTAACAATATAGCAGCATACCTGTCTCCATCATCTAACAGTGGTACGCAATCAGCACCCATCGCTCGTAGGTGGTGTAATCCAGCGTCATGTACATAGCGGCATAACCCGTCGCTATAGAATCAGTGGCATAATCCCTCGTCATAGAGTTAGCGGCATAAAACATCGCTATAGATATCTGGCGGCATGAACCATCGCCATAGATGTAGCGGAATGTACCATTGCTATGAACACCCGGCGTCATGAACCATCGCCAATAGAATAGCGGAATGAACCATCGCTATGAATACCCGGCGGCATAAACCATCGCCAATAGAATTGCGGAATGAACCATCGCTATGAATACCTGGCGGCATAAACCATCGCCAATAGAATAGCAGAATGAACCATCGCTATGAATACATGGCAGCATAAACCATCGCCAATAGAATAGCGGAATGAACCATCGCTATGAATACCTGGCGGCATAAACCATCGCCAATAGAATAGCGGATCCCTAGTCATTGTTACGGTAGTGTATTTTAATGCCCCTCGCTCCAATGCGACATGCGGCACTCCCACCCCTCGCTTTACATATAGGCGGCATAGAATAACCTCGCTTCAATGGACATGCGGCGCTCCCACCCTTCGCTTCACATTTTAGCGGCAAATATTCTTTCCTCGCCTCATATGATAACCACGCTTCAATGTGACATGCGGCGCTCCCACCCCTCGCTTCCCATTTTAGCGGCACAAAACAAACAAATAGCGGCAAGCATTTAAAATCATCACTCATCCATAACAATGACTCATGGGATATTCACCAAGTATTCCATCTATACCTGCAACACAAGCATATTCCATATCCCAACATACATCATTATGAGTGTATTTTAATGCACCTCGCTCAAATGCGACATGCGGCACTCCCACCCCTCGCTTCAACATTTGGCGGCAGCGCATTAAATACATCACTCCATTGTACACATGCAACCACAATGCATAAACCATGATGTATATAAAACGCAGGTTACCGTCTCGTGTCTTTCAACCCTGGCGTTAGCCTTTCGCGTCATAGTGTCCCTACAGGAACAATCCCAAACCATGAGCATACGATAATCCATATTCACCACAATATGATTATAATGAGTAAATGCATAAACTATGAGTACAAGGTACTTCCTGTATCCCGATGCATTTCAAAATGCTCCATTTGGCTGTCCCTATGTCACAACTCACAATCATAATCAACAGATTACATTATGATTCTATAGATGTCATGACATATAATTGTCTTACTATGATCGCATATCACAAATGCACATAAGCAAAATAGTTGTGTCACACAACACTAACTACTATTATGCATAATATGTGCTACCCATCCCTATCAGCGTATTCCAGGCCTCCAACAGTCCCGAAGAGCTAACCACTGCTCTGATACCACTAATGTAAGGACCCCCATGCTCTTAACCCGTTATTAGTGTATTAACCACCGTACTTAGTGCATACGATCATGTTATTAAAGGGAAAGTGATTACATGCAACTCTAGCATGAATACCGTCTATAAAATTCCTTTACATTAATCGTATAATGTCTATACTTTCCCAACATATTCCATAAAACATATTATGCACCTTTAAACATACACTAACATGCTATCAATTCATTTTACAGTTCATAATTAATTGCATACAACACAAATGAAGAGAGAAAGGCCCTTGCCTTTTTTATACATTCCATGTACACATAATACTGCTCACATGCGAGCATCAAATAAGTAGGCATGTATCTAATGTATAAAGTATCATGCTCAATACCATCACTGGTACCTCGATCCTGGAATCACCTCAAATCTACAGCTCGAGCTCAACTCCAAGCCATTGATGTACCTAATAACCTGTCCCAATAGAGACAGCCCCCACACGGGGTGAGCATACTAATATCCCAAATCCAACAGTCAAAATAATACAATTCATAATTTACAACAATGTAAATACTCATGAAATACAAAATATACTCCCTGAATGGTATCATCCTCATCCGGGATTCTCTGTACTGTCCATGTTCTCAAAACAACCGAAATCATCAAATTCCCAAAATGCCAGTTAATCATTACATTGATTAACGAATCCATATGATATATATCGATATCACCACTATAATATCAAATCATTAAGCAATGATCATGTTTATCCCATTTATCTCATTTATGGTTCCATAGTTCTATCTCATTGCTCGCTCTACTCTAGCGGCATTTCATTCTCATGCATGCTCAACAGCAGTGGCGTCACAATTGATGTTTGCTCAAAGGCGACAACATCTCAATCATTGCTCGCTCAAAAGCGGCACCATATAATTCCCAATGTATATATGTCCATTCATAGTGATTACCATAAACCATGCAGTTCAATATACATTTATTGTAATATAGCGTACCATGCACTCACAATTGCAATTACAATAAAGGGCCATGCTCGTACGTCATACGTACCTTATGATTCCGTAGTTCAAGTCCAAACCCTGCCTTGGTCCCGTGACTGATGAATTAAATGCTAAACACGATAATAATCCACAATTAATCTCAAGCATGCAAGCACGTGCCCAAGCACGTTCACAAACCCCAAATATATATCGTCATCCATGACGATTAACCATTTTAAAAGGCCCCGGGCGAAGCATGCATCGAAAACTCAACACGAAATAATTCCCCAAAAAAAAACATTGGCAATCGATCGCCTCGCGAAAATAGGAACAGGCGATCGATCGCTCCTTTTCAGGCGATCGGTCGCCTCTTAGCGTAAATGGCCACTGCCTCATGGCGATCGATCGCTTCACTTGAGGCGATCGATCGCCTCACTGTTTATCTTCCACAGAATTTCATCAACGCCGCGGCGATCAATCGCCCCGCCCTAGGGATCGATCGCCTCGACCTGTAACAGCCAAAAATGGCATTTTTCTTGCAAAATTTTGCCCAACAACAATCCTCACACCCCTTACAACATTAAACCTCAAAGTAAACACCATAAAAACTCCTCAAACCAACCAACCCAAAATTCTTTAAAATTCCAAAACTCAAACCCAACTCATAATACAACTAAACCACACAAAACCACATTCAAATCGAAGACAAATACGAGGGGATGGATAATACCTTATTATCTTCGAGAAATCGGGCTCCTAGGATGAGCCTACATCGATTTTGCTCATAAAAGGGAAAGGGGGAGGGTTTGGGGTTAGAGGGTGGCGTGAGGGAGAGGAGAGGGATGGATTCCGAATGACGGAATCCCGAGTCCAACTGGTATATATAGCAAAATGCCCCAAAATACCAATACCTCCACAAATACATCATGATTCATTAAAAATCATCTGTTTTCAAAAAAATCACTCTCCAACAACAAATCCCCATACAGGCCCCAACATAAGGCACCCCGGACTCCAAGTCCCACTAAACAAAACCAACTCAAAGGTTTTCCACCAAAATGAGAATATAATCTCAACCTTTGGATCCAACGGTCCCAAATGCCTGATTTAACAACCTCGGGAGACCCAACACCGCAATTAATTCCTAATTGCCACAATTAAAATCCATCAAGGATTAATACCACACCGGGATTAACACCATTAATCCCCGGACATCACAATATTATTCACTCTTATTATAAGCATATCATTCTATTGGACAATAAGTTTGAAACCAAAATGATACCGTGAAAAGCCCTATTGATATATGTGAACCAATATCTCTTTTGATTGAGGGTGGCATGAAAATTGAGTTAAATACTAGACCATGAATCTCTGAGGCCAATCATGATTGATCGTTGCACAACTGGAGTCTTTTGAATTTGTTTTGTTTTCATGTTTGTTTCTTTTATTTTATTCTTAATTTTGCTCGGGACTAGCAAAAATCTAAGTTTCGAGGGTTTGATAAGTGTGTTTTTGCACTTATTATTTCTTTCGTTTCTTTTGGATTGATGTTGGTTTTTCGATCAGAATTATGTGTTTTGTGTTGTTTTTGTGTTTTTAGGAAGTTAGGTGAAGATGAATGATAAGAGCATGAAATAACAAGAAAATGGTGGAACAAGGTGAAGGCAAGGCAACGAATGATGAAAAGTTGAGCCAAGAAGAAGATTTGTAGTAGAGATCAATCTCTACAAATACAGAGATTGGTCTCTGTGACAGGGTGTTGGGAGACAATTCTTGCGATGTTGTGATCGACCGCTGTGAAAGAGGCGATCAATCGCCAAAACAAAATTTCTGGAAAAAAAAAAAGAAGAAGAGGCGACCGACGATTGATCGCTGCGAAATTAAAGCCCATTTAAAATTACTAGATCCAAAGGTTAAGTGGCGGCTACCCTAATCATTTGGGGGACTTTTCACACTCTTTCAAGGGCAAGACACATTGAGTAGGCTGCTAGGATTCCAAGGGCAAGGATTCCATCACGAAACGGAAGCGATTTTCATATTGGGACGGAGAATTGCTTCTGTATCGTTTTGTATCTTTGACTTTTGTTCGTTTATGAAATTCTCAAATATGTCTATGTGTTTTATGAATTCTAGGATGAACTAATCCCTTCTTTCTAGGGGGGAGACGTAGCTTGATTGGATATTATGTTTTGGTTTGATTAATTTACATATTAGGATTTATCATATGGCTTATTTGTGTTTTCTTGCTTTGAATGCAATTTAATTGACTGGCCATTGATTTAATTGTAATATTTGTTTGCGATTTATCACTCGGGAGAGGGGATTGTGAACATGACATAGGAAAACACATCCTTGATGTTTATATCGTCGACAGTCGTATAACTCCATTGAAGCCTTTGAAAGAATTATTGTGCAATCAATATTGTTTAATATTTAATCATATATAGGGATATCAAGGTTGATATTGAATGATAATTTCTACTATCACTTGGTAAATGGAGTAGGAAACACTTAAAAATGCCAAGTTGCTAATAAACTAGATAAATCTATAATATTATAATTGATCACAAGAAACATAGGTGATAATCAAGTGAAATCGGACCTCTAGAATTGTGATGCCCGGGAATTAATGGTGTAAATTCCGGTGTGATAATAATCCTTAATGGATTTTAATTGTGGCAATTATGAATTAATTGCGGTGCTAGGACTCCCGAGGATTTCAAATCCGGTATTTGGGGTCGTTGGATCCAAGGGTTGAGATTGTATTCTCATCGTGGTGATAAACCTTGGAATTAGATTTTTGGTGGGATCTGGGGTTTGGGGGTGCTTTGAGTTGGGGCTAGTATTAGAAATTGAGATTGATAGGTAATTATTGAACACATATGATTTTAATGAGTCATGATGTATTTGTGGAGGACTCGAGATTTTGGGAGCCTTGGTACTATATATACCAAGTGGTCTCGATGTTCAGTCATTATTCCCTCTCCTATCTCGCCCCTCTTTCACGGCAATCCCCCCCCCCCCCCCCCCCCCCCCCCCCCGAAACCCTTCTCTTTTCTCCCTTGGAGGAAAATCGATGGAGGCTCAACTTGGGAGCCGGATTTCTCGAAGATAACTTGGTAATCTCCTTCCCCTCGCATTTATCTTCGTTTTGATTGTAGTATTGCTACGTTTGGGCATGTTAATAGTTGGGTTTGGATTTTCGGAGATTTTGAAGAATCTTGGATTCTGGTTATTCTTGATTTAAAATGCGTTTTAACCCTTATTGGATATCCTAGGGTGTTTTAGTTGTTGTTGGTTTGAGTTTGAAGGAGTTGTGTGTGGTTTGTTGAGGTTTTTAAGCTTTTAAAAATGGTGGTTTTTGGGGTTGTGCAGCGACCGATCGCTTGGTGCAAGTGCGTAGCGATGGGTATAATTCAGACGTTTTACCGATCGATCGGTGGCTCCTAGCGATCGATCGGTAGAGGCTACCGATCGATCGGTACAATGCCGTAGCCAAAATGTAATTTTTGGGTTTTTACCGATCGATCGGTAGGTTGACCGATCGATCAGTAGATCGGAGATTTTGGTAAATTATTTTGTGTTGTGGTGTCGGTCCATGCTTCACCCGGGGTCTTTTAAAATGGTTAATCGTACTGAATTGATGATATAATTGGGGATTGTGAACGTGCTTGGGCACGTGGTTGCATACTCATTAATGTGAGTTATTTTATGTGTTAGCACATGTTCATTGGGTCACGGGACTAAGGCAAGTTTGATTTGGACTACGGAATTGTAAGGTATGTATAACGTATGAGTATAACCTTATATATAATCGTAATTGTTGAATGCATGATAAATTGTAATTGCAATAAATGGATATGTATTGTGAAATATATGGCGCCGCTATGAAGCGGGCGACGGTTGAGATGTTGTCGCTATGGAGCTAACATCGGTTATGAATACCGCTGCTACTGAGCAAGCGATGAAATGGGATTGTGGAACTATTATTTAGATACATGTGATATCTATAAACAGTGTAAATGATTGGATTTTATTGATTATGGAAATTGGCAATTAGTGAACGGATTTAGTTAATCAATGAAATGATTAACTGACTTTTGAGAATTTGATGGTTTCGGTTATTTTGAGAACAGGAACAGCACAGGGGATCCCGTATGAGGATGACACTATTCAGGGAGTGTCTTTTAAATTCACCGCTTTACATTCTGTAAATTATGTAATGTGATATTGTGATTATTGGATTGGTGGTATTGGTATGCTCACCCCGTGTAGGGGTTGTCTCTGTTGGGGCAGGTGGAACAGGTACATCGGTAGTTCCGGAGTTGAGATCGAGCTATGGATTGGAGGTACTTCCAGGATCGAGGTACCAGTGCCGGTATGGAGTAGGGTACTTTATACATTATATATACATTCACTCATTTGATGCTCGCATTTGAGCACTACTATATGTGTATATGGGTTGTATAAAAGGCATGGGCCTTTCTCTTTTCATTTATGGGTGCATGCAATAATTAATGAATTGCTAAATGAATTGAGAACATGTTAGTGTATTATAAGATGCATACTTAAAGGTTGAGTGGTATGGGGGATTTGGACATTATATGGAATAATGTAAGGAATTTTATTGTTGGTATATTATGCTATAATAGCATGTGGTTTTCCCCCTTATACATGATTGCATGCACTAAATATATGGGTTAATACACTAATAGCGGGTTAAGGGCAAGGGGTCCTTACAAGAATCCTTCTCATAATTAATTCTCTTGAATTGTTGCAACTGCTAATTAGTGAATTACGTTATTTGACAACCAACAACATCACTCGTTTTTCTAAATAGGATTAAGATCATCTAGCACAAGTATTTAGTTATTACTATAGACCAATCCTCGTGGGTTCGACAACAGTATTCATATCCATATACTAAAATTTGTCATCATATGCTTGTGATATGTTCTATACTCAATAATTAGACATGTATATATTTATGCAACTAACAGCATATGCGATATCAGGCCTAGTGCTAACCATGAGGTATTACAGATCCTATAGCATTGGAATAAGGCACATTTTTCATACAACTCAAATCATGTTCTGTTTTTGGAGACTGGTCTTTACTCAATAGGAAATGAGCAGCAATAGGCACATTTACAGGCTTAGCAGTTGTCATAGAAAATTTACTCAAAATCTTCTCAACATAAAATAATCTGATTAAGAAAGATGGTAAAGTTTTTCTATCCCTAACAATGTTCATGCCCAAAATCCTTTTTACATCTTCTAAGTATTTCATGTCACATTTGGTACCCAAGCAGTTTTTGACATGCTCAATAGACGTAATCAAGGGCTGATCAGAAGCATATCATCAACATATATTAACAAGAAAACAGGAGATGGTGCATTTTCTTTGAAATACAGGCAATGATCATAATTACTCCTTTTAAAGTTCATAGAGAGCATGCATTCATCAAATTTCTTGTTCCATTGCCTAGGTGATTGCTTCAAGCCATACAAGGATTTACTAAGTAAATAGACATGTTCAGGTTTCTTAGAATCAACAAAGCCATCAGGTTGCCTTATATATATTGTTTCAACAAAATCACCATGTAAGCAGTTTTAAATCCATTTATTTTAATTCCCAATTAAACTGAGCAACTAATACGAGCATGATCCTAACATTTGTGAATTTTACCACAGGAGCAAAGATTTCTGTATAATATATCCCCTTTTTTTGAGTAAATCCCTTAGCCACGAACCTAGCTTTAAATCTAACAGAATCATTTTTAATTTTAATTTTGAACAGCCATTTACAGTCCACGACCGAACAGTCTAAAGGTCTAAGTACAAGAGTCCAAGTTTTGTTAACAAGCAGATAATTCATTTCATCATGCAGACCAGTTAACCATTCAACAGATTTTTCCGATTTCAAAGCTTCTTGATAGGACTTAGGTTCATTACTATCAATTGACTCAAATACACTAAAAGCATATGAAGTCATGTGGAAGTCATTGAACATAGGTGGTTGCTTAATGTGTTAATGTTTCTTCTTTCCCTATCTCTAGCAAGTTGATATTCATTCACTTCATCATGTTCAGGCTTAGGCAATCGACCAGTTCATCAAGCACAGCAGTGTCTTCGTGACTTTCAGGCAAGTTATTCAAGTTAGGTTGATTTTCAGGTTTAGTGACATGATTGTCATTTAATTGAACAAAAAAATCAGGCACATGCTCCACCTTTTAGGTTTTAGGGGTAGGGGTAAATCGGGAGTAGATAAGCAAGGCATTTTAGATTCAACAAAAATCACATCCCTACTAATCACAACTTTTAAAACCAGGTTCACCCCTAAACCATAACCTATACCCTTTAGCCCCTTCAGGATAACCAAGAAAAACACATTTAACAGATCTAGCTTCTAGTTTATCAGGTTTTTTATGCACAAAAGCAGCACAACCAAATACTTTTAACCAAGAAAAAATCAATTTCTTTTGACCAATCATTTTCTGGACATTTACCATTCAAATGCACAGAAGGGGACCTATTTATTAGATAGGCAGCAGTCAATACAGTTTCACCCAGAATCTTTTTGAAAGTCCTGAGGATAAGAGCATACTCCTTACTCTTTCAAGTAAGGTTCAATTCATCCTCTCAGCAACACCATTTTACTAAGGTGTATAAGGCACTGATTCGTGCCTTTGAATTCCAGATCAACACATAGATTGTGAAGCAAAGTATAGCATAATTCAAGTCCATTATCAGTCCTAAGTGTTTTAATCGTTTACCAGTTTGATTTCAATCAAATTTTTCCAGTTTTAAACTTCTCAAAAACATTAGGTTTGTTTTTCATTAAAAACACTCAAACTTTCCTTGAAAAATCATCTATAATTGATAAAAAAAAAGAATATATATTTCAGGTCCCCACACATCAGCATGCAAGTATTCAAGAATATCAGAAGTGGCAGATTTTGTTGGGAAGGGGAGTGGGGAAACCTAACTTTCTGTTGTTCACCATAGAGGCATGAATCACAGAAAAGAATGCTAGATTGTTTCTCGTTCCAAGGCACTCATTCTTATACAGAATTTCAAGACCCTTAACACTAATATTGCCTAAACTTTTATGCCATAAGTTTGCAAGGTCTTCAGAAGCAGTATTAACAAAGATTTTTTCACAGTTAGACTCTGCATAGCAGACATATATGTTTCTTTTCTTTTCGGCTTTGAAAATAACCAAGGACCCCTTTATAATTTTCATAACTCCCTTACCCCATTCCCTTCTAATCCATCATCTTCTAATGTAAATCAGGGACATGCCTCACATTTTTAATGTCAATGTATAACCAGTGTCAAACTTAAAGCAAACATCTCACCAGGGACAACAACTTCACATTGCTTATCATTTGCTAAAGATACAAAACCATGCTTGACTTCTTTATAATTAGAAAACAGATTTCTAACATGTGACATGTGAAATGCATGCAGAATCAACAAGCCATTCATTTTCACACACAGAGCATGAGGCACAGAGTTAGCAGCATCACAGTTTTCAACAACCATAAAAACATCACCCATATTATCATTGATTGAAGCCATATTAGCATGATTATCTGATTGGTGATTTTTTCCCATTTTGATCGTGATTTTGCTTGTTCTTAGAGCACTCTTTAATATAATGGACAGTTTCACCACATTTATAATACTTCCTGTTTTTAGGCCTAGACGTAGACATGGATCTGCTCCTTCCTTTCTTTTTACTGGGATTCAAATTTACTGTTACCATTATGCCTGTGTTGAGACCTACCTCTAACATCCATAACTTCACCCGACTTTTGATTATGCCACCCATTTGTTTTTTAAATCTAGTTCCTTACCATTTAGATTGTCAACAAATGTGTCTAAGGTAATATGATCTCTACCATACTTAAGAGCAGATTTAGCATCACTGTAGGAATCGAGTATAGCATTTAAAAGTACAACAGGAGTATAGTCATCAATATTTTTATCACCAGTTTGTATAATATCTTGAATCAGTTTGGTAAATTCATCAATGTTCTCATCTACTTCTTTGCTTAGATCCAGCTTGAATCTAAAAAACTTTTCAAGCAAGAAAAATTTTCTTGTCGGAGAGGTTTCAATGTATAATTCTTCAAATATATCCCAGAGGGCTTTGACAGAGCTTTGTTTACCAACTTTTCTAAGCATAGAGTTGAAGATTAATAGAGGAATAAGCGAGTTCATCCATTTCATCCTTTTTCTCATCAGATTCAGTAGCAGGAATAATACCATTTACAGCTTTAAAGACTTTTTGTTGTATTAAAATTCCTTTCATTTTCTGTTGCCATATTGAAAAATCAGTTTTTCTACTAAAAGGTAATAAGTCATAACCAGACAGTGAGACACACAAGTCAGACACAAGCACATCTATAAACACAGATATGAATACAGAGTGTAGGGAAGCAGATATACTTAACCTCATATGTATGGCAGACACACAACAGATAAAAGAGAATTTTACGAGGTGGCCAAGAAACTAGGAGCTAGAACCCCTAGCACCAACATGATTCCATTACACTCACAAGGTGTAAGGTCATGCGGTTTTTCCGCTTAGGGTTCTCTAAGGAAAAAGGACAAACGAGCAATAAATAGCAGTATATAGGTATCACATAGAAAACCGAACAAATACCAACACGTAGATATCACAAAGACAGATTTGGTAGTTAAGAGGTTACCAAGAACTACACGGTCGAACAAAAAATAGTAAAAGATTAGGGTTAGGCTGTTTGCTCACGCACAATCAGAAGTTGGTTCTTGGTTTTACCACAACGTATAACACGTTACCAGATCCCCACAGGATCAACAGGGACCAAAACCAAGGCGGAGAACCTGGGTTCCAATGATTAGGGTTAGGCTGTTTGCTCACGCTAGGTACTCCAAGTCTACCTTGGTTCCAATGAACGTCTCCCTCAGAGCTTAGATACATGTAAAACAAGAATAAACAATGAAGATAAATGTAATCTATTCAAGATAGCATACGACGGTTTACCAACTTGTGGCTAATAAACACGTCTCGCAACCCAGCGTGTAAATAGCAAACCAAAGCAAGGGCCATAAGGTGATTCACCGAGACAACACCTTTGGCCCAAAGCCACACCTAAAATACCCACACATGATACTTACAGAAGACGGAATCCGCCAACCAGTGGCTAATGAAGATATCAAGCCCTCCAACACTCACACAGAAAACTCTCAAAGATATTAGAGAGAAGCCTCACATATCACGAAGAAAAACGCATACATTGGACACACGAAGAACCAGAAACGGTTCTAGGGTTTGAGAGGTAGAGTGAAGACGAGAAGAGAATTAGAAAGTTATGACCTAAGGTTCGGTGAACTCACCCCTTATATACCTGAAATGAACGTTTAGGATTACAACTCAAAAAAGACGGATAAGATGTGAGCAGAAGAAGGTTCCAGATGTGGGCTTTTGCTCAAGGTCGCAAAGTCGGTGGGGTTGAATGAAATGGGCCAGCATATATTGGGCCACATCACTACAAGTACGCGTCTGCAAAGATCAAGAAAGCTCAATAGGAAGTCAGGTTAAATTTTGTAACACATGGTAACGTAATAATGAAATCCCAGCTTCTAAAGTATAACTATTGTCCAAATTTAGTTCAACACTTGATAAATTTTCCTTGCAGACACAAACCATCTAAATGACAGACATAAAGCCACAGATGGAACTCTCAACAACGAAGATGTCAGAATAAAGCTTCTTCATATTCAATCGGGATGGGTTCTCTATTGTCCATGTGAAGCTTGATGCCTGAGGCTCATCACTCACCTGGTTTTCCAAAGTTCCAGCATTGTCTGCTGTTGTCACTAGGAAATTGAAAACACTAAAGAAATTCAATTCTGATCATGGTTGGCAATATCGATTGCCGAAAGACCGTTCTGTAATGGGAACGGAAACCGTCTTGGTAAAGTTCTAAACTAAAATGGATGTATAATCATAACGGTGATTCCAAGGCCGTTGCAGAACATTCTTTAATTTTTTTTCAAATTTTTTTTATTTTTCCATTAAAAATTTGTCCAAATTATCTAATTATTTGTTTTTAATTTTTTAAAACTCCGAGACAATAACCGCCGTGATCGTTCTACGAAATATCAATGGAACTGAAAAACAGCCTCCGCGACGCCCTTCATGACCATGTCGGTGAAACATGATACATATACAATTGAACTTCGGAAAATCAGTTGTTTCCATCAAAACTATTAGCACTGATCTAAAATCGAATGCCAAATGTAATGAATTGAGGTAAAGAACTATAATAGTTACAAAACACGCCCTGCCAAGGGGAAAAAGTAACAAAAACTCGAGCACTTGTTTGCATATGATCACCTTCCATTGGCTGAGGACCTTCTACTAAATCTGAGTGCGGCACCAGCATCTCTTGACATGCTGCTACAATCTCACGTAGTAAGTCACTGATCCCTCTCGATTGACTGGTTCTTTTATGCTCCGTTGGGCTCAATTGTTTAACTTGCCCTATTTGATAGGATATTCATCCCATTTTATCCATTTTTTCTGGCAGTTAGTCTTCTTCTGATTGATCTCTCTCACAAACTATGTAGTAAATTTTAATTAACCAATTTAAAAAAATCAAGGCCGTTACATATTTAGTTCCTAATTTGCTTCTTATATTCTTTCAAACATGTTAATTTGATATTATCTTAGTGTTAATTATTTATTATGTTTATGTAATTTACAAATTATAATTTTCTGCACAAAGTTTATAATTTGTTTGGTATTATCAAAATTATTATTTTAGTTTAAGGTCAGAATACTAGCCCAATATGAGATTTTCAATCTCGCAACTAATAGTTATGAAATAGCAAGAGAACCAATCATATCAAAAGAGGACATTTTATTCATTGTTTCTGATTTCACCATCAATGAAATTCGATCAATAAATTAGCTTAACAAGAATCCCGCACTACATCTACTCACTTCACTTTTATATGTTCTGTAATAAGCCCGAACCCAAAAGGGAACAATGGATCATAATGCTTATCACCGACATTCATCGGAAGCTGATCAACGGTTTTGAACCATGTACGAGGTAGCTTTCCTGTAAAACCATAGTCACCATATAAAACATCAGCCACACCTTGTCCTTCGGTGCCTGGGATCCATGCTGCTACGAGTGCATCAATTTCATCAAGATACGGTTGAATCACTACTGGACGACCAGTTATCAGAACGACTACACATTTCACAGCAGCACAGACATGTTTCATTATTCCTGGCCCCGGCTCAGGAAGTGTCAAGTTAAAGCTATCTCCAACTACCTCTGAATATGGTAGTTCTCCGACTACAACAATGGCATACGAGAACTTTTGCCTTTTTATGTAACCGGAATGAGGTTTTTCTTTAAAGATTATCTCGGTATCGGGATCAATAGTGTTTTTTATTGCTGCAAGAATTGTGGTACCTGATCGATGCAAAGGTCATTCGTAGATGGTTACACAATTTTGTAATGATCCAAATATCTGTTGCGGACAATGATACGACTGATGGTAGACTATAACTGAATTCTGGGCTTACCAGATGTTAGGTTGCCACTTTTTCCTTGCCACTTGATAGTCCAACCACCACACTGGTAACCAAGATTGTTGGCATGAGTTCCTGCAACAAGTATCTTTGATACCTTTTTAGGAAGTGGCATTAACGGCTCGCCTGCGGATTCACCATTCTTTAGCAGCACAAGAGATTTCCTCACTGCTTCTCTAGCTAGTTCTCTATGCTCCTATTGAAGTTAGGAATATATTTGAGTTGTTATCCTTGTACTAAAAGCTATAGACATAAGAAAATGTGTTTTTAGTTCAGAGTCCAAATTTTGAACTAACCTGGCTTCCCAAGTACTTGGCCATGCTATAATCGGCCAGTGGGGTTTCGAACAGACCCATTGTAAACTTTACCCTTAGAATCCGTTTCACAGCATCATCGATTCGAGTGATGGGAATAAAGTTATTTTTAACCAAATATGTTAGTCCATCAATGAATTCTGTATAATTCAATGGAACCATAACCTGTAAATGTCGGCACCAAAAAATATTTAAAAATGGGGAATGTACAGACTTCCACATGAAATTATTCAAAATTAAAAAATATAAAGTGCAACCAACCATGTCAATGCCAGCACCAACTCCTTCAAGAATTGAATATGTATAATTTGCATGAGGTGGAGAAGTAATTTGGTCGATACCCATATAATCAGATATCACAAATCCCTGAAGTGTTCTTTTCATGAAATCAAAACAGAACATACAAAAACCAGAAAAAAATTTCTTGTTGAATCTGCTTGAAGAAGAACATATTCATACTTACTCTGAAGTTTAGTTTATTCTTAAGAAATCCAGTGATAAGATCACGGTTAGCATGCATCTTTATCCCATTCAAACTCGAGTAGGACACCATAACAGTTGCCACGCCTTTAATAACTGAATCATAATATGGTGGCATATGTATACTAAGCATTCCATGTGTACTAATCTCCGTATTGTTACCATTTATGCCCTTAGTTGTTCCACCATCACCAACATAGTGTTTAGCACATGCTGCAACCTTTTCTCTACACCAAATACAAAGTTATTTCACCGAGTATAAAAACTCATTAAATCAAATTTTCAAATATGTTAGACGGTATGTGCAGAAAATGTGGGCCACTTACTTTTCAGCTACATAAGGAACACCATTCCGAGAATTAGCCGGAATATCTCCTTGAAGTCCCGGTATAATCTCAGTCATTTCTTGAACAATCTTAGGATCTTCACTATAGCTCTCATAACACCTGCCCCATCTTGGATCTCTGCATACCTACTTGTAGTAGACAATTGCAAATTTATACATAAACCATATAAATTTTCCATGTTCAAAAGTTCTTTTAGCTAAATATATTGGAACTACACTTGTTACCGCGATGCAAGGTGCAAAAGTGTAATGCATTCCAGTTGCTCTAATTTCAAGGGCAGTTGCAGCACCAATTTTCTTGACCAGTTCAGGATCTCTGTGAAGAAACATATGATTTAGCAGTTTCAACAAATTGGCTCTATGCTACATTTACTTGCCTGGTGGCCCCAAGACCAACATTATGTGGGAAAATTGTGGCTTTATAAACAGTGTTGTGGCCATGAACTGCGTCAATCCCATAAATCATTGGTATTCCAAGGCGTGTCGATAACGATCCTTTCTGAAACTCATTCACCATATCCACCCATCTTTCGGGAGATGCATGTGGAGCTGGAGCACTACCTCCGCCACTTAAAATACTCCCTGTTTCCGAATATACACAAGACATTACACAAGAATGAAACAACATATTTTATGAAGTGTTATGCTAGAAAAAAAACCCAAGAATGTCGAATCAGATTTATCCATGTAAATCTAGTGGGCTAGGGCAAGTTAAACAATTTTGAAATTTTATATGTAACTTCTACAAGAATTCAAAGTTGGCCCCTTTTGTCCCGTCTGACTCCTACACGAAATGCCATAGGTCCGCTTCTTAATTGTTGCATACCTATGAAGTACTCCTTCATCACCTTAGCTGATGCCACAGTGCGTTCGATTTGTACCATTTGGCCAATCTTCTCCTCTAGGGTCATTCTTCTTAACAAATCCTTGATTCTTCGATTCAGAGGTCTTTTCGGGTCTGTATATAATTTGTATTCTGCATCTACTATAGGTCCCAAGCAACAATATACCAGAAGAAGAATCAAGAACACTGGGCCCCTGTTCATATTGCCTCAATTCTGCCTAAATTGTGGAAAAGTATAAATGGGGAACTTGTTCACGTCCAATTTCAATGTAAAATTTGAAGGGGTATTACATAAATCAAGCAAAGCAAGCAACTGATTAAATGCAATGAATTTCAACAGCTGCCAACAATTCACGTGAACTTGACACTTTTAAATCTCTATATATGCCAAGGATAAAAAAATGTTGGATTCCTTATCCAGTACTATATTAACCTGTGGTAGGAGTAAATCAAAATCTTTGGCCCAAGAATACACCAGTGTTTCTCCAAAAAATGACCAAGAATTGAGTTCATACATCTACAGTGGTTATCCGATATCTTATGGAACTCATAGTGAGAGAAGGCAGCAGATTTTCTCTGAAATGTCCTGAAAATGAAGTATTCAGTGAAAGAAATTGGTGGGATTGACACGATAGTACAGAAAATGTGTGTTGAATTTGTTGTTTAGCTATTACAATCTGTCTTTGGTATGTTTTGGATTCGTGGCAAGTGGAAAGAATGTCATGTTTTGGATGTTGGAAAATGCACCCACTACAGCCAACAATTTGACGAATATCAAAGGATTGTGGTGCATTGGACCATAGAAAACTTGGCGGTGCAAGCCAGCCGAGCCATTTTGATTCGAGCTCGGCTTTGATAGGATTTTGGCTTGGTTCGGATCGCGTTCGAGCTTATTTTCTGTAGTAGCCAAGCATGGGTGGGATCGGGTCGGGTATATCGGGCATTGGGACATTCAATTCGATTCGAATACCCCCCCACTGCCTAACCGATTCCCGAACCGTATTGTTCGGGTAACAATTCGGGTTTAAGTACCCTATTTTTTGGATTTTATTTTTTTATTTATTTTTTTCTGCTTTGTCTTCTAAAAATAAACATGGCTTTTATTTTATTATTTTTTTTAGTATTTTGGACTCGATTAGGTACCCGAATACCGATCAGGTCCAAAAAATTAATCTGATTCTCGATCAAATTATTCAGTTTCGGAATCGGGTATTGTCCTGAACCCGAGTTTTTCCCGATTTTTCGATCTCGATCGGTCGGATCGTTTACCCGAATACCCTATCTAAACACCCACCCATATAGCCAAGTATTCGAGCTCGAGATATTAATTTTTTAAAAATATTATTTAACTAAATTTTTTTTGTTGCGTAATGTTTACATAAAAATTTAGAGATTATATTAGAACTGCAAAGATTATTTTTTTATAGTTTTTTTTATAATAATTTTTGAGAGATTAATGATATGAATATGCACACCGGATAAGATGTAGTAGTGAATTTTCGACGATAGTTTTTTTCCAATATATAATATCAAATAAAATAATGATGCAATTTTTTTTTTTTTGAGTGTAGAGTAGCTAATTCAATTTGCTCCAAACACGACTCGAAATCGAGTTTACCCAAAATAGATATATATTTTTATTCATTCCGATAAAGTCGGGAGCTCAAATAATGATGTAATTGGTTCTAGCTAAAAAAACGTACGATGGGATCAAAAGTTAGTATACGACTATGTTACATTTGATTTAACATAGTTTATATATTTTAATGATTGATTTTATAAAATTTGAAAGTTATTTTATAAATAAACCGACAAGTTTGAGCCGAATCAATAGGAAAGTACTCGAGTCGAACAAACCCCACATTCTCCCTATCATAATGAGATTCATTGGAAGGTAATGGTATAACATATTACCACCATCTATAACACTAAATCCATTTAATGGTGGAATAACTTTTCTGTTGTGAAATAATTGGAGAGTAGTTGGAGAATTAAGTTGAAATAAAAAGTTAATTAGAAACAAGATATGCTTTATTAATGAGTAAGTTGGGACTAAATAGTAACGTGCAATTTCCGAATTTTACTTTTTCCGACACTAAAGAAAATACATTTTACTTTTTCCGACACTAAAGAAAATACACTTATACACTCCACTCGTAGGCCAAATACTAAGTAAAAAAATACACTTATACACTCCACTCCTAGGCAGAAGTATTTTTGTGGGATTTTAGATTAACAGTTTACTTAATATGTTGTAGCTAATTGTATATTATTTAAATTATAACTTGTACTTATCTATTTAATATACTTTATTGCGTCAATTAAAAAAAATTGTTGATTAATTAAGAAACAGTAATTTTAAGTTTTTTCATTATGATTCTTGAAATAACAAGAAATATTTTTTATTTAGAAAAACTCATTTTATATTAAGAAGAAATGTTTTTTTTTAAGTTTTTTGGATTTATGAATTGTCGTTTTCTTTTGTACAAGTAAATATTTAAAGTTATTGATATCCTAATTTGATGGTGGATAGTTTTGATGCTTTAATTTATTATATTTTTTGTTTCGTATTGTGCAATAACATTTTCAATTTCAAATTTAGTACATGGCTTGAATATATATATATATATATATATATAAACTTTTTAGGATGACGATGATATGATTGATGATCTATTGTTGTAACTATATTTGATTTTCAGTTGCGAAGGATTTGAAAATTACGCTTCATATAATATTTTTGTCAAATAATTTTAAACTTTTATTGTTTTATATTGCTCTATTATTTTATTTAATTTTAGTTCTATTTTATTATCATCAAAAGTAAATACCTTAGTTTAAGAACATGTAAAAATGTACTAATTGTAATTAATTTCTATTTGATCTGCTAACCACCCGCACCCACCCGAATCGCGCGATTTTGTATATTTGTTGTGCAGTTGCGGTTTGA
This sequence comes from Haberlea rhodopensis, assembly GCA_907163345.1. Lineage (NCBI taxonomy): Eukaryota > Viridiplantae > Streptophyta > Magnoliopsida > Lamiales > Gesneriaceae > Haberlea > Haberlea rhodopensis. The sequence continues at coordinate 434,752 of CAJQUN010000358.1, read as the reverse complement.
CAACTTAGCAACCCACACGTAATAGGTTTAGTGATTTTTTATGCCTACCCAACCAAACCCACACATGTACACCCCTAATGGTTATAATTAGTGGGGCCCCATAATCGTATTACAAAAATAGACATGAACCACGAGACGTTATGTCAATCGTCAATGAGATATAATAACCGTTATTGTGTCCTGATACGAACCGTCGATGAACCATTGCTTTGACATCATCTCCACAAGGGTTAATTTCCAGCTAGATTCGGCTACAATGGACAAGGATACTAAACTGTAATTATTCTTGAATTCAATGTTTTGTATGGTTGATTGACTTGTGTAAATTTTATAATTTGATTTTTTCTCGATACAAACAAATATTCTTCAATACAATGATATAAGAAACAATAAATCACTCAATAATTCTCTATATATGTTTGTTTATTAATTTAGGCCTGCATAGTTTTCAACCAACTGTCAACCGTATATAATCTCTATTTATGTCCCAACTTGATCAAAATGATAAATTACTGTGATAAGTTTTATAATCCTGACGTAAACATACAGTAAAATTCATTACAAATTAATACTATGTTGACATTCTAAAATAATAATCTATAATATTTTTTGAATATGATGTAATTTTGCAAGTGTTTTTTTTTAAAAAAATAAAATTAATGCCAATTAGATCTCATTTTTTATTTCTTTGTTGCATCCTAACATATCGAGTTAGATATCAACACTTAGCCTAGATAGTTAGCACCCAAAATCCTCATGTAAGTGACTCATGTTTGATTCTTACCCTCCTCCTGATTTAGGGATTAAAAGAAAACGTATCGAGTTATACTTCTCATAAACATAATCCCAAGAATTAAAAACTAAATACAATGTCTGCACATGATGATTGCTTATTTGTGGTCCAAAATTGTCTCTAAGTGAGACAACCAAGCTTAATTGCATATTATTATTGCTCGACTTTGTTTATATTATATGGGGAGTATCACTTCTCCTGTGGTGTGGATAAAGCTAAATTCTTGCATTCCCAATAAATGAATAAACTTGATCTAAAAATTTAGAAGGCATGGTTTTGCTCTTCGCCATATAGCATAAAAGCCGTTTTAATTCTAGTTTAAAGAAAGTGAAAATATAGAGTGATGGTTTTGTTAAAAAAATGTAGCTCGGTGTTAGAGCTGTTAAAATGGACTGGGTTCGTCGTGTTGGCCTAACTCGACTCATCAAATAGGCGGGTGCGTCAGGATTTTCATCCTGTTTGGGGGCGGGCCATCCCGTTTGGATCCGTAGTTGAGTTAATTAATTAAAGGAAAATTTCGGGCCGATACCAGATGGTAAAAGTTTTTTTGGCCCGGTTCACCAAATTATTTTGTGTTCAACTAGGTTCATTTTAGGTCAAAATTACAAAATTATTCATCATTTTCTTCTTCATGCATTTGAAAGAATGCTTCAAACTCCAGAAAGATAGCGATGAAATATGAGATCCTCCGGAAATGCAAAAGTGGTGTCAATGGATGTTCCTCCTCTTCACGTGTGAGGGCCCGATCCTAATGTGGTGTTTAATTAACACATAATGATTAATTATCGTAAGCAGCGGAAGATTTATTTCAAATGTCTTGTCAAATGGCCCTAAAAAATTTTCGCTTTTATGTGATACATATATAGTGATACTGAAAATACGTAATTCCAGTTTCCAATTCAACACGTTGAACATAACATAACTATTCAGACACCAAGGTCAAATCGTAGCACATTTTTCCCAGATTTACCAAGATCACACTGCATGTGCAACCCTCCTACATGCATGTTCCAGATTGTGCACCTTGTGGTAAAAACATCATAACTCATTCATTTTAAGTCCGAATCGTCTCAAATTTCGGCCACATTAATAAAATGAAAATATCTATAACTTTTATTCAGACCTCAACTTAAAATTCGAAACCTAAATTTACTGAAATTTCGAGATAAGAGACACATGCATGCTGAAATCTGCAAACTATAATTTGACAGCAACTTTTAATTAAACTTCTCATGTCAAAACCCCATTGTTTCGACCCTTTAACAACACCAAGTTAAAAAAACTTAATAAATAGGTTATACCTTCAATTATCTTCAAAATTTGAACACCATCCATCAATCTAGCCAAACCAAGCTTTCACCTCTCCAATTTGCTCCAAATTTGAAAATTCTTTTGCACCAAACTATCACTCTTGCCTTGTAGCTTCTAAATCACCAATTGCATGTAACATGCATCCACAAATTCACAAGAATTTGGGAGCTAGAAAGGGTGGAAATTTCGAAACAAGAGAGAAGGTGGAGAAAAAAAATGGTTTGGTGGGGAAATGAAGAGAGAAAGAGGATTTGCATACCTTGAAATTCTAAATCTGAAATTCTTGGGTAGTGGTGTCACTTTCCATGCATAATTTGCATTATTTGTAATGTATTTGATGTATTATGGAATCAATGTGTCAATACAGCACTCTCTTGCAAGATTAATGATCCAAAATCATGTACTAAACATGAGTTAAATTAATTAGTGGCATGTATTCTCCAAGTGCCATGTGATCATGAACATGATCATGCAATAAAATATGTTCCACTAGTTGGTTGACCCATCGTGGTCCGGAACACCTTAACTCAAAGTCTATACTTTTAATTATCCAGGTTGCTTAATCATCGTTAATCCGGATTAATTAGCATCGGGGCCTTACACTTCTTCCCCTCTTAAAAAGATTTCGTCCTCGAAATCGCAAAACTGAGCATCACTCAATAAATTAAATCATATGAGATGTCTCAATCTCATTCATAGATACATAAGAATCATCATGTATCAATAACAACTTATGTGCTCGTGTCAACGATATGCCACTGAATAAACTTCTCTATGATTCCACAAAGTTCAAAATATCGAGGCAACATCATACCTCACTTAACGAATCATATTGATCATCGCAAAGGTAATATCTTCATATTTACCTGATTCTCAACTCGAAGTCTAACGATATATTTATCTTTGGCGTAGCAAATCTGCTTACCTTAAGCCAATTTCAATCGTTTTCGTAGAAATTTTATCGTTCCTGGTATTTTCTCAACAATCTCATGTTATGCCAAAAATTCCTTATCAATTTTCTATCATCATATCAGTGATCGGTAGTTCTGGCTCTACAAAACCTGAACCGATGCCATCCCAAAAGTTGTCTGAAACTTAAATTATAGGAAAATTCCACTGGTGAATAGTGATTTTTGTCAGTTCTCACTAAATTCATCACTATTAGTCGAGACATAACTTCCGAAGTCTGGATAATTCTCTCAGTTTATCCATCAGTCTAGGTATGATAATCAATACTCATTGCTAACTTAGTACCCATGACATTCTGAAAACAGTTTTATTGGATAATATCCTGGATCTCTATCAGATACAATTGTTACAGAAAACTCACTGTAACTAAACCACATTTTCCGCATCCCAAGCATATCATTTTCTCATAGACATACAGACAATCATATGAATTCAATATCTTGTTTTGAATAGTCAATCAATTCTGATTCGACTTGTTTCACAATCTCTGTTTGATCTAAACAATTTGAGCTATAAAACTCAATGCTAGAAATTTCCCAAATTCATTGTGGTACTTACAAATTCTATAGTATTCAATTAGGTCTCGTCTTTTTATCTTGATCTGCTGGCATGTCAAACAGTTGCCACAAATTCCAAAATTTCTTTCTCCATATCATCCCATCAGAAATAGGATCTCATGAATGATGCATCTCATTATTCCCAGAATAACACTATGTCATCTATAGTGTGCTTTCTGCAGTAATAATTCTTTCGAATCAGTAGAATTCGATGCTATTTATTGATTGTTCAATAGCAACCCGACACTAAATTGCATACTAAAATCTAGTTGGTTGATGAGACAAAACCAATTTCTTCACTCAATATCTGTATGGCTCTGTCCTTCGAGTTCTTCCGATCTTCGAAATCAGGTGACTCAAACTACACAGTATATATTCATGCTACCATTGCACCTTGCACTTTTAGGTTCAGTGCATCTACTACTAGTTTCATTTTCCTTGATTGATATTGACTATCATAATCAAATTCTTTAACAAATCTAGTCATTGCTTCTATCTTATGTGCAACTCTGACTGAATATTAGATATTTTAAACTCCAAAAATCAGAGTATATTATGAATTGTTCGCCACCCAGATACGTTGCCACATCTTCAAGGCAAAAAAATAATGGCTGCAAACTCAATTTCGTGAACAAGATATCACCATTCTTTAAACTTCAAATATCTTAAGGCATATGCAATCATCTCCTCATGATGCATCAGAACGTATCTCATATCTTTGACCAATTTGCACAAACTACATATTCCCCTGACCAGTTCAACAAAATTAACATTGGGGATGTACTTCACTTCCATTTTAGTTATGACAATCGCTTTCACATTCATCTGACCAAATGAAACTCAAATTTCTTCTTGGTCGATTGGTTAATAGATCAGGTCATCCTAGAATACCCTTCCATAAAAAGCATGTAATATCTGGCCAAAATCATTAAAATTCGTGTATCGAGTATACTGATTACTTTTGGCCAAATTATTACTACCTCTACTTTAATGGGATAAACAGATACCCTGGTGAGTTGGAATCACCTATCCCAATACAACACTCAATTCAACCAAGATTTACACTTCGATAACTTGGTATACAATTTGAGCTTCACGAAGCGTCTGAATCATCATTCGCAGATGTTCTGTGTGGTTCCTTCCGATCTCAAATACACTAGTATACCACTGATGAATTTTATTACACTTCCGCATAAGAAGTTACGGAATACTCTATTCATCAAATTCGAAACTCTAGTGGTATAGTTGTCAGGCCACACGGCATTTCCAAAAAATTTCAAGATAACTATATCTGGTTTGACCAATGGCCTAGAGAACATTTTCTCTTCTGACTCGAACTGATGGTAACCAGAGTGAAAATCGTTCTACTTATACATCAAAGTTCCTTACAACTGATCAAATAGTTATTGATCTTAGGTAGTGTGTATTTATTCTTGGCAATAGCCCGATTCAACTACCTTTAGTCGATACACATCTTCATAATATCATCTTTCTTCTTCACGGACAATGTTGATGTTTTCCTCAAGTGACATACTCAGACATATGTACTCGTATCAGGAGATTCTACAACTATTCTTTTGTATCTGTCAACTTTGTTGATGACATTCCGTACAGTACTTTCGATATCGAATCTAGTCCTTGGCATCAACGAATAGTTAAAATCGATTTCATTCTCTAGTAAAAATTCTTTTATTTCTTCAGGAAAATCTTGGTAAGTTTACTTACCACTAAGATATCAGTCAACATCGACTCTTCCTGATCAGCATCAAATGCTTATTATCACATATCCTTTACTTTCCAAGTATCACGACCGTAATTATTTTCATAGCTGATACTATCAGTATCTTAGTTTGCTATTCGTGGCTGTAAAAATTTCATTTGTAGTTACAATACAGTCGAAAATTCATTATACTCTGAAATCAACTTACAATATATCAAAATTTATCAGAGTATCCATACCCTTGATACAATCAAAACCATATCAGGGCAACAACATTTAATTCAAATCCACTACATTATCATCAAACTGTAAGCTACAGTTCACTATTACAAGTGTGGATAGTGTAATTAGCACTGCTGATGTATTGTAATCAATGCACATTTGATGCAATGTATGAACAATGCCTTTGTCTCAATCAAATTTGTGCAGTGTGATCAAATACATGACATGTTTCTGCGATCACCAGTACTGAAGTGTCTCTAACCGTATCCTCTATCAAGGTATACTATCTGGACTGCAGGTAACTAACTGCTGCTGGACTGAGTGGTAAAGGAGAATAACCACTCTGATATCTACCCTAGCTCAGGGTATTTGTTGTTATGGCTGCATCAATTCCTGAGCACGTAATAGACATGCTCTGACTGGCCACAATCAATATCAGTTCTTATTATTCTTTCAAGTGGATCAGTGGATAGTTACATCCACAGTGACCTCGAAAAGATTTGGTATTCTACAATCTCATAGTACCTCCAGAACTACTAAATCTGGATAAATTGGAGTGATACTTCTGAAACTTTTTTAGGACTACTTGGATTATCCCAATGATAGTCACTTCATTAATCTTTAATCCAGTTTTAACTACTTCGCACCACATCAGTGTCTTATTCTTCACTCGATATCTAATCTCTTCACTAGTGAATAGTTATTGAGAGTAAGCAGATATTTCCAATTCTCAAGTCCACGATAATCAATTATCATTTTTCATGTAATCAATATGGCATTCTCGTAAACATATTTTCTCGTATCAGAAAGAGGAAAAATCGTCATCCGTCACTACCATTACTCTAGATACTATCATCTATAAGAGTTTCTATTGTAGTTTTTATTCATAATTTGGACATATAAATTGGAACTGAATTACGACAGTCCCCATATCATGTCCCCATTCAAACCAATTCTCGTTGTTTCTCACAACAACTACATTATATTCTTCAATTGAAATATTGTTAGTTCCAATATTCTCAAGTTCTAAATTATCATCTTGGCGTACACAATTTTTGACGTAAACTCATACGTATAACCTTGGTCTTTCAGACTCGAAATCCTGATGTCAATCGACAAAATGCGTTTTAAATAGTTCTAGTGTCATCCCACTAATCACAAGGATAAGCCCAAAGTGATAAAATTTTTCAATAACACTAAGTTAATTCAATTCACCGTTTACAGTGCCTACAAGTATAATAGATGGCTCTTAGAGTCTGTATCGCTACTGCCTGTCCAAACACTAACTGTTCATCATAAATCAAAACATCATATACAATCTCAAGTCAGAGGTGTTCTAATTTGTAAGGACCCCCGTGCCCTTAACCCGTAATTAGTGCATTAAGCCATACCATGAGTGCATATAATCATACCATCAGGGGAAAAACCCTATGCAAGTGCAACACCGTATGCTACCCAGAAAATTTCTTGCATTCAATTCCCAATATTCAAATTCCCCCTACCATTATTATTCACATAACATGCACCCATATAATACACTAATATGCTCTTAGTTCATTTAGCAATTTCCATAATTAATTGCATGCAACCATAATGAACAAAAAGAGGCCATAGCCCATTTATACATCCCATATACACGTAAGGTGTACTCAATGAATAAACGTGTATTTGATGCATAAAACACTATACCGGATACCGCTACTGGTACTTCTATCCTGGAAGCACCTTCCAAGCACAACTCGATCTCAACACTGGATCTGAGCGTCCATCCAACCAGCTCTGGTACCTCGATCCTGGAAGTACCTCTAACCAAAAGCCCGAGCTCGACTCCAAAGCCGCTACACCTGTGTTACCTGCCCCAACAGAGACAGCCCCCACACGGGGTGAGCATACCAATACCACCAATTACAAAATAATAATATTGCAATTCATAATTTACAGAATGTAAATGCCATAATTTAAATGATACTCCCTGGATGGCAATACCCTCATCCGGGATCCCATGCATTGTCCCTGTTCTCAAAATAACCAAACTCATCAAATTCCCAAAGCCAGTTAATCACCATATAGATTAACTAATACAGTTCTATCATGTCAGCTCCATAATCAATATGTAAAATCATTATACATAGGCCATAGATTTCACATATATTTAACCAAGGATTCCATGTTCCCGTAACATTGCTCGCTCCACAATAGCGGCATTCTTAACCCAGCGCACGCTCAACAATAGCGGCGTCATAACCGGTAGTGCTCAACGGCGACAACACCCAATCGTTGCTCGCTCTAAAGCGGCACCCTATGATTTCCAATGTATGTCTATTTATCACAGTTACCATATACCATGCATATCATTATCCATTTGAAGTAAATATAATGCACCATGCATTTCAATACTTACCACATGCCAGATATTGCAATGTCCATATAATACCATTACCATACGCCATGTATTCCAATGCCCATTTAATACCATTATCACAAACCATGCATATTACGGTTGCAATACTATAATAGGTTATGCTCGTACGTCCCACGTACCTTAAGTCTCCGTAGTCCAAGCCAAACCTTCCTTGAGTCCCATGCCTAGAGAAATATGTGCTAAAACACATAAACGACTCAAAATCAAGAATAAGCATGCGATCACGTGCCCACGCACGTTCAAGACTCCCAATCATATCGTCAATCCATGACGATTACCAAAATAAAAGCCCCCCGGCTAAGCATGCATACTACCCAAAATATTCCATTTTATATGATTAACAGATAGCCAAAAACCCAACCAAAAATTCCGTTTAATAAGCTTGGTTCCAATCAAACCATTTTAAAAGCCTAACATTCTCATTGGAATGTGAACAACACTCCGGAAGTCGGCCCTTTAGACCTCGGTTCCAAAATCCCAACATTTTCCAACATATTCGAAAATCCATGCAGGTGAACAGTGCCGCGATCGATCGCCCATCAGGCGCGATCGATCGCGCAAGCCTACTGCCCGAAAAAAATCAATCCGCGATCGATCGCCACATCTCGCGATCGATCGCTGAGACCCTCGCGATCGATCGCCCCCTTTTCGCGATCGATCGCCGATACTGTACATCTTCTACAAATTCCAGTAGCATGTCGCGATCGATCGGCGCCTCGCCAAGATCGATCGCGGACTGCGATTTTTCGAAAAAACTCGAGTTCTAATGGTGTTTTTCACACCCAACTCCAAACCAACACCCCATACCACCTCAATGCCTCAAATACAACAATTAAACTCCATGAAAACACTGAAATCAACATTTTGGATTTTAACCCAAAACCCCCAAATGCCATAACCAACCCAAAACTCAACCACACAACACAAAACCACAATCAAATTGAAGCCAAAAGAGAGGAGAAGAATATTACCTATCTTTCTTCAAGAAATCCGGCCCCCATAATCGAGTTCTAACGATTTTGCTTCAACCAAAGGGAAGGGGAAGGGTTTGGGGCGAAGGTGGCGTGAGAGGGGGAGGAGAGGAGAGAAATGGATTCCAAATGACGGAATCCCGAGTCCAACGGGTATATATAGCAAAATACCCCAACACACCAAAACCTCCGCAAATACATCATGATTCATTAAAAATCATCTGTTTTCAAAAACTCACCCTCCAACATCAAATCCCCAGACTGGCCCCAACACAAGGCACCCCGGACTCCAAGTCCCACTAAAAACCCAAATCATAGGCTTTCCACCAAAATGAGAATACAATCTCAACCTTTGGATCCAACGATCACAAATGCCCAATCTAACAACCTCGGGAGACCCAAACCGCAATTAATTCCTAATTGCTACAATTAAAAAAAATCCATCCAGGATTAATACTACACCGGGATTAACACCATTAATTCCCGGACATCACAATTATCCCCTACTAATAAAATTTCGTCCCCGAAATTGCACCGGTGTACTCCACGTAACACCAGGACTACACAAACAAAACAAAGCCAAGACCCCGATTCTGAACCACCTTAGAATCGAATTAACAACTGCGAGAATACCAGTCTCGCACTAAGACCTAAAATAGAGCAACCGCCAAAACCAATACAACCCGAAAGATAACAACATACCTCGACGTGAATCGTCCCAGAAGTCAGTCCACCATGACTGAAACTCAACCAAACCTTCATTAATCTCGACATAGATATCTCTCCATGATATCTCCATTACTTGTCCACGATGCTTAACACGCATCGTTATGATGAGGACTACTAGCATACGACAGTATACTCACAGAAAATCCGGTTCCGCTTCCCAGCCCATCTCCTCCAAAGGAGTAGTTGCACCACTTGCAACCCGGACCGGGTTACCCACGGTCACTGATCCACACAAAACACATCACCGAGGATGTTTACACCGGTGTGTTCCAAGAAATCATATCTTGGTCCCGACACACCCTCAAGACTCCACAAAGTCTCAAGTTCCACAGAGGTCACGCAAAACAATCACTTGCATCCCCGCCACGCGTGTCAACCACGACACCAAACAAATCCGAGTCCTGGCCACCCCTTGTCTATCCTGGGATTTTACAATCCTAAAACAGGGAGGCTATCGAATTAACCAGCAAGAACTACCATGGTTTCAAAACACAACAATCCCTCCTCCGGGGAAGTCAAACAACCCTCACGATCATTCATCAGAATGCATCGTGCCAGCGAGATTACCGATCTCGAGGTCCCACAATCTCACACCGGAGATTCACCAAACCAAGCATACAACTCGACGTTCAACAATGAACAAAATAACATTGGCATTCGTATACACTCACGGCATACATGCCCAAACACCAATCACAACATGCATACACAATGCAATAGACTCGGGTATCTCCAATCACACCCAAATCCCAAAACCAACTGTCAAACCCCGATTATTCTCGTCCCACGGAGAATGATGGTTGACAAACCAAAACCAAAGGGTGTGATTTCAACATCACCACCACACGAACCAAAATAACGAATCTCCCCAAAAGATTCAACCGGTAGGAATCACAATACCGTCTTCCTCTCAAGGAAGAAGTCATGAATCCATGATCCTCCAATCCTCGAATTACCGTTCGGAAAACCTGGTATATTAATACCAAAACATATCCCGGAACCCAGAAATATACAATTGGTTAGAGTAGTGCATCAATACTACCATTACCCAATCCAAAAATCCGTATACGCCATGTATACACCTTCCAACGATGCTCTGTACTAATACCATAGTACTCCAAAATCGAGCATCTCCCCGAAGACGTCTCCTCAAACGTCTCACCGAGGTAAGAAATCCATTACTCGGTCCAACATCAGTAATGCTTACCATGGCTGACTTACAATCAAACCACGACCGATGCAAGCTGTCTCCAAGACAGTACAATCCAAATCTCTTCAAGAGATAAAAAAAATCAATATAGTAGTGTCACCCCACTAACTATATCTCACAAACCATTGTGACTCCCATTGCATGCCATATGCAAGGATGCTCAACTAGAGCTAACCACGACTTGTTGACACTCACGTTGGTAATACCAACAAACTTGAGCTGTCCCAGCACAAGTCCCTCAAAACAATGACGTATAACGTCCCCGTGAGGTATTCCCTACCTCAAACACCATGCCACATAGAGACTACAAGAGTCTACCATAACCCTCATCGTATCACCATACGATTCACCAAACTCGAATCCAACGAGCATTATAATAGCTACCACAAGCACACTAAAGCACTGCAACAATACCTGGCTAGTGATTCGCTGGTCCCATAGGCTTATACCAACCTATTAACGCGACACACATTCCATCCCGGTATACCATACCGCCCAAACCATTAGAGTTGTGGGTCATTGCCCAACATATCTCTAAAACACCAAAGCACACTGGACAACCCGGCGTCCACGCTCAATTATCATGCAATCCTAATCCATTAGGACTTCTTCCACGCCCTTAGGGTGGGTGTAACCATGTTTACTCCTCATCACAATAACAAGCGAGTAGTTTCCTCAATGACTACTCTTACCACCATTCACTTGGCCTTAGCCATCCCAGCGAGCATACCCAAGGGTATCATTGCTCGTCAATAATATACCTCCATAATACGATGCGTACTCTCACCGGTACAATGCATCAATGATCCATCGAGCAAACCTGCTCGGCAAAAGGTCTCGTCAACTAAATACCCAGACCCTACCATGTGCCCACCATCGGCACTCAAACCATACAACCATATACATAAACATGAATGCATAAATCACCAAAATGACGCCAAGCGTCCACATAGTTATCCCAAATAACATCGTCGAACATATGACGGTACCTGTCGATACACGACATCCATAATCTCATCGTCAAACACATGACGGTAAATAATAATACACCATAATCACCATACTGATAACAAAAGTAATATGCCATACCTCATCGCTATCGAGATAGCGGAATACCTGTATCCATCGTCCACCAGCGGTACATAAGCAGCACCCATCGCTCGTAGGCGGCATAATCCAGTGCTACACACATAGCGGTATAATCCATCGCTATCGAATCAGCGGCATGATCCCTCGCCATGGAGTCAGCGGCATAAAATGTCGCTATAGATATCCGGCGGTATAAACCATCGCCAATAGAATACCCGGCGTAACCGTCGCCAATAAAATACCCGGCGTAACCATCGCCAACAAAATACCCGGCGTAACCATCGCCAATAAAATACCCGGCGTAACCATCGCCAATAAAATACCCGGCGTAACCATCGCCAATAAAATACCCGGCGGAACCATCGCCAATAAAATACCCGGCGTAACCATCGCCAATAAAATACCCGGCTAATCGCGGACTCAAGAGGTACTCACACTCATGTAGTACTTTGTTCCCGATCACATCGCTACGTCATGACAACGGCATCATCGCTTCGACGTGACAGCGGCATGTATCATCGCTTCGACACGACAGCGGCATCATCGTTTCGACATGACGGTGGTACCATCGCTTCGACGTGACAGCGGCATTTACCATCGCTTCGACACGACAGCGGCATTTACCATCATTCCGGCATGACAGCGGAAATACCCTTCGCTTCGACGTATTAGCGGCATAATATCCCTCGCAATAATAATATGACAGCGGCATTTTTCCTTCGCTTCGACATATTTGCGGCAAATATTCTTCATCGCTATAATACGACAGCGGCAAGTATTCATATCGCTACGCCATGCATGCAACCGTAATGCATAACCCGTATTTCAATAATTGTTTCGGCACGACAGCGGCATCATCGCTTCGACGTGACAGCGGCATTTACCATCGCTTCGACACGACAGCGGCATCATCGCTTCGACGTGCATGCAACCGTAATGCATAATCCGTATTCCCATAAACATCGCCATGAGTGTATTTTAATGCACCTCGCTCCAACATGTAGCGGCAAAGCATTAAAATCATCACTCCGATGTATACCTATGCAACCGTAATGCATAGTCCATGTCTCATAAGACCCTGCAACCACCATGGTTAGCAACACATATGCCAATGATGAACACATATCATAAACGCACATAAGCAATCATGCATAAGTATGTGCTTCTCATTCCCAATAACATGTTCCTAGGCCCTCAACAGCCCCAAAGAGCTAACCACTGCTCTGATACCACTAATGTAAGGACCCCCGTGCCCTTAACCCGTAATTAGTGCATTAAGCCATACCATGAGTGCATATAATCATACCATCAGGGGAAAAACCCTATGCAAGTGCAACACCGTATGCTACCCAGAAAATTTCTTGCATTCAATTCCCAATATTCAAATTCCCCCTACCATTATTATTCACATAACATGCACCCATATAATACACTAATATGCTCTTAGTTCATTTAGCAATTTCCATAATTAATTGCATGCAACCATAATGAACAAAAAGAGGCCATAGCCCATTTATACATCCCATATACACGTAAGGTGTACTCAATGAATAAACGTGTATTTGATGCATAAAACACTATACCGGATACCGCTACTGGTACTTCTATCCTGGAAGCACCTTCCAAGCACAACTCGATCTCAACACTGGATCTGAGCGTCCATCCAACCAGCTCTGGTACCTCGATCCTGGAAGTACCTCTAACCAAAAGCCCGAGCTCGACTCCAAAGCCGCTACACCTGTGTTACCTGCCCCAACAGAGACAGCCCCCACACGGGGTGAGCATACCAATACCACCAATTACAAAATAATAATATTGCAATTCATAATTTACAGAATGTAAATGCCATAATTTAAATGATACTCCCTGGATGGCAATACCCTCATCCGGGATCCCATGCATTGTCCCTGTTCTCAAAATAACCAAACTCATCAAATTCCCAAAGCCAGTTAATCACCATATAGATTAACTAATACAGTTCTATCATGTCAGCTCCATAATCAATATGTAAAATCATTATACATAGGCCATAGATTTCACATATATTTAACCAAGGATTCCATGTTCCCGTAACATTGCTCGCTCCACAATAGCGGCATTCTTAACCCAGCGCACGCTCAACAATAGCGGCGTCATAACCGGTAGTGCTCAACGGCGACAACACCCAATCGTTGCTCGCTCTAAAGCGGCACCCTATGATTTCCAATGTATGTCTATTTATCACAGTTACCATATACCATGCATATCATTATCCATTTGAAGTAAATATAATGCACCATGCATTTCAATACTTACCACATGCCAGATATTGCAATGTCCATATAATACCATTACCATACGCCATGTATTCCAATGCCCATTTAATACCATTATCACAAACCATGCATATTACGGTTGCAATACTATAATAGGTTATGCTCGTACGTCCCACGTACCTTAAGTCTCCGTAGTCCAAGCCAAACCTTCCTTGAGTCCCATGCCTAGAGAAATATGTGCTAAAACACATAAACGACTCAAAATCAAGAATAAGCATGCGATCACGTGCCCACGCACGTTCAAGACTCCCAATCATATCGTCAATCCATGACGATTACCAAAATAAAAGCCCCCCGGCTAAGCATGCATACTACCCAAAATATTCCATTTTATATGATTAACAGATAGCCAAAAACCCAACCAAAAATTCCGTTTAATAAGCTTGGTTCCAATCAAACCATTTTAAAAGCCTAACATTCTCATTGGAATGTGAACAACACTCCGGAAGTCGGCCCTTTAGACCTCGGTTCCAAAATCCCAACATTTTCCAACATATTCGAAAATCCATGCAGGTGAACAGTGCCGCGATCGATCGCCCATCAGGCGCGATCGATCGCGCAAGCCTACTGCCCGAAAAAAATCAATCCGCGATCGATCGCCACATCTCGCGATCGATCGCTGAGACCCTCGCGATCGATCGCCCCCTTTTCGCGATCGATCGCCGATACTGTACATCTTCTACAAATTCCAGTAGCATGTCGCGATCGATCGGCGCCTCGCCAAGATCGATCGCGGACTGCGATTTTTCGAAAAACTCGAGTTCTAATGGTGTTTTTCACACCCAACTCCAAACCAACACCCCATACCACCTCAATGCCTCAAATACAACAATTAAACTCCATGAAAACACTGAAATCAACATTTTGGATTTTAACCCAAAACCCCCAAATGCCATAACCAACCCAAAACTCAACCACACAACACAAAACCACAATCAAATTGAAGCCAAAAGAGAGGAGAAGAATATTACCTATCTTTCTTCAAGAAATCCGGCCCCCATAATCGAGTTCTAACGATTTTGCTTCAACCAAAGGGAAGGGGAAGGGTTTGGGGCGAAGGTGGCGTGAGAGGGGGAGGAGAGGAGAGAAATGGATTCCAAATGACGGAATCCCGAGTCCAACGGGTATATATAGCAAAATACCCCAACACACCAAAACCTCCGCAAATACATCATGATTCATTAAAAATCATCTGTTTTCAAAAACTCACCCTCCAACATCAAATCCCCAGACTGGCCCCAACACAAGGCACCCCGGACTCCAAGTCCCACTAAAAACCCAAATCATAGGCTTTCCACCAAAATGAGAATACAATCTCAACCTTTGGATCCAACGATCACAAATGCCCAATCTAACAACCTCGGAGACCCAAACCGCAATTAATTCCTAATTGCTACAATTAAAAAAAATCCATCCAGGATTAATACTACACCGGGATTAACACCATTAATTCCCGGACATCACATAATTACTTATTCTACATCATCATCCGATAAGCAACTGGAAGTGCTAACAGATAAAATTCTCTAGAATAAATGCAACTCAGCATTCAAATTCTCTAGATTATATGCAACTCAGCATATTATATGCAACTCAGCATATTATATTACATAGAAATATGACATCTAGCTGTCCCTGCTTCGAATTTCGTTACATGTATAAAATATCATTATCGAACATGTAAACATAGCAAGCCAGAGCATATAATTAACACATAATGATTAATTAACACATAATGATTAATTACCGTAAACAGCGAAAGATATATTCAAATGTCTTGTCAAATGACCCTAAAATTTTTTCGCTTTTATGTGATACATATATAGTGATACTGAAAATACGTAATTTCAGTTTCTAATTCAACACGTTGAGCATAACATAACTATCAAGTAAGAAATCAACCAGTAGTGGAATACTTAAAATATAGATACTCGGAGCATACCCCGGTAATTTAAATTGTAATTAAAAATATTCTAACAACTACTGAGACTCAAAACATAAAATATAAACATGAGCTCGCTCTCAAGGAGCTCTGGTATTCATCGATGCTTCATCTCGAGCATCCTCAGTACGTGTAAGGACCCCAAGCCCTTAACCCTTGATTAGTGTATTAATCATTATGTGTGGTACATGCTTTCAATAAAATCAATCGGGAAACACAGATGATACTTTACCATTGAATGGCAATTACAAAATTTCTTTAATATTCAACATTAAGATCATCTCTACCCACAATTAGACTCATAGATTCCGCCCATTTCCATCCCCATTTCACCACTTTTCACATGGTAGACTTTTATAAAAATTTGGGCAGAGTCTCCCCATAAATAGAGCCATCCCGAAATAAAAGCGCATCACAATATATAGTTCCCGGCCAGGGAAAACACATACTCAACAGAACACAGCCACGCTAAGTAAATTCCAGCCAGGGAAGACACCACACATAAAACAACATAAATGGGTTTCAACACCCTGATAGGGTTGAATATTACGCGTTTTTATGCTATGATATGTATATGTTTTCGTGTTGATTCTTGGATAATTTTATGGTTTATGGTATATATTTCTCTATTTCAGGAATCAATGTTGAAAGTCATAAAAAGGGAAGAAATCAAGCTAAAATGATGAAAAAATGAATAAAGTTGAAGAAAAGAGGAAGAAATCAGAATCCAAGACACATGTTGCTTCTTTCTCCTCAAATTACTATATGTTCGAGCCATGTTTTGGAAATGTGGTCCATATAAAAGTTGTAGAACTTTCTCTTATCTTGGGTGGACAGCTGATTCATCAAATTCGGAGTTCGTATGAGAAAGTTACGGCCAAAATACGAAACTCGCCAGAAGCTGAAAAAGGCGAAGAAACTTACTGTGATTTCCGATCGATCGAGCAAGCTTTTCCGATCGATCGAGAAAGGCTGAAAATTGAGCGAAAATCTTACTGGAAGGCTCGATCGATCGGCTCTTCTGTTCGGATCGATCGGGACGAGCAGTTTTCATTAAAATACCTTCCTTGTAGAGTTTGGATGCAATAGGGAAGTCCATAATTCTTTCCCCTATATATTATACACAAAATCACAACCCATAGGAGATTTTGAACCCTAGGAAAAGCCTCCACACCTCCATACCCATTCACCATCCAAACCACACACCATCTTCTTCCTCCAATCCATCTCACGTCCACCATAACCTCCACCTTTCTTCCATATATCATACACCCATTCACCATCCAAACCTCTCTTTCCTTCACTCCTCTCACACGTCCACCTTTTCTTCCCCATCATCAACCTCCATCCTTCCATCACCATCATCCATCATCACCACTTCACCCTAGGAATTGGAACAACCCAACAAGGCGATAAAAAGAGACGATCGAGAAGGAAGCAAGAGAAGGAGCGAAGATCTACAACCGGAGTCGACGCTGGGAGTTTTTCTTTGTCTTTAAATTCTTAGTTTTGTTGTGTTTTGATTTATTATGAGGAACTAAAATTATTTATCGAGACTAGGCGAATCCTTTGTTATGAACCTTCGATTTTATGATTTAATGATTGAATTCTTATAGTTCTTTGCGTAAGTTTTATGTTCTTCATGCTTTTAGAGGATTGATTACCTTTGAATGATGTTAGTATCGTAATTGAGATCGAGAGATGATTTTATGATATTGAATTAATAACTCATACCATGGATTTAAGACCGAGATCGAGAGATGACGTCAAATACATGCGTGATAGCCATAGATTCTAGTAATTGAAAGCTAGGAGTTTTCATGGATCTTATGCAACATTGAATTGTTAAATAAGTGAACGAGAGTTACTTACTGCAATTTGGTGTTAGGTTTAATATAGCTCGAGAGAGTGTATTAGATAAATTGGGAGAACTCGTCACCTTAGAAATATTTGAATATTCATTCGAGAATTGTAGGGAATTACATTGGTGAGCCAAAGTCTCGATAATCTTATCTTGTGGATTTTTCTCGTTTACTTTTATTGACTTGGTTGGATTAGAGTAGTTTAATTTAGTTTAGTTTAATTATCAATTTATTATCGTAGGTTAAATATAGTTAAAAGACATATTATTTGGTACTTACTTGTTAGTCTCTGTGGGTTCGACAATCCGTATCTTCCAATCTATACTAAAACTTGACACCGTGCACTTGCGGTCTAAAATCGCTAGATTGGAATTAATTGTTTAAAATAAAAGCGGTCAAGTTTTTGGCGCCGTTGCCGGGGACTAACTTTAGTAATATCATACTAGGTTCTTTGACTGTAATTTAACCATTTTTGTTTATCTATTTCGAAAAAAAAAATATTTATTTAACTGTTTTGTTTGTTTTTTTCCTTGCGAGGTACTTGTGATGCTTCATCAACAAGTCTTCACAAGATTTGCCCAACAATATTCAGAGCCGTTTTATGCAGCGTGGGGAAGATTCAATGAATTGGCAGACACATTCCGGTATCACAACTTTTCGAACTATACTCTTCTGCAATATTTCTTCAAAGGTTTGGATGCACAGACACGAGAATGGGTATTTAGCGGAGCACTGGTGACTGGGAGTCCCCTGGTTGAAAGAGATGAGGACAGTGTGTTACACATGTTCAATGATATGGCGGACTTCGATTATCACTGGTATTGTGATCCTTCACTACAAGGTTGGAGTCACCAATACCCACCGGAGCTTCACTACCCTATTGATACGCCACAACCATTTGAACATCACGAAGAGAGGAGAGATAGTTCTGCAGATGTCACAACTCAGTTAGAGGATACCTTAGTGAGATTCATGGCATCAACTGAGAACAGTTTGGAGTGCCAAACCAACTCTATGCGCCACCTGGAGCAGCAAATGGCGGTCCTTATTGAAACAATTTCAACTAGCTGCCAGGAGGAAGAGACGAGAGCTACAAATCAAGAGGCGACGAATCGAGTTTGGTTATATGATGACGATCACTCAACCAAACAAGTTTGGGGGAGTGATCCTACTAGTGTGGAAAAGTCAAGGGAACTTGAGCCTCTTCAAGAGATTGAGACTACTTCAAAGAAGTCATCCGAGGAGTTCCCAAGTGAAGATGAGTCGTGTGTGATGTTGGAGAAGGAAGAGACTTTCGAAGATTCCGATTTGTGCCCGTCGATGGAGACATGTTCTATGCCATATGTGGATCCATATTTTCCATCGATACCAACTTCACCGCACTACATCCTCCGTATGAAGCCAAGTCGAGAATCATTCTCCCGTGCCTGCCATTTAAAGACGAATGTTGTTGGAGCGACGAGCTTACACTGTTACAATCTTGCCAATCTTGAGGGCATACTGAATAAAGACCCATTAGTGGTATCATACGATACTTACTATGGGCGGCAGCCGCTCTTTGATGGTTGCTTCTGATGGTCAAGCCGACGACTAAAAATCAGCGCTTCTTGGGAGGCAACCCAAGCGTATCCTTTTGCCATTTAGTTTTATTTTACTTTTTCAGTTTTTGCATTTTAGTTTTGTTTATCTCTCAAGTCGACTATTTTACCATTTGCATTCTTCTCTTGCTAGGTACTAGTTGGTGCGATGAATCCCTACAACAGTGGAGCTTTCAAAAGCAAATCTTCCTCAACCCTCATGCAAGCGTCTTGATCAGGGGAGTTCACTTTTTCCCTTTTAATTCTTTTAAACATTGAGGCAATGTTTGATATAAGTTTGGGGGAGTAGTAGCTTGCATGTTTTACTTGTTTTAACCACGTGATTGTGTGCTTAAATGACACTTGAATCGTCCGATTATTATGAGCTAAAAATTTTTTTTTTTATGAGTTCAAACTTGAGAAAAGAATGAATTATAGTAGTGACTATTCAATGAGGATTTTGATCTCACTATGCATATGAACTTGATTTGTGATTGGACTTGTACATGAATATCCTAATTTGAGTTAGCATGTCAAGAATGAGGAATACTTTGAGCACAATGAGTCATGATCTTGTGGATTGCATGTTGAATAGTGATAATTGTTGTGAACTTGATGATTTGTCTTGAGCATCTTAGAGTTATTCTAGAACTTATTTGATGATGACACTTTGAGGCGAAATTTTATAGTTACAAACTTGACTTGGAAATGATCTAGGCGATCTTTGAAACGTTTGAGCATTTCAAGCTTACCATGATTCATATCAATCCCTAGTGTCCCATTTGAGCTTTATTGAAAAAAGAATGGTATATGCATTGCATATAATTAGATCCCATTCGACATTCTTGGCAAACTCATTATACTTACCCTTGAGCCTAAATGAAAAAAGTTATCCTTACCCTAAGGGAGTATAATGAATATCATTCGATGCACTTGAATTGTTATATCTTGATGAGCTTATTGAAAAAAATGATGAATGAGAAAAGAAAAAGATAGATAAAAAGCCTTGAGAAAAAGATCGACTAAATAAGACCCAAAGTGGCCAAGGCTATAAAAGAAAAAGAAGAAAAACTCGATGTGTGCGAAAAATTTGAACTGTAAATGATTATACTCTCTTCTTTACGCTTATCCTATCTTTTCTTTGAAGCCAACACCAAAGGCCTTACATTACAAGCTTAAAAAGTCCTTTTGATCCAAGTCTAGAGAGTAACTATCATTAGTGGAGAAGTTGTTTGAAAATAGGCTTATAGGGTGCTTGATAATAATCTCGACTTTGAGTTGATTAACATGATTTGATCTTGAATATGTGCATGAAACTTGAGACTGACTATATCACACACACACGTTCCGATTTTGAGATATGTTGCTTGAATTAGGAGAAAACATGTCTTGTCAACTTTTGTATATGTGCATGAGATTTCTGAGAATAAAATAAGTCATGAAATAATTGTTTCGAGTATCAAGAATGAACTCTACCTTGTGATTTTAATGCTTAATCGAGGATGATTAAGTGATAAGTTTGGGGGAGTTGATAGGGTTGAATATTACGCGTTTTTATGCTATGATATGTATATGTTTTCGTGTTGATTCTTGGATAATTTTATGGTTTATGGTATATATTTCTCTATTTCAGGAATCAATGTTGAAAGTCATAAAAAGGGAAGAAATCAAGCTAAAATGATGAAAAAATGAATAAAGTTGAAGAAAAGTGGAAGAAATCAGAATCCAAGACACATGTTGCTCCTTTCTCCTCAAATTACTATATGTTCGAGCCATGTTTTGGAAATGTGGTCCATATAAAAGTTGTAGAACTTTCTCTTATCTTCGCGTGGACAGCTGATTCATCAAATTCGGAGTTTGTATGAGAAAGTTACGGCCAAAATACGAAACTCGCCAGAAGCTGAAAAAGGCGAAGAAACTTACTGTGATTTCCGATCGATCGAGCAAGCTTTTCCGATCGATCGAGAAAGGCTGAAAATTGAGAGAAAATCTTACTGGAAGGCTCGATCGATCGGCTCTTCTGTTCGGATAGATCGGGACGAGCAGTTTTCATTAAAATACCTTCCTTGTAGAGTTTGGATGCAATAGGGAAGTCCATAATTCTTTCCCCTATATATTATACACAAAATCACAACCCATAGGAGATTTTGAACCCTAGGAAAAGCCTCCACACCTCCATACCCATTCACCATCCAAACCACACACCATCTTCTTCCTCCAATCCATCTCACGTCCACCATAACCTCCACCTTTCTTCCATATATCATACACCCATTCACCATCCAAACCTCTCTTTCCTTCACTCCTCTCACACGTCCACCTTTTCTTCCCCATCATCAACCTCCATCCTTCCATCACCATCATCCATCATCACCACTTCACCCTAGGAATTGGAACAACCCAACAAGGCGATAAAAAGAGACGATCGAGAAGGAAGCAAGAGAAGGAGCGAAGATCTACAACCGGAGTCGACGCTGGGAGTTTTTCTTTGTCTTTAAATTCTTAGTTTTGTTGTGTTTTGATTTATTATGAGGAACTAAAATTATTTATCGAGACTAGGCGAATCCTTTGTTATGAACCTTCGATTTTATGATTTAATGATTGAATTCTTATAGTTCTTTGCGTATGTTTTATGTTCTTCATGCTTTTAGAGGATTGATTACCTTTGAATGATGTTAGTATCGTAATTGAGATCGAGAGATGATTTTATGATATTGAATTAATAACTCATACCATGGATTTAAGACCGAGATCGAGAGATGACGTCAAATACATGCGTGATAGCCATAGATTCTAGTAATTGAAAGCTAGGAGTTTTCATGGATCTTATGCAACATTGAATTGTTAAATAAGTGAACGAGAGTTACTTACTGCAATTTGGTGTTAGGTTTAATATAGCTCGAGAGAGTGTATTAGATAAATTGGGAGAACTCGTCACCTTAGAAATATTTGAATATTCATTCGAGAATTGTCGGGAATTACATTGGTGAGCCAAAGTCTCGATAATCTTATCTTGTGGATTTTTCTCGTTTACTTTTATTGACTTGGTTGGATTAGAGTAGTTTAATTTAGTTTAGTTTAATTATCAATTTATTATCGTAGGTTAAATATAGTTAAAAGACATATTATTTGCTACTTACTTGTTAGTCTCTGTGGGTTCGACAATCCGTATCTTCCTATCTATACTAAAACTTGACACCGTGCACTTGCGGTCTAAAATCGCTAGATTGGAATTAATTGTTTAAAATAAAAGCGATCACACCCACATAATACACCCATGACTCTCATATCATTAGCAATTCTACTCTTAATTGCATGCAACATTGAATGAAAGAGAGAAAGGCTCATGCCTTTATATACAACCCATATACAAGCATAACCATGCTCACATGCGAGCATCATAAATATGTATATAACCTTCGGTGTATATTAGTACTCTATACGATACCGTGCTCCATCAAGCCCTGGTACCACGATCCTGGGAGTACATCCAATCAACAGCTCGAGCTCAGTTTCACAGCCATCGATGTACCTGTTCACCTGCCCCAACAGAGACAGCCCCCAACGGGGTGAGCATACCAATACACAAAATCCCATAATCACAATAATGAAATTCATAATTTACAACAAAAGTAAATACTAATGAATTTTAAACGATACTCCCTGGATGGCAACGTCCTCATCCGGGATTCCGTGTACTGTCCCTGTTCTCACAATCATCAAACTCATCAAATCTCAAAAATCAGTAAATCAACACATTGATTTAACTCATAGCATGCCTGATTCTCAAGTATCAATAATTAATGATTCCAAATTCATTATACATACAAATATAGATATCTCGATATCTAATACTGATTTTCAACTTTACTACCAATCACAGATAGCTCAAATGCCTAGCATTTATTTTACCAATTCTCCATTTCACTTAGACATCTCACATGTCTTATAATGAATAATACATGATTCCACGATCATTCTCAGGCATCTCAAATGCCCTACAATAGTCATATAAACCCAGTACCCCATATCTCTTATAAGGTCATACTACTCTAGTATCACGCACGCTTGTGGCGGCGATGTCAAGGTTGGGTCGTTCCATAATCATATCAACACACATATATATATATATAGCCATACCCACAACCATCTAATGCAATTAAAATACATTATGCATTTCACAAATGCTCTTATATAAAGTAATGCTCGTACGTCGCACGTACCTTAAATTTCCGAAGTCCGAGCCAAACCTTGCTCGAGTTCCACGCCCCGAGGATCGATGTGCTAACACGATAAATAATTCACAATTATTTACGAATATGCAACTCATGCTCAAGCACACGCATAACCCTCAAAATATTGTCAACACACGATAATTAACCATTATCGAAAATTGCTCAAGAGCTCCCCACAAATTCAAACCTTCACAACACAAATCGAACCCAAACTAAGCACCATAAATCATTAAAACATGAATTAATCGATCACTAACAAGAATCACCGCCCCCTAGCCAAAACCCCCAAAAATTCGAACCCTAACCCATGCAACCAGCGCTCAAATCGAATCAATTGGCAACCAATTTCTTTGAACCACAAAGCATAAAATTTTTGACACAAAATGCAGCACAAAACGCCCAAAAACACCGGAAGAAAAGCCCCAAAAACGTACAAAATCGAGCCCCAAAATCGGACAGAATCCAGTTTCGAACCCTAGCGCTTTCTGCAGAAATCCGAACTCAAATCGCGACCAAACTTCGAATTGTTGGTATGGGGAGGAGCGCCTGGAAGAGACGAAGCCGGCGGCGGGTCGGACGCGCCGAACGGCGGCGGGCGAAGCGCGTTTGTGCGCGGGGGTCAAAGGGGATCGGGAAATCGCACTGGAGGAGAGAGAGAGGGAAGGTGGGGAAAATGGTTCCGATAATTAAAATCTCGGGTTCAACTGGTATTTATAGCAAAAATACCCCGAAATACTAATAGCCCCACAAATACATCATGATTCATTAAAAATCATCTGTTTTAAAAAAATTCTCTCTCTAACTCAAAAACCCCTACCGGTGCCCACACAAAGCACCCGAGATTCCGAGTCACACTAAAAACCCAACTCTTAGATTTTTTCACCGTAATGAGAATACAATCTCAACCTCGGGATCCAACAATCCCAACTACCCAAATAAATGAGCCCAGAAGGCCCAACACCGCGATTAAACTCCAAGTCGCCACGTAAAACAACTTTAGGGGTTATTAACACTCCGGAATTAACATCCATAATCTCTGTTCATCACAATACGTCCACCTGTACCACCTCTCATGCCCGTACAACAAAGACATGACAGCCCCCACTACGTGGGTCAGAATCCAGTACGAGAAATAAATAGATCATGCCAAGTATGACAAAGTATCATGCAATGCATACCATGTATGAATGCGATGTATGGATGTGTATAAGGAATCGAATCTCAAGATACCAAATATCGGAGTCCAAATGAAGGTATCATCAAATAATGTCAGCTCGAGCAAAGGGTGACAACACACGCACATTGCGCTAGGAGACACATCCTATGTGCTGTGTTCGTCCATCCCTCGTGTCTAGGTCCAGTGACACGCGCGTGACTACAGTCGCTATCTATACTGCCTGTCATCGCCGTGTTCGTCGTCCCTGACACTCAGAGTGAATCAACTTAGTCATAATCATGGATATCAAAGGAATAATAGATCAATATGATATGCCCATGAATCATTTATGCATCAAATGACATACGCAACTCAATATATCATGCAATATCATGTGAAAGTATATACATATCATGTAATTTCACATATCATATAATCCAAGACATTCATCATGTCATATAGTCACATAAGAATCATGTAATGACAATTAAATCATATAAATCAAGTATGGCATAACATGTCATACAGTAGTATCATTACACGCCTTTGCCAGACGTCATGATACAACTCATTTCAACGTACCTCGACCCAAGCTAATCTACCGAGACTCCTTAGATCAACCCCGGAATCTATTAACCTGGTCATAACAGTTCCAAATACAACATAATGTTACATACTAGCCTTAAACTTATCAAAATAAATCTCAAACTTAGACCAAAAATAAATTCTCTAAATTTCAGCCTGCGCAACCGTAGAGATCGGCTCATAACTTGTCCGAGACTTAATAAAATCACATGGGTCCAATTTATTTTCAAAGATAACTCAAAAATGAACATTTCATCAGTTCAACTCATCTTCAAATTCGTTCATTTAGCCTAGGTAAAATGGCTAATAACAATCTGCTGGAAAAACATGACAATTCACCAAATTCCAGCCTGACCCATTTTCGTATAAAAATCATAATATATTCATATGATGTCCAAATGACTTGAGGCTAGTGGGAAAATTACGAAAACTTGAAGTACTACAGTTCATATTTGAAGTTCCGAAGCTAGTTCGCTCATCTAGAGGCACATGAAAAACAAAGTATGGTAGTTTTAAAAATACATATACACTCTGTTTTGATATAGTGAGCAGTTCTAGGAAACAGTGCATATCTTGCACAAATAAACTCCAAATCATGTGAGGCTAGTTTCTAATGCAAGATAACTCAAATGTTTACAACTTTTATTCAGAAACAAAGGTCAAAATCGTAGCACATTTTGCGCAGATTTACCAAGAACACACTGCATGTGCAACCCGCCTACATGCATGTTCCAGATTGTGCACCTTGTGGTAAAAACATCATAACTCATTCATTTTAAGTCCAAATCGTCTCAAATTTAGGCTACATTAATAAAATGCAAATATCTATAACTATTATTCAGACCTCAACTTAAAATTCGAAACCTAAATTTACTGAAATTTCGAGATAAAAGACCCGTGCATGCTGAAATCTGCAAACTATAATTTGACCTCAACTTTTAATTAAACTTCTCATGTCAAAACCCCAAAGTTTCGACCCTTTAACAACACCAAGTTAAAAAAACTTAATAAATAGGTTATACCTTCAATTATCTTCAAAATTTGAACACCATCCATCAAACTAGCCAAACCAAGCTTTCACCTCTCCAGTTTGCTCCAAATTTGAAAATTCTTGCACCTAACTATCACTCTTGCCTTGTAGCTTCTAAATCACCAATTGCATGTAACATGCATCCACAAATTCACAATAATTTGGGAGCTAAAAAGGGTGGAAATTTAGAAACAAGAGAGAAGGTGGAGAAAAAAAAATGGTTTGGTGGGGAAATGAAGAGAGAGAGAGGATTTGCATACTTTGAAATTCAAAATCTGAAATTCTTGGGTAGTGGTGTGACTTTTCCATGCATAATTTGCATTATTTGTAATATATTTGATGTATTATGGAATCCATGTGTCAATACATCACTCTCTTACAAGATTAATGGTCCAAAATCATGTACTAAACATGGGTTAAATTAATTAGTGGCATGTATTCTCCAAGTGCCATGTGACCATGCACATGTTCATGCACTAAAATATGTTCCACTAGTTGGTTGACCCATCGTGGTCCGGAACACCTTAATTCAAAGTCTATAATTTTAATTATCCAGGTTGCTTAATCATCGTTAATCCGGATTAATTAACATCGGGGTCTTACATCACGTCATCCCTGGGAGCAGATAACTCTGCTAGAAAGCTTCTGTTGTGAAGATTGAATAATGTAATTTTTTTTTATCATACTGATTGAGAATGTAAATGGGTGTATGGTTGTTGCGAAGATTAAAGAATGTCAATGGATGTATGGTTGTCTGTTGCGTGTAAAACGTACCGCAAATGTATGGTGTCAAGTTTTTTTACAAGAATTTTAAAGTACGGATGTTGAACCCACCGGGAAGTTTATATCAAGTACTGTAATTAGAATAATATCGACTTTATTTAGACAATCAATAGCAGCGAAGGTGAATATTTATGTGGAGAAAATCAATGAGAACGTATTCTAGAAGTTCGACTCGCTCAACTATCCACTATGTCGTGTTCTTCAGTTTATTAGCCAAGAATCGTATGTTATTCTATTACCTCTCCCGAGTGTTAAATAGAAATAATCATTCAATAGTCATCTTGATGTGTCCACCTAAGATAAACTATTAAACAATTTAAATAGCACAGTGATTCTTTGCAAAGCTTCAATGGAGTTATATGCATGTCGACTATATAAATTTCCATGAAGTAAATTCTTATGGTCCTATTGAAAACCCCCTTCTCCCGAGTGAGAGGTTCTAATAAATATGACGAATCAAATAGTAATCAGTTAATTGAAACGAAAACAAATCCTGAATCACAAACAAACCATGTGAAAAACCAAATAATATTTATGAAATAATCAACGTCAGAGCTTCAAGTCAATATACGTCTACCACTAGAATAAAAAATTAGTTCATGAATAAATTAAATAAACACATAGACAAGTTCTTAATCATCATAAACATAAAAGAAAAGATAATCAAACGAATATTATAAGTGCGCCGCCTCGATTGATGTTCTCCTCTTTCACTCTCGGTCGTGTGCTTTTGTTTCTCGGTTTTATACTCTCGTCTGTGTTACATAGGACTGTTAAGAGTGGCAACCTTCAGGGAAGAGCACTGACTTGTGCCACAGGATAGCTTCTGATATTTTCCAGGTGCAAAACAGGATGCTTCAAACTAATCAAATTCTGCGCAACGTGGATATTAAGAATCAAGGATTGATGTTCTCAAAACAAAATAAACTTTTGATGAGATTTTTTTGAATCAAAGGTATACACGTGCATGAGCTCAGGCATAATTTAACATACCTCGAGTTACTCTGCATGAGGATGTTCTTCAGAGTAAGAGATATAAAAACAAGAAACGAGAAGCGCCATTCCTTCTAACTCAGATGTGCTGTTGATGCTTCAATATTTTCCCGTGACACTAGAGGATTTAAAGAGAACCTTTTTGTCCGTCTCAAATTGATTGGCCAGAGGCTTGAAATGACATCTTAATCCACTTGAGAGGCCCTCGTTACAGCCTTAAGTAAGATGAGTAAATGCATGGTTGAGGTTCTATTATGTCTTAATTTAGAGACCCGCGTCTTTATTATGAAGAAGTCATCCGAAGATTTCCTTGTGCAATATCCATAACTAATCTCTTGATCTTTCTGCTAATTACATGTGTTTATTTTACCTAAGATAGAGAGGGTAGGTGAAAAGTCACGTACATGGGTGCTCAGAAGTATGCGTTCAAGTTATTGCATCGAAAGAGTTCCGGACACCTTGCCAATTCGCTTTTCGTTTTCTAATTTACCCGCCGCCATGTTTGGACATTTGGTTAGGGGTAAGAGTCGCATTCGCGAGTCTTAATACCCGAAAGATTTTCTAGTTCTAGATTTACACTTTAAAAAGTGAACTTTTTAAGTAAATAATTTTAGTTTAGGAGACTTCACTCTCAAGTTATAGTTCATACGGTAACAGGGTGTGGATTTGGAGAAAGCAAAATGCTGAAAATTATAGGTGAGTGACTCACCAGATTCCTGCTTCCTCGAACTTGGATTTCCATGAAGATTCATAGCCTTCTTGAAAGATGTCCTTGAATCTGTACCAATACACTTGAATGGATCAATATCTCTCTAATCCAAATGCATATTTTCAAAACTAATCTCGATTTCAAAGTGGAAAAAAAAGGATGCGAAGGGTTGATCATGGAAATCAAATATATCTTCGATATTTTCTATGTAGATAATTTCACAAAAGATAAATCTAAGATATGCTAAATTAGAGCATTCGAATACTCGAGTAAAAAAGGGAAATTGTACGATTAAAGTAAAACTTATTGAATACCTGCCATCATATTTCTTGAGAATTGTATTCTTAGTGCTAAGATACAGTGGCCACTTTTTCTGGCATGCGGTGTTCATAGAAGCTTCAGCAAACGCACGAATGGACTGTATCCCACATAAATAAGTCAGCTTCCAGCATCTTAACATATGCTTTTTACAAAAACTTCTTGGTAAAGCAAACCTCATCAGTGTTGTACATTGACAGAGCAACTCCACCATCACCGGTAAAGTTGAAGACCTCAATTTCTGTCTTCTCATCCTTCCCATCTGTCACTGTATTTGAGTTTCTCATTTAGTAACAAAATTAGAAACGCACTCAAAACACCTTACGGCTCATTTATTATCTACAAGCAAAATGTTTATTGCATGACCTTACCAAAAACCAATTTGAGCTTTCCCGGTCCTTTAGTAACTGTAAGCATGCCTTCCAATACAGATTGGCTTTGTCCATCCTGAAGGTTGCATCAAAATGTTTAGCACAGTTATACGAATAAAACCAATGAAATAAATCTACAAAAGACACGGCTTCTACCTGGGACAAGACGAGGAACATTTTTGCACATGATTGGTTCTCTAAAGACCGTGCCTGCGAGGAAATTGAGTCGAATTGGGACAATCAAGATCGCACAAACAAAACAAATGTGCAAAACTACAAATAAGGTTGATTCACTGACCATTCAAAATGTTCCTAATTGTTACCGGGTACTCCATGGTCTTTGGAAAATTCAAGTGCAATTAGTCATCACATGCAAAAGACGCATAGCCGACATCAACATAAAGTGCAAATCTTCAACTTTCAGGTCTAGCGTTTGGCCCTGACCTGTTAAACCACAAGATCAAATGGTTTCATAGAAAGAAAGAGGAATTTCATTAGTGATATAAGCGTCACTTTCGAATCCAATGCAGACACCACCGACTATAGGATGGCTCCGGTGGATGCTACTGCTACAGGAGGATAAGCCAAACAATGCTCTATTTCTCAACACATTAAAATGAATAAAAAGATTCAAGCAGTATTATGCAATTAATTCATAATAATCATACTATGACAACGAATATAATAATAATAATTATTAAAGGAATCTATAAATTTATTGAATTATTATGATTATTTTAGCAAAAAAATCCATTTGAATAATAATAATTATTATTATTATTCAACCAACTGTCTACCGTATAAATCTCTATACAATAATATTTATGTCCGAACTTTATCAAAATGATAAATTAATGTGATAAGTTTTATAATCCTGACGTAAACATATATTCATTACAAATTAATACTATGTTGACATTCTAAAATAATAATCTATAATATGTTTTGAATATGATGTAATGTTGCAAGTGTTTGTTTTTTAATAAAAATTAATGCCAATCAGATCTCATTTTTTATTTCTTTGTTGCATCCTAACATATCGAGTTAGACACCAACACTTACTAGATGGTTGTCACCCAAAATCCTCATGTAAGTGACTCATGTTTGAATCTCACCCTCCTCCTAGATTAGGGATTAAAAAAAAACGTATCTAGTTATACTTCTCATAAACATAATCCCAAGAATTAAAAACTAAATACAATGTCTGCACATGATGATTGCTTATTTGTGGTCCAAAATTGTCTCTAAGTGAGACAAACCAAGCTTAATTGCATATTATTATTGCTCGACTTTGTTTATATTATATGGGGAGTATTACTTCTCCTGTGGTGTGGATAAAGCTATATTCTTGCATTCCCAATACATGAATAAACTTGATCAAAATATTTAGAAGGCATGGTTTTGCTCTTCACCATATAGCATAAAAGCCATTTTAATTCTAGTTTAAAGAAAGTGAAAATATAGAGTGATGGTTTTGTTAAAAAACGTAGCTCGGCGTTAGAGCTGTCAAAATGGTCTAGGTTTGCCGTGTTGGCCTAACTGGACTCTCCAAATAGGCGGGTTGCGTCGGGATTTTCCTTCCCGTTTGGAGGTGGGCCATCTCGTTTGGATCCGTAGTTCAGTTAATTAATTAAGAGAAAATTCCAGGCCGATACCAGATGGTAAAAGTTTTTTCAGCCCGGTCCACCAAATTATTTTGTTTTCAATTAGGTTCATTTTAGGTCAAAATTACAAAATTATCCATCACTTTCTTCTTCATGCATCTGAAAGAACGCTTCAAACTTCAGAAAGATGGCGATGAAATATGAGATCCTCCGGAAATGCAAAAGCGGCTTCAATGATGTTCCTCCTCTTCACATCATCCCTGGGAGCAGATAATTCATAGAGAAAACATCTGTTGAGAAGATTGAAGAATGTAATTTTTTTTTTGATCATATTGATTGAAGAATGTAAATGGGTGTATGGTTGTTGCGAAGATTAAATAATGGCAATGGATGTATGGTAGTCTGTTGCGTGTAAAACATACCGCAAGTATACGGTGTCAAGTTTTAGTATAGGAATTTTAAAGTATGGAAGTCGAACCCACATGGATTGAAAATTAAGTTTATACCAAGTACTGTAATTAGAATAGCCTCGACTTTATTTAGACAATCAATAGCAATGAATGAATTAATTTACTAAAATAAAATAACAAGATGAATATTTAAGTGGAGAAATCAATGAGAACGGATTCTAGAAGTTCGACTTCACTCAACTATCCACTATGTCGTGTTCTTCTGTTTATTAGCCAAGAATATGTTATTCTATTACCTCTCCCGAGTGTTAAATAGTAATCATTCAATAGTCATCTTGATGTGTCCACCTAAGATAAGCTATTAAACAATTTAAATAGCATAATGATTATTTGCAAGGCTTCAATGGAGTTATACGACTGTCGACTATATAAATTTTCACTAACTAAATTCCTACGTCCTATTCAAAAACCCTTCTCCCGGGTGATAGATTCTAAATAAATATGACGATTCAACTAGTGATCAGTTAATTGAAACGAAAACAAATCCTGAATCACAATCAAACCATATGAAAAACTAAATGAAATAATCAACGACCCAGCTTCAAGTCAATATCCGTCTACCACTAGAATAAAAATTAGTTCATGAATAAATTAAATCAACACATAGACATGTTCTTAATCATCATAAACATAAATGAAAAGATAATATCATCCCGTCTCTGTACGTGTGTGAATAATGATGTTACGTGAATGTCTTTTTAAGCAAGTAAATCTCTTCCTGTTATAATAATAATATCATGCTCTCATAAAATCCTCTCCTATTTTTGTATTGGTCACATTAAGCCTCCAAGTGGACGAAGTCACAAAAATCTCCTCTCTTTCAATAAAATATTCTGCTATTTTTATTCATCAATATGCTGCAAATTTCTTGTCTTTTAAAAACTCGTCCTTCTCTGTTTTCGTGTATTTATGTGAATCATCCCAAAACAAAGCCCAAGAAATCTCCTTCTATTATCTTCAACCCTCTTTGAGTCCCAATTTAAATTCTTGTTATATATGCACTTTTGGTCATCTTTTAGTGGTAAAATATCTTATTCCTTGGATTCATACAAAACAACAAAAACAACAAAATGTGTAATTATACTCTACTACCAACATAAAAGTAGAAGAAAAAGAGAATAAAATATAAGTGCAATTATGCACTTCTCAAATCCCCCCCAACTTAAACTTTGCTAGTCCCGAGCAAAATAGAAATAGATAAAGACTAAAAATAAAAGAAATAAAGAAAACAAACTAACAACTCAAGTCATGAAATGTTATAATTGCAAATTGGCAACAAAGGTCAATTGTCTAAAATTTTTAAGTCAAGTATGCATGTTACTCTACTCAAAAGTTCTCAAGTGTGTGTGCCACCACTTCCATTTAACCATTAACTCAAAGCAATCTTTACTCACACAAATCAATAGGACTTTATAAGGTATTTGTTCAATTGTATTGTTCATAAAATGAGTATAGCTTTGACAAACAATAGTCAATGCATCAAATCAAGGCAATGAGTTGTGCCTATGTGAATGTCAAATCATAATCATTACAAGTGTTTCTCGAGTGTCCATAAGCTTACTATTCGTAATCTTCTACACTGGTATATTAGACGACTTTGCTCGGTCAATGGGTCTTAATTGGCTTATCATGTATGGTCTCGGCTCATGGCTATAATAAAACAATAGGACATTCAAAGCAAGTGAGTAAGTTCAATGCAACATTGTTGCGTTCTCTCATCTCAATATTCATCTACTGATCATTCATCTTTTTTTTTTCTTTTCAATTCACCCCCATTTCTCACCGCCTTATCATTCACCTCATTATTTTTCTCATTCTTTCAGTCACTTATTTCCTCACATCTTAAACATTTTTCTTCGCATCCATGTCCATTTTTCATTGTTCATCCCTTTCTAATTTTCAATTTGAACATGGGAGTTATTTGTAATTTTAAAGCGCAATATGGGCTTACTCACTTGAGGGTAGGAAGTAGTGTATAAGCTATCAACAAGGTGGTTGATGTGAGATTTTTAAATGATGACGAATGGGGGTTGCTATGTACTTATGCACATACCATTCGTTTTAAATTAGCTCAAAGGGGTAACTAGTTGCACAATGATTTCATTTGGTGGTTTCAAAGGCTCAAACAGATCAAAAATTGCATAAATCATTCCTAAACCACGTTTGCCTGTATTTTGCCTCGAAGGGTACTAAAGCAAGTTCTAGACTTCTCTCAATTCACAAATAATTTTTATGTTGAGAGATAATGGAGAGTAGTTGGAGAATTAAGTTGAAATAAAAAGTTAATTAGAAACAATATATGCTTTATTAATGAGTAAGTTGGGACTCAGTAACATACATTTTTCGAATTTTGCTTTTTCTGACACTAAAGAAAATACACTTATACACTCCACTACTAGGCTAAATACTAAGTAAAAAAATACACTTATACCCTCTACTCCTAGGGAGAAGTATTTTTGTGGGATTTTAGCTTAACCATTTACTTAATATGTTGTAGCTTATAGATTAGTACTATTATTAAGGGTGTACAAAAAAACCCGCACAACCCAACACACCCGCCCAACCCGCACTCCCACACCCGTATCGGCCCGTTTTAAGTTTCAAAAAAATGTGCTGCAGTTGAAAATTAAGGAACCCGCATTTGTGTGGGTGGGTAGTGGATTATTGCACCTCCATCCGCCTACCCACCCAAATCGCCCGCATCTTTATATTTTAGAGACTTCTTTAATTTTAAAATTAAATATTTTAGAGGGTTTGAGGTCTAGGAAGGGTATATATCATTCCTAGTTGTTTTTGCAAAGATTTATTTTGATTTGAGTTTGATATTTGAGTTTTTGAGATGGGTTTGTTGGGATTGGTATGGTTTTTGGTTGGATGTTAGATTTTTGGTGGTTTGATGGTGTTTGTTGAAGGTTTTTGGTGTTTTTATGTTTTTGATTTGTTGGTATAAGTGTTGGTAAGGTTGTAGGAGAATTTGTAGCTTAAAAATGGTGGAAATCGCGATTCTGGTTGTGGCGATCGATCACCTGAAATGGCGCGATCGATCGTCGATGGGCAGTAGTGAAATCACAGGGCAGGCGATCGATCGCCATAATTGAAGCGATCGATCGCCGCGAGACAAAAATTGAGGCGATCGATCGCCTCAACGAAGCGATCGATCGCCAGCAGCAGAATTTTGGAAAATGGATTTTTTTGACAAATTTTTGGTATTTGGTTATTATTTGGCTTCTAAAATGGGGTTATGTGATTGTGTAGAACCATCCCAGGTGGCGACGCAACCAAGGAAGTGAAGCCATATCAAATTCCACTTTTGGAAAGGTACGTAGAGGACGTACGGGCACCCAACGGTACATGTATCTATTATACTCATTGATTATGCATTGTGGATGCGAGTATATGTGGAAATGTGCATTGTAGATGCAAATACATGTTGAATTTATGCATGAAGACTATAGATGCATATGATGATTGTTGGTGCACATCCCATGAGTCATGGTCATCCTTTGATGATTTTAATGCTTGCCGCTATTTGTTTGGTGCCGCTCAATGTGAAGCGAGGGGTGGGAGCGCCGCATGTCACATTGAAGCGTGGTTGTCATATGAGGCGAGGAAAGAATATTTGCCGCTAAAATGTGAAGCGAGGGGTGGGAGCGCCGCATGTCCATTGAAGCGAGGTTATTCTATGCCCCCTATATATGAAGCGAGGGGCATTAAAATACATTGTGATGAACAGACTAGGGATTGGTAATTGATGAATATGTGACAGTGTTATGTCATGACATGTGTAAACCATTAAATAATCTATTGATTATGCTCATGAGTTATGGTACAGGGACAACAAAAAGGGAGCGTTTAAAATGCATGGGAAAAACAGGAAGTGTTTTATTACGGTTTATGCATTTACGCCTTACATTCATATTGTGTTGTATATGAATTATTATATGCTCATACTTTGGGGTTGTCCTTGTAGGCACATTTTGGCATGATAGAAAGGGGCTAAAGCGGGTTGAGGCGGTGAGCTTGTGAAGAACACTTTTGATAGATGAAGGACATGATTACTTTTGTATAGTGTCTACTCTAGGAGTAGTGTAAAGCTATAGTGAAAACATTCTTTTGATTGGGGATGTAATTAATCCACTTGATAGTCCTCATTTTGGCTTGTGATTCTTAAGGCTCATAGTCTCAACCCGATCATTTTACTCTCATAATTTATGATTAGCTCTAATTATGCCTTTAATCCGTATTTAAGGAACTAGGGTCCTTACATGTAACACCAGAGCTTGGGGTCCAGGAACTTGACCCATTGGCGACCTTGTTCGGAAATTAATTGAGGACCCTTATCACGAAACTTAGCTGCATCTGGATTTGCCTACAAAAAAATACAAGTTGATTATGAAGGTTACTTTGTTAATCCTGAGTATATTCATATAAACTAGGTGCTACATAAAAACAACTTACCCGTATCTTTCTTCGCCACCATTCTGGAGTAGCATCAATAGTGCCTTTCTCATGGTTCCATCCAAGCGCGGATTCGGCGCGAGTGAGTGATATCCATTGACCCCACTCCTTCTTCATGCCGTCCCATTTATTCTTCAGTTGTACTTTAGTGTACTTACGGTTTGTGGCAATAGCAAACTTTTGGACAAATTATCCCAACCGTTTTTGTTGAAGTGGGTACCAGGTCGATTTCCATTAGTAACTTCTTGAACACAAAGTCTTATAAATATCTCTGTAGTCCTAGCATCCCAGTTTGCCTTTACAATAGCTTCACATGTTTTTCTTTTTTGACCTCCAGTAGTAGTTTCGTTGATCGGACATGAAAATGTGGGATTGATTAAATTTGTTTGCATCATAGGTTGTGATAGGAAATGAGGGTTATAGGAATCCATAGCTACACACACAATAGATAGTAAAATATAGACTAAAATATCCATACATATTTTAAGATTTGCTGTCGGAGCTTAATCTCAGCTCCCAAATCTATGGTTGCTTTGGATTGTAGACTTTCATTAGGTATTATGTTTACAGTTGATGATAATAGAACATTAGAACTGTTCTTTTGTTTATGAGATGGAATGATTTTGTGAAAGAAAACATATATTTTCTTTGATCAAATTTCTTGCAGATTGAATGAATGATATAAACCTGTTTTGTATGTAGTTTACATGGGCAAATTTTTTCTTAACATTGCATATAAGTTGTGATATATACAAGCTTTAGTGGAGTGGGTAACAAGCTTCGGCGGAACAATATTGGACGTAACAATTCCTTCATCCTTAAAAATGACCTTGTGCTCATGGTCGTCACTACACTGACCACTTAACACAAACAAACCTACTGAGTACTTTGGGTTACAGACATTGCTCTCGAAAGCTTCAAGTTCAACATTAACAAAGGAATTAAATTTAGGTTTGGAGACACTGCCCAATTTCTTTTAAAGATTTTAATTTCAACACTAACAAATGAATTAAATTTTGCTCTCGAAAATCATTGGTCTTGAATTTCAACACAGAAGCCAAGAGAGGAAATTGAAGCAAACAACAAACATATTTAGAATTCAAAAACAAACCTGAACAATTTTGAGCAAGCAATCGACGGAAGAAATTGGATTGTAATTTTCTGATGGAACTCGTCTCTTGCGTCGGCTGCTGCGTGAGATTGTAGGAAAGAAGGCTTTTAAAAAATGAAGATGGGTGTTCGGTTGTTAGCTTAGGTTTTAGGGAAAGAAATGTTTTTAAAAGATGGGTAAAAAAGGAATAACATTTTTAATTAATTTCAGTTTATTTACAAAATTGACACCAATTAACTTAAAGCAGGTAAAAGCATCTCATCACCTGCTTCTCAGCTTCTGACGGTAACCTGCTTTTTTTTAGAGAAGCAATAGCAAAAGCAAGATAACAAAACACCCAAAATCTGCTTTTTTTATCTGAAAAACAGATAAGCGGTTTTCATAAGCAATCGCAAACACCTACATAAACAGATACCAATAGACGAGAGACGAAACGTTAAAATAAAAAACTTTTCACTCCAATTATGATTTATAAAAAAAAACGATGATTTATTGGTCGATCAAAGGATTTAAATTACAACAAATAGTGCCAAATGTGATGATGTAAAATGTAGATTGATCATCGACCCACAATAAGAAACCCTCATATTAATGACCCAAGCTTTGCCAAAAACAAAAGAACAAGAAATGAAAAACCTAACAATAAAAATCAGATAAATCCAAATGGAAAATTCCAATCAAATCAATATGAAACTTCAAATTTAAAAAATCAAAATCCATTACGTAATATATTCTAATATATTCCAACAAAAAACATTTTTTTTTATAATATTTCACTATGTAACATTCTACGTGAGATCCTAGAGTGTTTTGGACGCTATCCCAGATATGTTTAATTACAAGTCGGTGACAAACGTCTTGATTTGGGAAGGCATCCCCCACTATTTGAACTCATAGTGTGTCAACACGTAGCTCATACTTTACCATTAAAATTTAATAAAATAGTCAAAATCCAATTCCACACAGAAAAAAGATAAAAAGAAGGTGAACAAATTAGGAACCGCTCCCTTTGACTTATCCTTTTTTGCTCTTTTATCCTTTTTTATCCAGCTCATCCCATTTATTTTTCTTTTATGTACATTTCTTTCCAAGGTTTCCCACGACAAATTTGATATTATCCCCATTGGGTTAAGAGCATAGCATCATTAAATAAACCGTTTCCCACACTTGCGGAAAATGTACTAGTTGCCCCAACAGATGTCCGAGTTAGTAGAATAAGGTGAACTCTAGATCATAAGGTTATGAATTC
Source organism: Haberlea rhodopensis (assembly GCA_907163345.1). NCBI lineage: Eukaryota > Viridiplantae > Streptophyta > Magnoliopsida > Lamiales > Gesneriaceae > Haberlea > Haberlea rhodopensis. The sequence continues at coordinate 395,991 of CAJQUN010000358.1, read as the reverse complement.
GATTCTTTCTGTCAATATATCCTTATTTTGAGCATGTCGTATCGGGATTGCTAAGTAAGGGTACCTGATTGGCGTGGTTTATAGGCTGTTTTAATAAGGTGGACTCTAGATCATAAGGTCATGAGTTCGATTCTTTCTGTCAACATATTGAGCATATCGTGTCAGGATTGCCAAGTAATGGTACCTGATTGGCGTAGTTTATAGGCTGTTTTAATAATGGAGTTGAGTAATTCCATGGAGATATGCTTTCTATTTATTTTGGCAACGTTTTGAATCTTTTGTTATTTCTTGAAATGTTTAATTTTTAGTAATTGTCATAAAATTTGAAATTTTTTTGACATTTAATATATACACAGAACATACAAATTTTTTATTTCGCTAGCTAACACCTCAAAATTATTTACTATCTTGTCTTTAAATTTGCATAGATTTTAGAATATCTCAAATGTCTTTATTTTTCCGTCCCTAACTTAAGTATAGAAGAGATTTTATTGGGAGTATCCCAACATTTTCTAACGTGTTTGTTTTGTCGAATAATCGTTTAAACATCAAATTTCTATTACTTATATTCTTAAAGAGATAATATCGTCGCTGAAAGTTTAGTGTGTACATAGACACACACCCACATGTAGATTTTTTATTAAACAAATATTTATATTTTTCGACATTATAAGTTAAAATTACGATATTATAAAAGTAACAATAATTTTAAGAAAATGTATTTCTTAAACTTGTTTTACGATATTTTAGCGTGATCAGACAACAAAAAATCAAATAATTATACATAAATTTTTTTATTTATTAAAATTATTCGCTCATTTAATCAAAATTATTGGGTTCAATTAACTTTATTAATCTTAATTTTGATATTAAAGAATTTATAATTACTGATAAATCTGTCAAAGTGTGCAACAAATTTGAGTCAAGTCAGTATAAGATAACCAAGGTTGGAAGGATTGAGCTATGCAGGATTAACTCAAAGTGATCAGTAGAGTTGATCAACAAGAACAAAGACAGTTGTTACCAGATCAGTTGGGTGATCAACAGAAATGATCTCAGGACTAACTGAGTGAGCAACATAACTGATTTTTGGAATAGCCAACACAACAAGCTTAACAAGACAAGTCGATTGACTGAGCAAGAAAGATGAATATATCCAATCCAGCTGATACAATTAGTTCAACTGGATATTTAAACAAACAGAGTACTCAACTAAGCTTATGCAATCAACACGAGTCAAATGGATGAAGACTAAGTGAATAAACCACAGAGCATAAGAGACATAGACCAGCTGATTGATCATCAGCAAGCTTTGACAGTTGAAGGTTTATTAGCAGAGTCAATAAAAAGCTAGTTGATGTGTTTCGGTGTGAACCAGTGGCGTCGGAAGGATTCAGTTGAGTGAATCTAGAATGTTAGAGTGTCAAGTGGAGTTTAAGGAGACTATGCCAGTTGACTAACTAAGCAAAAGTGACCCACCCGACAGAGTTTATATGCTCAGTCCAATTGACCAAACCAGCTGAGTAGCAACCAAGCTAATGCAACCAGCACACTGAACAAAAGAAACCAGTTGAACATTCAAATCAATTGAACATAAGCAGACAAGTAGAGTGGTTAGCAACTAGTTGCAGTAGATTATCAAAAAAATCAATATGGTCGTTGGAAGGTCAAATGATATTACTATGTTTTAATTAGATTAGTTCGAGTGTATTTCGGTTGGTTTCTCAAACCAATCACAATTTAATCTCTTGGTGCAATCACTTAAAGAACACGAATTATTGTAACTCAGTTAGTTGGACTGGTCACCGTAGATTCAATCCCAACAAAAACAACCAGACTAATTACATTTTAAAAATGAACTAATTCAATACAATACACCAATGAAATATTCTATTAAGTTAGTTCTCTTTTAGATGAACCGAACAAACTCTTCTACAATCTAAATATTATTGCGAAATAACTATAATAAATATAATAATAGCAATTAATATTTATTTCGTAATAAATGGGGAGACGGAGCGGTTTTAGCGGGCTAGCTGGCGGCCAGCAGAGAAAACCGAAAGGGTTGTCTCTTCCTAAGTTTGTAACGTTATCACGCAGTACATGGAAACTCATACTTTCCCATTCCTCATCCGCACGCGCCGCACTTTTCTTCCGTACTCACATCCTCACCATTTCCTTCTTCATGCACGTATCTTATCTCTCTCTTTATATATAGAGCTTTGTTTGTTCCTTTATTAAACCACTCAGAAATATTATATTATATACATACAACTTGGTGTGTGTGAAAATTAAGGATGTTGTGTGAAGAGCAGCAGCAGGTGATGAGGTTGGATATGAGGAATTGCAGAAAGATTAACAGAAGGAATCACAGAATAGCGGAGAAAGAAGATGAATCCATGGATAATCTTGAAATAGTGGATTTGAGAGGGATGAATTTGGACTCGTTTCCAATTAATCCCACTGTTAATTTAGCTGCCATCTGCAAGTTAGACATCTCCAACAACAATCTCCAGGTTCTTGTTCTGTCCTTTATTTTTATTTTATTTTTTGGGTTTTCTTGGTCCAGTTATATCTATTTTGATAAAATATTTTTATTTTAGTGTGTATGTATATAATGGGCAGTGAGCCATCTAACCTTGGACACGACGCTGGCAGGTTCCCCAAAATTTGGAGGAAAAAACCCCGTCAAATTTCTTGATTGAAAGTATGAATTTCTCATATAAAATTTTATAAATATTTTGAACTAGATGAGAAATAGATCAAAGAAAATATTTGAAATGATGGTGCTTTAACAATAGTTGAATGAAAATGGGTTGCGAAGTTTAAGGTTGTCTAAGCAGCATGATCTCAAAATGAAGAACTTGATAATCAGATTTAGCTTTGGAATTCAATCTTGTAAAATTTCCATGTTGACAGAGTATTCCAGAATCTTTGACAGCAAGACTGCTGAATGTTGTTGTATTGGACGTGCACTCAAATCAGATCAAATTCCTTCCAAACTCAATCGGATGTTTGTCAAAGCTCAAGATTTTGAATGTATCGGGCAATCTTCTTCAATCACTTCCCATAACTATAGAGAATTGCAGGTTTGTCATGTGATCTCATACTCATTAATTTTATACTTATAAGTTGGTCTATAATCTGTATAGATTTTGGTCCCATGACATATCTCAAATTGAGTATAAAAAAATTCACACCTGAGAAATGAAAGCACATGTCTAACGATCATGTGTAAAAAAAATCATTAAAAAAAAATGGGAATCTCGGTCCTTCTCTATCCACCGCTCCTTTGATGGATAGAGAAGGGCCGAGATTCCCATTATATATATATATATATATATATATAAATATATATATATATATATAATATGTTTTTATCGAATATGATACCACGTGATCTTTTTTAACAAAATAAAAGTCTCAAATTTTGTTAAGGGTTTATGTACCATTTTTGTCAACAAATAATTAATGTGAGACTATATTTAATAAACATTTTTGTGGGACAACTTTTGTAAAAAAGAACAAATTTAAATCTATATTTGATTAATCCAAAAAGTTTGATATTACTATTGTCAATGTCTCTATTCTATATGATCATTTTTGTAATTTCCTCTTTCACTCCAAGCAAAGTCAAATTTTCTATATATGTATTGTACATATTGATCAAAATCAAGTTTTTGTTCTTTCTTTTTTCTACTTACATAATTTGATATACAATTTGCAGATCCCTTGAAGAGGTGAATGCAAACTTTAACAAGTTATGCCAATTACCAGACACCATTGGATTCGAGCTACTCAACCTTAAAACACTTTCTGTCAACTCCAACAAGCTTATATTCCTCCCTCACTCCACGTCTCATTTAACCAATCTTCGAGTCCTCGACGCACGTCTCAACTGTCTTCGTTCCCTCCCACAAGACCTCGAAAACCTAATAAATCTAGAGATCCTCAATGTGAGCCAAAACTTTCAGTACTTGTCAGATATTCCATACTCCATAGGCCTTCTAATGTCTTTAGTCGAATTAGACATTAGCTACAACAAGATAACGGCCTTACCCGAGTCCATAGGCTGTCTAAAGAAGCTCCAAAAACTAAGTGTGGAAGGTAATCCATTGGTGTCTCCCCCTGTAGAGGTTTTCGAGCAAGGGTTACACGTTGTGAAGCAGTATTTATGCGATAAGATTAATGGGTCGGGTAAAACTTCTCCGAAGAAAAAAGGGTGGCTCAGAAAGTTGGGCAAGTGTACTACTTTTAATGGCGTGAATGTAGGGAATGTAGATAGACAAGGATATATCATGCCTAACGATAGGTCCATTGATGGACTGGCTTCGCCTAGATACATGGGAATGTTTTCTCCTAGACGACTCTTCTCGCCTAAATCATATTTTTGGAGATGAATATATTAAGTTCGCATGTGTTTTTGGTAATGATTCGAAGTTTTCAGAGATCTTTGTCTTCCATGTTATTTATGTAAAATAGGTGTTCGTGTTAGTGTTAGACATTATGTACATATCACAAGTGCATGAAAGTACCATAAGGAATTTATGAATGAGATTTGTATGTGTTGGACGTGGTCTTGATCATTGATCCACTCAAATAATGGAATATCCATCTTATTTGATACTTGCAGATTAACTATAGATGCTTGATTTTGATATGGTCTAGTTTAAATTATAAAAGAGGGTCATATCCAACCAATTTAAATATGACAAAAATAAAACCCATTCATTCTTGATCAAGATATTATAGAAATATCAACCAAAGACCCTAGACTCATATAGATCTAGATAATATGCATTCTTCATAAGAGGATATTGACTATTTATCTGTACAATATTATAAAGTATGAGTATATAATAACTATTTTTGGAATAAGGTGTAGTTTTAAAATTTCCAAAACTGTCACTCTCAAATTACAAAAATACTCCATTTTTATTTAATAAAAAACATCATAAAATCTGTTTTAGTAAATTTGTAACTGACCTACAAATGTCATATCATAAGTCACATAATCATCATACCCCCCTCCGCGCACTGGTAATCCGATCTCGAACTGACGCATTATAGAAGTTTAGAATTTGTGGAATTGAATAATATTATTGATTGTGTTAATACACTTAAATAGAGTTTACAAGCCTATCAACTATGTACTAGATATTAGAATATCTTCAAGATAAGGTAGGATTACAAGAGTATATCTACAACAAGATTTGAATTGATTTGATAATATATCATTCCTTAATATGCCCCCCGCAAAATTGACGTGTCATCGTCAACAGAGATTTTGGATCTCAGGGTCTCAAAACGATTGCGATGCAAGGGCTTGGTGAGGAGATCAACTAGTTGATCTTAAGTGTTGACATAGGCAACCGATAGAACCCCTTTGCTGGAAAGATCACGGACAAAATGAACATCCATGGTGATGTGTTTCATGCGAGAGTGCATGACAGGGTATAGGGCAAGACGTGTGGCACCAATGTTTACAGAGGATTTTTGGAGGTTCACACAAATGAACACCAAGGTCTCGAAATAATGAGTAATATAGCACACCTCAGCTGCAGCAGAAGCAAGAGAACGGTATTCAGCCTCTGTTGACGAATGAGCCACAACATTTTGCTCCCGAGAATGCCAAGAAATAGGATGGGAACCTAAGAAGACAATGTAAGCAGAGAAGGACTTCCGATCATGAGAGTCACCGGCGTGGTCGGAATAAGAGTAGGTTGTGAGGCGAAGGTCCAATGTGTCGCGGAGAATTAGGCTATGATGAATTGCACCTTTAATGTAGCGAAAAATATGTTTGACACCTGCCTAGTCACCATTCGATGGTGCGGCCATGGATTGAGCCAGTTTATTGATTATGAAGGCAATGTTAGGGCGAGTGAGCGTGAGATATTACAAACCGCCAATGGCTTGACGAAATTCACTAGGTTGACGGAAGTAGAGGTTGAAGAGGGAGAGGTGGTAGCCATGGGAGTGCTTAACGGTTTGGCACCATCCGTAGTGTACTTGTGTTCAGACAAGAAGAGCCCTTCCTTGCACTTGGCAACTTCCACCACAAGGAAGTATGAGAGTGGCCCAATGTCCTTAACAGTGAAGCGCAACTCGTGACAGCATCAATGTGCGAGTTATTGGCGCCACTGAGGATAATTCCACATAGACCAAGAGGATCAGATAAACAACATTCCTATGGAATGTAAATAAGGAAGTATCAGAGAGCGATTGAACAAACCCAAAGTCGGTCAGGGCAGAGCTGAGAGCTTGATACCAGGCGCGAGGGGCTTGCCGTAGACCATATAAAGATTTCCTGAGGTAACAGGCGTGAGTAGGAAAGGTTGTATCAACGAATCCCGGAGGCTGGGACATATAGACTGCTTCGGATAGAGTCCCGTGAAGAAAAGCATTGTTGATATGAAGTTGCTTGAGAAGCCAGTGATGCATGAGGGTATGGAGAGAACCGTTCGGATAGTGACAGGTTTGACAACGGGACTGAATGTTTTTGTGTTGTCGATTCCAGGGCACTGATGAAAACCTTTAGTAATAAGACGAGCCTTGAACTTATCAACCGAACCATCAGACTTGTACTTGATACGAAATAACCATTTGCAGCTAATAATATTTGTGTTGGGAGGAGGAGGTACTAAATCCCATGTGTCGTGACGAGTCAAGGCAGTGAATTCTTCAGCCATGGTGTGTCGCCATCGCTCTCAGATGTAGGCTCAAAATGGATGGGGAGAGGATGTTTAGTGGCAATATGTGCTTGTTTGGGGTGAAGTATGTTATTTTGATTGTGAGTACGCATGGAGTGAGTAAGAGTAGGTTGTGGGAGCTCTGCGGGAGATGAAGTATCGGCAGAGGATGATGGTGGAGCTTCCAAATGTCTGGTGGTGTCAGGGGAGGATTGTGGTGGTTCTTGAACAGGAGATAGCAACAGCGGACAACAGGGAGGAGTCCTGTTATCAGTGGTGTTCGAGGTAGATGGAGGCTGATGTGGAAAAACAAATTCAGAGAATCGAACATGACGTGAAATAAACACGCGGTTAGAGGATAAGTCAAGGGATTTGTATGCACTTTGAGAGGTGGAGTAGCCCATAAAGAGACACAGACGTGATGGGTAGTCCAGTTTGCTAGACATGTATGGTTTGAGCCATGGATAGCATAAGCAGCCAAAAGTACGAAGCTTGAGGTACTTGGGATGGCGATGAAATAAGGTCTCAAATGAACTTTCTCTGTAAGATAGGCGTGGGCATTCGATTAATGAGATACACTGCTGTTTCTAGAGCATAAGATCAGTAATCATGAGGTAGGTGAGCGTGGTGAAGCAGAGCTCGGCCAGTAGTTAGTATATGCCGGTGACGATGTTCAGCCATGCCATTCTGTTGAAGGGTGTGAGGGGCAGTAGTGAGTCAGCTCACACATGAGTTGCTAGGAATGGTTGGAGAGTAGTGAATTCACCCCATTGTCACTGTATAAATTTTAATAGAATACCCAAACTGTTTTTCCACAAGGGTCTTAAATTGTGGAAAATAACCAACAATATTTACTGTAATGATCAACCAACAACAAGTAATAACGAAATCCATTCATGGAGGGCACAGAGGTTGGTCCCAATACATCAGCATATATATAGTGTAATGGGTGTAAGCCAATAAATGATGAATGTTCAGATTTATTAATGTTGCAAGAATTACAAAAATGACGAGAAACAGATTTTGTCCACGAAAGCGGTAACTTAAAATGCGAAATAACAAAATAACTTGTCCAGGAGGAAGGATGTCCCAGCCGAGCATGCCATGTAGATGAAGTTGAATGAACACCTAGGTGAGCAAATTGTGATGTAGACAATAAGTGGAAAGATGGCGGACGAAGATGATAAACACCATTTTCACATGTTCCTTTGGCTAGATCCGCCCATTTAACTGATCCTTCACACGGAAATGAGAGGGTAAAAATTCAACATAAACATTGTTAGACCTGGTGAACTGATGTATGGATAACAGATTCTGACGAGCATTCGTGACACATAGTACATGAGGCAATTTAAAAGTACGATTGGAAATGGAACAATACATGTACCAGTGTTAGTGATAGGGAGGCCAGAGCCATCAGCGATTTGAACCTCATCAGTGCCATCGTATTTCGAGTGAATAGTTAAGTTATTTATATCAGCAATTAAATTGTGAGATCCACCAGAGTCCATAAGCCAAGGGGCGGAAGTATTCATACTAGATGAGGAAGTTGAAGGAGAGACACTAGAACTAGGAAAGTGTCCAGTGGGAGAGTGAGCCATGTTTGCAGTGACAGAGACTTTACGATAATAAGGTGTGATATGGCCCGGGTGGCCGCACGACTACAGACAACCTGGGAACATTGCTGGTTGTTCCACTGGTTGGTAGGGCCTGGGTGGTTGGAGCTCGGGTAGAGTGACCATCGCGACCTCGCTGGCCCTGTAATTGATTACGGGACTGCTGGTACTGGCGAGAGGGACCGCGGCCACTTTGCGCTGAACTACTGGCGGATTGGACATTATTAGCAGTAGCAACCAGATTAGAAGCAGTAGTGTCAAGGCGGCGGAGATAAAGTTCATGACCGACTAACAGATCGTGGAGCTCTTCAAAGCGCAATGATGATTCTCTTGCACAAATGAGGGCTGTAATGTCGCGGTATAACGACCCAAGGTCATTAAGGACGTACAATGTAACATCATCATCATCATCATAAATTGGCTTGTTGATGATGGAAAGCTAGTCCACTTTGGTTTTGATAAAGTGGAGAAATGTGCTCATAGATTGAGAGCCGAGTGAAGCACGTGCCAAGTCATCCTTAATCTGCATGACACGGGCACGTGAGAGGTTGGCGTAGAGGCGGGTCAAGGAAATCCATCCATCAGCAGAAGTGGTTGCTGAGGCAACGAGCGGAAGGATGTTGTGGGGTCCTCGTTACTTAATTCATTATGTATCATGTTAACATACATATGTGAGTCTGAATTAAGTAATAACATGCACTGATTAAGAGTATCTTACTAGTTAAGTTGTTACAGATGTACCAAACCACTAGTACAAAAACCAACTAACTTTTTCTACATATACATTACATGTAAAGTTAACAACCTAAGCCAGTACAACTCCTATGCAGTGGTTCACCTCGCAGCGGAAGAAGACTCACGATTCCCACGTCTATGAAATCCTACAGAAACATTCACAAAACGTGAGTATAGATGAACAACTATCTCAGTGCGATATTAAAACACAATATCAATAACAATGATAAAGCACAATACATCATCTAATGTGAATGTTCTGTATCATGTATCCACAAATGCACCATGTCATGACATGTCTCACCAATTACCCTATTATCACGAGACCAAAATGATATGCCTATTCAGCTCAATATGTCAGTGGAACCACCTCACATCTTCATATTAGCAGCACATATCATAGTACCGTCCTCAAATGATAATAGCCAGAGCATATACCCAAAAACCGGCGTATATCTCTATAGGATAACCGAGCATATACCCAAACCAGGCGTATATCTCTCTGTCACATAACCGAGCATATACCCAAACCAGGCGTATATCTCTATGTAATATAATCAAGCATATACCCAATACCAGGCGTATATCTCAAATACATAACCGAGCATATACCCAAACCAGACGTATATCTCACATACATATGATATCCATGAATGTACAGGCATGTGATACTACCAATCATATGATACTAACATAACAAAATTCATATGATATCAATCTTATAACATCATCACACAATATCTATACTCCGTACGTCAACACGTACCTGTACTGCGACACAAACGAGATAAATTAGGCGTCACTGGCTAAGTGCCTCGTTGTCCCATCCCCTGAGATGATGCTACAACAATGCCAATAATATATCATGTTATCATAGGCATTAAAACCAAATTCTACAAAAATATAACATTTTTCAACATTCTGGCTCTGGCGATCGATCGCTATTTCTCACCGATCGATCGCCATACTGTTCTGCGCCCTCGCGATCGATCGCAATACCTCGCGATCGATCGCCAAAGTGTTCTGTTTGCTCGCGATCGATCGCCACATTTTCACCGATCGATCGGTACATGTATAAACCGCCTTATATTTTGCCCTGTCTCGGCGATCGATCGCCACATAGCTTGCGATCGATCGCCGATGTCCAGAAAGTTCAGAACATGGCGATTTTGAGCTTATCTTCCTGCTCTTCTCCTACAACTCAAAATTTAACATGTAAACAAGTTTCATGCATTCTCCAATACCATAACAACATGTTTCCACCATCTTAGAATCAAATTCTTGGCATATAAACATGTTATAATTCTTCACATGAACATTTTATATTCCACTTCTCATACATCAACTTCAATTACATAATTCAAGTGTAAAACCATGAATTCCTTACCAAGATGGTACAATTTCACTTCACACACCTTCCTAGCTCAATTTACAAGTGAAGCCCAAGCTCAAACCAACAAGAACTTGAAAGAGATGGAGAGGAGCTTGTGTAGTATTTTAGTAGGTGTAAAATGAGAACTATGTAATTCTCCTCCCTAAATCACCTTGATATAAGGTCATTAGCTTCCTAAATCATTTGTTATCATATCATTTGGAGGCAATGACATGTTAAGTAACATGTACATGAAATGAACTTCAAATTCAAATGCAACTCCAATTCAAATTCAATTCACATGCATATTCAAATGCCTACTAATTCATGTTACTTGATATGTTACTATTTAAATCATTATACACCATGTTTCATTCCTTGCCCTTGCCATATATCATTTCATACATGTAATAGTTCATTCGTGGTTCCACCCGAACCCCCATGATCATACTGCCAATTGATATAATTATACCATAATCATATCACACGTGTATAAAACAAATCGAGGCATTACAGATGTCAGCAGCGAGGGACCAAAAAAGTGCAGCCAATATGAGCTGGTCATGTTGGAAGCAATTTCGAAACGCGGGGGACGGCGAGGCAGAGGAGCCACGGTCCGGATACTGGACAGAACCATCGAGAAAGCCTGTCAGATTGTATCCATTAAAGAGGGTGATTACTTGTGCATGCGAAGATGGAAAATTGGATGAGGTGGGTCGAATGGAGGTGCAGTGATGGAAGTAGTTTCGGAGGTGGTATCAGACATAATTATGGACGTTGATTTGCTGGGGGGAAAAAAAAGATGAAGGAACAATGGTGGTTGGCGTCTGAGAAGAATTCAATAGGGTTGGATCGATACTCGTGAGAGCAACCCTTCTGATACCATATATAAGTTTAGAATTTGTGGAATTGAATAATATTGATTGTGTTAATACTCGTAAATAGAGTTTACAAGCCTATCAATATGTACAAGATATTAGAATATCTTCAAGATAAGGTAGGATCACAAGAGTATATCTGCAACAAGATTTGAATTGATTTGATAATATATCATTCCTTAATACATTGAGTGCTTGTGCGGTGCTTTAAGATGCACTAAATTTTACTAAGTCGCGCACTAAGTTTTGCTAAGTAGTGCATTGACGCTCCGATCTTGATCATGTACTAGGATTTACAACTAAGTTTTATTAAATCATGTACTAAGTTTTACTAATTCGTGAACTTAAATGTTACACATTCTTAATTCTCCGAAAATAATATAAGTTATTGTTACTAAATTCATACTATTACAATATGTTGAAACACAAAGGTAATATTTGGTTTCATTTTTCGAATTCATTATCTTATGACCAGATATTAATAATTCATTTTCATTTTTCATTCTCTAAATATATTTATCGGAGAATAATAATTATCTCTATTAGGAGAGTAGTCAAATAAAGATTTGAATGCATTGTAAATAATAGGCACATTAAGGCGCACCCACATTCATTTTTTTTTAAATTGACGCACTCGAGCATCCGCACCCGCACCCGCACCCGCGTCATGTGACTTAGGTCATATCTTATCCACTTTTCTTCCAAGATTTTTAAAATTAATAAAATAATTTTTTACGCGTCTGTATATATTTAAATTTTTAAATGATCGCATCACTCCTAAATTTCAAAAAATTATCACAGTTAAATAATTATTAAAATATCTTTAAAATACATTCGAAAGTTTTGAATTTTAATATAATCTCTAGGTTTTTTGTACCAAAATTATTTAACAATACAAAATTTTAATGTATATGCACGCATCTCATGTGAAGGGGTATTACTATGTACCTTTTGTATATATACGGATATAGGATCGAGCGCTTACCGTTTTACCAATAATTATAGTTAAGGGTAATGGCGCAACATCAATCTTTTCAACCATACACTGGCACAAGCGCCACATGTTCGACCGATCACAAATCAGAGGCAATTGTTGAACCACAACAATCCCTCCCCCAATAATTGTACTCTCTGCAACTCATGGGGATCGAACACGCGACCTTGGCTCTGATACCAATTGTAGGATCGAGCGCTTACCGCTTTACCAATAACATAGTTAAGGTAATGGCGCAACATCAATCTTTTCAACCATACACTGGCACAAGCACCATGTGTTCGACCGATCACAAAGCAGAGGCAATTGTTGAACCCCAACAACAGATGATCTTCGTAGTCAACAAACGTGTGTTTCATATTCTACCTTCCTCTAATAATTGTTAAATAGATTGATTTTTTATTCACCAAAAATAAAATATAATAAGGGAGAAATTCGGGCAACTACCCATTTAAATCTTTATTCGGCCTAGTCTGTGACAACTTCAAACCATTTAAGTCCATTTCGGGAAAAATACCAAAATGGACAGATTTCCAGTAGAGAAATTGCACCAATCGTCTTCTTTGTCTACACTTGTAAAAATCATTTCTTGCCCTGATCATCTTCGCCTTCCTCTCATCTCTTTTTGATATTCCACCATTTCACTGAACAACAACTCTATTAGGGTTTGAATATTTCCTAAACTCAACAAAAATAGTAACATGGCTCCAAAAACAAACAAGAATCTGCAAACAAAAGCTTCAACGAGCAATAAGAGAAAACAATATATGCTACGACATGTGGTAAGCATTACAACATGGTTTGAATATTTCGATTATGGTTTGCTTAGTAGCTGCTGCGTTTTTTACATTAGCGTTTGATTCAGTCTATGTTTTATGAGACATATTTTTGTTGACCTGTTCCTTTTGAGAGAAAAAAACTTGTGTATTTTTCATATGGATTAATCCCAGGTACACCACTTAAGTCTATGGGTGCACGCATCTAACGTGCACCGCTAGACTCAAGCTATGATTATATCTCACTTGCACCTATTGGTGACTTACTTGCACTATTCTCGCTTGCACCAGACAAGTCTAGCGGTACACTTATGTTATGTGCACTGTTTGACTCAATAGGTGCACTCTTCCCGCATGCCATCTTGCATGCACCACATGAGTCTAGAGCTGCACACATATCGCATGCACTGTTACTCAAACTATGCATGCATCCCTCGGGCACATATAGATTTTGGTGTGCTTTTTCAATGATGCACTATATGACCTGTTATTGGTGCACTGAAATTAAATAATAATTAAAAATTTTCTTACTTTTAAATATTTCCCTCAGATTCACCTCCTCCATCACCATCTTTCGAAGAAATGGCCGAAAAATGGAACAAAAAAACAACATACATATTAAACTCCCAGGTAATTGTCACAGAAACTATAAAAAAAAAAAAAAACTGGAACTCGATGAAGAACATCTGGAAGTGCTACAAAGACACCACTTTGGTTTCTGGTGACTCCATTCGTAACAATATTGTTGTCCTCGAGCATTATAAAAAATGTGATACAGTCATTAAGGACATCATACAGTGCTTCAACAAGGATTCTGAAGATTCACCTTCGGTGGATACCCAATGACAATTAGTATGAGTGATGTGTGCATCTTTGGAGTTAGAGATGGTCATCAAAACATAGAGATGCAACACCAAGATTATACACGTACAACATTCTTACGCAGGTGCTTCCCCGAAAAGGAAAACAGAAAAAGATCTCCGAATGAGAAAAGGCTGATTATACAGAAAATTGACAACCAAGTCATCAAACAACGATGTTACTGATATCAATGATGTTGTTAGATTGGTGACATTGTACATACTTGCATCTTTTTGCATATTCTTCATCTCCACTAATCATTAAACCTTCCATGGGTGTACATATCCCTAGTTTAGGACATGGAAAAGATATGCAACTACAACAGGTTTGATTGCTCAACAGCCTCGTGCAGTCAAATAGTGAGAATCACTCCGACTGTATTTTAATACTACTTGTAAGATATATTTTAAATTGATTCTCCAATATAGTTAATTTCCATTTGTTCCTATACTAACATTGAATACCATTTCTTTATAGTATTGGTTATATGAGAGGATAAAACTGATCGATCTAGTCCAAGTCAACCTTGTCCCCAGGTTCGTGAAATGGAATCTCGAGAGTTTGCAGAAAAAGGTCCAATCTATTGGCATCAAGAAGCTAGATTGTGATTATGTAAGCTTTCTTGTCACCCATAGTTATTCTATCGATGCACTTATATTAACTATATTGCATGTTTTAAACCACGTCGGTGTATGCAATCATACTTAGCTGGTGCATTTACTTGTAACACATTCATACATGCATTTAAACCACATCGGTGCATGCAATCACCCTTAGTTGGTGCACTTACTTGTATTAGGCTTGTATACACATGCAAACGTCATTATTACACACATTTAAACCACTCCGGTGCACGCAATCACACTTGGTCGTGCACTTACTTGTATTAGGTTGGTTCACACAATTAATCATCATGGTTCACACATTTAAATCTTATCGGTGCATACAATCACACTTAGCTAGTGCATTTACATGTATTAGGCAAGTGCACACATGTGAACCACACTGGTGCGTGCATTTAAACCACACGGGTGCACACAATCACACTTAGCCGGTGCACTTACTTGTGTTAGACTGTGTACACATGTAAACCACAATGATGCATGCATTTAAACCACATTGTTGTGGTTTACATGCGTGCACAGTCTAACACAAGTAAGTGCATCGGCTAAGTGTGATTGCGTGCACCCGTGTGGTTTAAATGCACGCATCAGTGTGGTTCACACGTGTACACTTGCCTAATACATGTAAATGCACTAGCTAAGTGTGATTGTATGCACGCAATCACACTTAGCTATTGCAATTACTTGTATGGAGTCGTGCACACACTTAATCTACATGATGCACGCATTTAACCCACACTGGTGCATGCAATCACACTTTGCCGGTGCATTTACTTGTATTAGGCTGGTGCACTAATGTAAACCACACTGGTACACACAATACTTGGCTGGTGCATGCAAACCACATATACTTGTGCACACAATTAAACTACATGATTCATGCAACTACACAATAGCAGTTAACTCCAAAAATTTTACGGGTGCATGCAATTAAATATTATTGGTGCACAAAAATTAACTACGCTGATGTATGCAAATGAATTGGAGATTATAAAAAGAGGTCTGACACAAGAAAATGAACTGCTGCTGAAGAACAATGCCATTCAACTAAAATCTTAAATCACTTACAACACATATCAACCAGAGCACCTTCACCTCCTATTAATTGAAGCACCGCTGATGGAAGAACCTCCACTTGAAGCACCTGGCCAATCTGAATCTTAACACCAGACTACATAAACGCAGGAGTCCTCAGCGAACTAATGAAACACAGTACAAATGACAATGTGTTCGATGATGACATTCTCATGGAGGAAATCTTGGTGGATGTCTTTGTTGTTGATGAGGCACAAGCAGATCCATTTTTTTCTTGATGACGTCATTCTCAAGCAACCATATGTTTTTTTATGATGACCAACAAACAGATCCTGGGATTTTAATATAATAACCTGATTTTAAAAAAAAAAAACAAATGACAAAATAACCTTAAATAGGATGTGTTTACAAACTGGCTCGACACGCCAACTCAATTGGCTTCATCATTTAGAAGACGCTAACTCTAACTCATTAAATGATGACGCTAACTCATTTGGCGTGTTCAACTTTTTAAAAAAGTTGAACACGCCAACTTTGGTTGTACATTCAACCTTTTTTATTTATTTTTTTATTTTTTTAGTTTTTTTAAAACAAATAAATTTAAAATAAAAAAAATTTACTAAAAATTATGTCTCACCTTATCATATAAATTGTAAAAATCGCGTCCATAATTTTTATATTTTACTTAAACATTTTTTTATTATAAAATTCGAGAAGATAAATATGCAAGAAATGCAATAATGCCTCGTGATGAGGATACTGATTCCTTCGTTGGTTTGATGTTGAACCATGTGCTGTGTTTCGCATCATCAATTGGTAAGAGGACGTGGTTCTTTCCTCTTGGTTGCATCATTAGTAGTGGTTTAATTTAGTTAATTCAATTGATTATTGTAGGTTAAATATAGTTAAAAACGTCTTATTTTGTACTTACAGTTAGTCTATGTGGGTTCGATAACCTGTTCTTCATAATCTATA
This sequence comes from Haberlea rhodopensis, assembly GCA_907163345.1. NCBI lineage: Eukaryota > Viridiplantae > Streptophyta > Magnoliopsida > Lamiales > Gesneriaceae > Haberlea > Haberlea rhodopensis. The sequence continues at coordinate 379,437 of CAJQUN010000358.1, read as the reverse complement.
CTAAAACTTGAAAATCATGCACTTGCGGTATAAATCGTGTTATTTGAGTTAAAGCGCATCGATTGAATTTATTGTTTAAATAAAGCGCAATCAATTTCATGGCATTATATTTTGCGCAAATAGGGGTGCTTAATATCTGCTACTAGTAAACTTATCAGACGTGCAACGACTTTATTTGTTTTTTTATTTAATTATTGAATAGTCATTTATCATACTTACAAATAATCAATGTTTGATCCTCTTTGACATCAATACGTCGCGAAGATTTTATTGGGAATCTATTATAGAGTTGCGGTAGATCGATTTGTAAATAAAAAGTTACGTGAAACCATGTTATGTCGGTTTTTAATTTGCCAAATAAACATGTGCGAGACGACGCACTAACATTTGAGGGATACCACTGGACACTAATTGTATTTAATATTCAAGAATGAAAGTGGACACATTAAAATTCCTTACAGCCACAAAATGAACGGACAAATTATTACTTCGAAAGAACAAAAATAATGATGAATTATACTATAATTAAAGTTATTTAGAATTTCAAAATATGATAAAATTAACAAATTGATAGTGATTCGTCTTCCAATGTACAGAAGGCTACATCGAAGAAAAGATGAAGACACATATTAAGGAGAGTCCCATTTCAGCAGGAGTCAATCCAGACTGAGTAGACACACATATGAAATTGAACCATACAAAAAGTAGCACAACAAACACCCGGCGCTATGGATTGTGTTGTCTTTGTGTGCATGAATATGGACAAAATAGTACCAATACAAAAGTAGACATTAATACAGGTTATAAACTAAAGATGGTAAAAGTGATCCTCAAAGATGAGACAGGAAACAACTTTTCTTCTTGCTGAATTTTAATCTTAATGAATTGAAATTAAGCATGGAAGAAGAAGGAAAAACCGGAAAAGAAATTTCCGCGCAACAAATGCACACTGGACGTCGCGATCCATCGTGGCTATCACAACTAGAAGGTTGAAAAGGGGGGCGCGATCGATCGAGCACATGGTCCGATCGAGCGCGCCCTGCAGTTTAAGCGAACGGGTGCAACTGTTCATGTATAGTTGCGGTTTTTGCTAAATGGTGCCTCCAAATGGTGTCCCTTGGTGATACTTTGGACAAACTATAAATACAACATCCTGTATGAATTAGAATATCAGATTTTCGGAATTAACACACAAATTAGGGAGAAAATAAACCAATCAAAGTGCATATTCATATTGTGTTCTCCTTTGTTCAAAGAAGAGAGATTACAACTTTTGTGGTTGTGGGGCTTGTGATTTGAAGTACTACTATCACAAGCAAAGTTGTTGTATCTTGGAAGAAGATTGTTGTATCTCGCAAGTACCGTGTGTGGGGCAAATTCTTCTTAAGGACAAAGTGTTATACACTTGCCTCGACTACATGTTCTTGCCAGTTATCACTACCCGTTAAAGCAACGACGTTTCCTGCGTATTTTGAAGCATCCACGCATTCAATCTTAATTAGAATTTTGTTATTGTGAAAGATGGCATCCACATCCACAAATGTTCCTGCGACGCAAGGAGAAAGACCACAAAAATTCACATGTGTAGTCTTCAAGAGATGGCAACAAAAAATGTTGTCCTATCTCACTACCTTGCATATGGCAAAGTCCTTGCAAGATGATCTGCTTACCATAGGCAAGGGCAAGACGGACACTACTAGGAGGGCCGTTGTAGATGCATGGAATCAAAGTGATTTCCTATGCAAGAACAACATCTTGAATAGCCTTGATGATGCACTCTACAATGTGTATTGTCAAGTCCGAACCGCAAAGAATTGTGGAATTTGCTTGAAACAAAGTACAAGGCGGAGGATGCCGGCCTTAAAAATTTCATCGTTGGATGCTTCTTGGATTTTGGACTCGAAATCCGTAGTGAGTCAAATGCAAGAGATACAAGTATTACATGAGATTCATGCGGAAGGGATGAGTCTAAGTGAGTCCTTCCAAGTGGCGGCATTAATCGAGAAACTACATGCACTATGGAAAGATTTCAAAATCTTAAAACAAGAGGAAGGAAATAGGGCTCGAAGAATTGATAGTACATCTAAGGATTGAAGAAGATAATCGAAAGACCGAAGTCAAGTTGCACAAGATGAGTGCAAGAGCCAATGTTGTGGAATCAAGCACTAATGGAAAGAAAAGGAAAGACCATGATGGCCAACAAACGAAGAACTCTAAGAGTTTCAAAATTGCTTTAATTGCGGGAAACCGAATCATAAAGCAAAAGGATTGTAGACGACCAAAGAAAACCAAGTGAATTTGACTCAAGACAAGTCGGTGCCAATTGATTTGTCCAAACTTGACTTGACCGCTAAGATTTTTTAATCAAACTTGGTGGAAAACAAAAATGAATGGTGGGTTGATACCGGCACTACAAGGCGTATATGCTCTGCCAAAGAAATGTTATCTACCTATACACATTTCTGGAAGAAAGCTTTACATGGGCAACTTCAGAAATTGTGGGACTTAGAAAGGTGGTGTTGAATATCATCTGACAAAGAGGTGACTCTAATTGATATGCTTCATGTGCCGGGTATAAGGAAGAACTTGGTGTCGGGATCCTTGGTTTTAGAGTTGTATTTGATTCTAATAAGTTTGTACTCTGATCGCTATTATTTAAACAGTATTTTTCAGTGTAGCGATTGCGTACCGCAAGTGCACGATGTCTAGTTTTAGTATAATGATTTTAAAAGTATGAGTGTCGAACCCACGAGGACTAGGAAATAATTACCAAATTCAACTAGTTTAACTATATTTAGCCTACGAAAATTGATTATGATTAATTAACTAATTTGACTAATTAACTCAATATAAAAAACAAACAGTAGTGAATAAGAAAAGATCAATAGAGATAATTATCAAGACTTTCGGTTCACCTATGTATTCCCCCATAATTCGCCTATTAGTTAATAATCGAATTCAAACAATCTAAGGTGACGAATTTTCCAAATTTATCTAATATACTCTCTCGAGTTATATTAAACCTAATATAAAATTACAGTAAGTCACTCTTGTGTACTTATTTAACAACACAATATTGTATTAAGATCCGTGAAAACTTCTAGCTTACGATTACTAGATATCTATAGCTCTCACACGTGTATTTGACTTCATCTCTCGATATCAGTCTGAAATCCACGGCATAAATCACTATATCGAATCAAAATTTTATCTCTCGATCTCAATTGTAACTTACTATCATTCAAGGATGGCCAAACCCTTAAAATCATGAAGAACAATGATTTATGCACTTAAATATATAAGAATCAATCAAAACATTCAATTTAAATCATGGGTTCATACAAAGAATCCCCTAAGTCTTGATAACAAACCTAGCCAACAATCTCCATCAAATAACAATGCATAAACATGTTTTGCAACATTCTAAACATTAAAATCTAATGAAAATATAGAACTAGAGTTAGAAAATACGGAAATAACGAGAGGCGTTGACTCCTTGCGTTGCTCCGTTGTCCCGTCTCTTCCGATGCGTCTTCTCTTCAATGGTTATGGTGTGTGGATGGTTGGAGATGAAGATGAGTGATGGAGGCTGTGTATTGTAGGTCAATTATCAGCCAAAAAATTCCCAAAAATGTCCATGATAATCCATATTTATGGTAGGAGGATTTTAACAAAGTTTGGACACCAAATAACCAAGATGGAAACAAAATCCTGAATTTTTCTAGTCCTGGCGATCGATCGGCAATAATTGGCTATCGGTCGCCATAACATTATGCCTCGAGGCGATCGATCGCTTCCTCTGATTTTCAGCAAATCACGATTTCGTCCCTCCTTTTCCATATTTGCTCAGTTTGGTCCTTTTTCATCATTTTAAGCCTATTTCCTCTACTTTTATGCATTTGGACCTGGATTCCTGAAATATACAAATATATACCAAAAAGAGTAATATTTCCAAGAATCACTACAAAAGCGCCCCTAATCTTATATCAAATTAAGTGTAAAAATCACACTTATCAACTCCCCCAAACTTAAACTTGATCGTCTCGAGCAAGAAATAAGATCACACAGTAAAGTTCAATATTGAAGATTCAAATAAACCAATTCGTAGTCATCATGTAGCTCAGACATCTCACTTATAGAGAAACAAGAGTCAATCCAAAATGTTTAACAAGTCGTGTTTTCTCTTAGATCAAGCAACATGTCTCCAAATTAGAACGTGTGTGTGTGTGCTATTGTCACTTTCAAGTTCCATTCAATTTGCATAGATCAAATCATGCTAGGTAATGAAAGTTAAGATTATCCTTGAGCATTACATAGACCTATTTTCAAACAACTTCTCCACTAATATTGTCACTCCCTAGACTTGGATCAATATGTCTTTTTAAGCTTGTAACGTTAGGCCTAGGTGTTTGGCTTCAAAGAAAGGATAGGATATCACAAAGTAATGTTAGCACAACTTGAGCTTCTCTTCTTTTTCTCTTTTAGCCTTGGCCACTTTGGGTCTTTGTTGGATTTTTTTTTTTCTCAAAGCTTTTTCTATTCTTTTCTTTTCTCATGTATCATCTTTTTTACAATAAGCTCATCCAATGTAGCAATTCAAGTTTATCTAATGAGAATACTTCCTTAGGGTGAGGATAATTGTTTTTTCAATTTAGGCTCATACAGGTGGGTATAATGAGTTGCCAAAGAAATTTGTTGAATGGGGGCTAATAGTATGTTAAACACACTCCATTCCTTTTCAAGTAGGCTCAAAATGGGATACTATAGATTGATGTTCACATGGTAAGTTTGAAAGGTTCAAACTGTCCAAAGATCACCTAGATCATCTCCTAATCAAGTTCATGACTATAAAATTTCGCCTCAAAGTATCATCATCAAATAGTTTCTAAGGTACTCTAAGATGCTCAAATACAATTCATCAAGTTCACAAAGATTATCACTATCACAATTGCAATTCACAAGATTATGACTCAAATGTGCTTAATGAATTCCTCATCTTAGACATGCTCAATCAAAACAAGATATTCACAAACAAGTCTTACAATCATCAAAACTCAAGTTGACATGCATAGAGAGACTAATATCATCATGGAATAGAGACCACTACTATGATTCATTCTTATCTAAGTAAATGAACTTTTTCAAGAAAAATTTTGTTGGTGCTCAAGAAACGATCAATTTCCAAATAAGAAGCATGACACAGTAATGTAATGCACTCCCCCAAACTTAATTTATGCATTGTCCTCAATGTACTAGGCATGGAAAATGAGACAAAGCATTTACCTTTGACAACGATCGTCAGTGATCGTTGTCCAATTCCTCATCAGCCCATGGGGCAAAGAAATGGAACATAACACAGTACGCATGGAGTCTCACCAAAATAAAAAACAAACCAAAACAAAAGCAAACCAAAACAAATCCAAAAGCAAAGCAAAAACAAAAGCAAAAAGATAAGAAAAAGTTCTTGATTTATAGTTCCAAGATGGACTTTTTACTACATGTCCTCAAAGGTTGGAATCGTTTGTGGAGCACGAATCTCCATAATCAATTGTGTAATGCATCAAACTCTTGTCATTAACGACTTAAGTGCCTAGAATATGATCACTTACCTTAATGGCTCCATGCGGGTATATCTTGGTAACAGTGAATGATCCAAACCATGAAGCCTTTCGCTTGCTTTGCAAAATACGAGGTGGTGGCGCTTTATACAATTGAACTGTCTCTCCCTTCATAAATGTCCTTTTATCTTTTTGCTTCTTCGCCTTCCTTGGCTTCACCTTGTCATGGCTCTTGCCTTCTTCAGTCTCTAGTTCGGGCTTTGCCTTCATCTCATCACTACCTTGTACCACATCATCAGGCAAAATATTAATTTTATCAATAATAAAACATGTATGCGTGTTGTGTGCTTGTGGTGAAGTTTGAAACATGGTAAAGGTGACATGATCCTCTCCTACAAGGAGGATCAACTTCCCTTCTTCAACATAGATAATAGCTCTTCCGGTAGCTAGGAATGGGCGCCCCAAGATCAATGGCATGCTCGCATCCTCCTCCATATCCAACACAAGGAAATCCACCAGGAAAGTGAATTGATCTATCTTGACTGGCACATCCTCGACGATTCCTAGTGGGTAGGTGATAGACTTGTCCGCCATTTGCAACACCACCCTTGTGTCTTCGGCTCTCCCAGTCCAAGTCGCCTAAAAACAGATAACGACATTAAGTTTACACTAGCACCCAAATCACATAATGATTTAATGGAAGAAATAGGCCCAATTGTGCAAAGAATAGAAAAACTCTCTGGATCCTTCAACTTCGTGGCTGACTTCCTTTGCATAATGGCACTACGTTCCTCGACCAATAAGATAGTTTCGTGCTCTCCCAATTTCTGCTTCTTAGACAACATCTTCTTTAAGAATTTAGCATAATTTGGCATTTCTCGTAATGCATCAATAAATGGTATGTCTATATGCAAATTCTTAAGCATGTCTAAAAATTTGGCAAAGTTTGAATCAACCTTTGCCCTATTGACTGCTGCAGGATATGGGAAAGGAATATGTACCTTTTCTAGTGGTGTGCTAGGTGTAATGGACTTAGTAGACTTACCCTTGGCGCGTGATTGCTCATTCCAATCTTGCTTGATTTCTAGCTTTTTAGTCTCCTTCTCTTTCCCAAGTTCCTTTCCACTTCTTAGGGTCACGACATTGGCTTGCTCCCTTGGATTCTTCTCTGTGTCACTCGGTAGAGTTCCTTGTGCTCTCCCAGCCAAGATAGTTGCCAATTGCCCTACTTGAATCTCCAAGTTTTTGATAGATGAATCTTGCTTATTCATCCTTGTTTCAGTTGATGATATGAACTTGGTCAATAGCTCCTCCATGCTCGGCTGTGGTGGATAACCCGGTGGTGGTTGTGGTTGATACATCAACCTCGTATTGTATGTATTTGGGTAGGGTTGTTTTGTGGCCGATTTCCTACATAATTCACAGCTTCATAAGTTTGACCGAATGGGTTACCTGTTTGGCATTCAACGCTCGGATGATTGCCTCCACATAGGTCACAAGTAATCCCTTGAGCTTTCATCCCTGTCATGCTCATGCTATATAATCTCTTGTTCAATGCCTCAATTTGAGCGGCCAAAGCAGTAACTTCGCTCACTTGATGAACTCCAGCTTGCTTCTTCGGCAATTTCCTCTCGGCTGCCATTGACAGCTATTAGCAGCCATCTCCTCCAACAGTGTATAGGCCTCCTCCGGCATCTTTCTCATCACAGTACCTCCTGATGCTGCATCAATCATAGAACGGTTATCAGAAAATAAACCGTTATAGAAAGTTTGTACCTGCAGCCAGATGGGAAGGCCATGGTGTAGGCATCTCCTCAGTAAGTCCTTGAAGCGCTCTCATGCTTCATACAGTGTTTCAGGATGATATCATTTTGCGTCTTAGCTGTCTTTGATGGTGGGAAGTATTTTGACAAGAAAGCTTGCACCATCCCATCCCAAGTGGTAATTGATTCTGTAGGCAAAGAATGCAACCAAGATTTTGCTTTATTATTTAGAGAGAAAGGGAACAGTCGTTACCTGATGGCGTCGTCAGTGATACCATTATGCTTGAAGGTGTCGCAAATTTCCAAGAAATTCACTATGTGAGTGTTGGGATCATCAGTGGTCGCTCCCCCAAACTGCACCGAGTGCTAGATCATTTGTATGATTGCAGGCTTGTTTTTAAAGTTGTTCGCTTGTATGCTTGGTCTAGTGATACTAGACAATGATCCATTGAACGAGGGATGAGTATAATCCATGAGGGATCTTCTATTAGGCACATCTTCGCTCCGTCTTTCATCTCTTCCACATCCTCCTTCATTGTTTTCAGCCATTGTTCGAACTTCTCTTAGTCTTCTAAGAAGAGTTCTTTCAATTTCAGGGTCAAAAGACTCAAGTGCCGGTTGTTCACTCCTTAGCATGCACTATAATAACTTACAAAATACAACCAAAGAGAAAGCAATAGTAGAATAGTAGATAGGAAAAGAGAGAAGAGAAAAAAAAATTCAAAAACAACAAAAAGAAAATGGCTAAATTACAGTCAACTAATCTCCTAGATATTACTTAAACTAGTCCACGGCAAGGGCGCCAAAAACTTGATCGCTATTATTTTAAACAGTATTTTTCAGTGTAGCGATTGCGTACCGCAAGTGCACGATGTCAAGTTTAGTATAATGATTTTAAAAGTATGAGTGTCGAACCCACGAGGACTAGGAAATAATTACCAAATTCAACTAGTTTAACTATATTTAGCCTACGAAAATTGGTTATGATTAATTAACTAATTTGAGTAATTAACTCAATATAGAAAACAAACAGTAGTGAATAAGAAAAGATCAATAGAGACAATTATCAAGACTTTCGGTTCACCTATGTAATCCCCCATAATTCGCCTATTAGTTAATAATCGAATTCAAACAATTTAAGATGACGAATTTTCCAAATTTATCTAATATACTCTCTCGAGTTATGTTAAACCTAATATAAAATTGCAGTAAGTCACTCTCGTGTACTAATTTAACAACACAATATTGTATTAAGATCCGTGAAAACTAGTTTTCGATTACTAGATATCTATAGCTATCACACGTGTATTTGACTTCATCTCTCGATATCAGTGTGAAATCCACGGCATAATCACTATATCGAATCACAATTTTATCTCTCGATCTCAATTGTAATTTACTATCATTCAAGGATAGACCAACCCTTAAAAGCATGAAGAACAATGATCTATGCACTTAAATATATAAGTATCAATCAAAACACAATTTTAATCATGGGTTCATACAAAGGATTTCCTAAGTCTTGATAACAAACCTAGCCAACAATCTCCATCAAATATCAATGCATAAACATTTTTTGCAACATTCTAAACATTAAAATCTAATGAAAATATAGAACTAGAGTTAGAAATACAGAAATAACGAGAGGCGTTGACTCCTTGTGTTGCTCCGTCGTCCCGTCTCTTCCGATGCTTCTTCTCTTCAATGGTTATGGTGTATGGATGGTTGGAGATGAAGATGAGTGATGGAGGCTCTGTATTGGAGGTCAATTATCAGCCAAAAAAGTCCCAAAAACGTCCATGATAATCCATATTTATGGTAGGAGGAGTTTCACCATGTTTGGACACCAAATAACCAAGATGGAAACAAAATCCCGAATTTTTCGAGTCCTGGCGATCGATCAGCAATAATTGGCGATCGATCGCCATAACATTCTGTCTCAATGTGATCGATCGCCTCATTTGAAGCGATTGATCGCTTCCTCTTATTTTCAGCAAATTACGATTTCGTCCCTCCTTTCCCATGTTTGCTCAGTTTGGTCCTTTTTCATCATTTTAAGCCTATTTCCTCCATTTTTATGCATTTGGACCTGGACTCCTGAAATATACAAATATATACCAAAAATAGTAATATTTTCCAAGAATCACTACAAAAACGCCCCTAATCTTATATCAAATTAAGTGTAAAAATCACACTTATCATACTCACTAAAAGTTATCAATTTGTAGGGAATGGGTATCTTGAGAAGAGCCTCTTCAAAATGAATGTAATGGCAGTTCACCGCAACTTTGAGCAATAAAGTTAATAATTCTATTTACTTGATTGAGTGTTCTAATAAATGGCATATTTTGTCATGACCAGAAACTATACATGATCATGCATAAACATCATGACATATATTAAATCATTCATAAGCATAATTCCATATATTTTGATATTGCATATGCGCATTGAAAATCATAGATATTGTGAATAAAGTTTAAAAATAAAAATAATATATATTGAATATATGTTTAATATATTGATTAGATTTCAAAATATTGAATAGATTTAAGGGTATTTTTGTAATTTTGAAGTTTAGCAAATATTAAAAAAAATAGAAATCGACTAAATCAGATTTATATACACACATTTACACCTCCATTGTGTGAACATACAGAGAGAGAGAAAGAAGAAAAGTAAAGGAAAAGTTGATTTCGTTGATTTTCGTACTTTGAAACGTCGTCGAAACTTGAAACAAAATATATATTTGAACTTCTCGCTGCGCTACCTTCATTTTGAGGTAGTTTTTCTTCAATTTTCTTTTGTTTATGTTATGGCTTATTTTGAAATAATGCCCAAAAATTATGAAATTAATACATGTGATAGATTAGATGATGATAAATAGCATTTGATAAGAAATTTGAGATTATGTTGTAGTTTCAATTTTATACGAATTTTAATGAGCATCTCTTACATTTAATTTGATTGTTTAAATGAATGTACTAGTTCTTGCATAAATATAAGTTTTCTAATTGTCTTGAATTTCACTTGAAGGATTCCAAGATGGACATGTGATATTGAATTGAATTTAAGAAATAATGGATAGTATGGATATTTCATGAATAACATGTATATACTGTAATTAATATTAAGCATATGATATTAAACTTGGTTATGTATTGTAATACATTTCTAGGTGAAAATCGTTATAAAATCGCAGATAAGACAACTTAAGTAAAATCATCGAGATATGGGCGAAAACTTGTGAGTATAATCGCATAACTTGGTTTTAAGCTTTATGTGAGTGAATGATTTGTGTTTTATGAATGAATGGACTTGGTTGTTCATGTGTTTAGTGATTGGATGCCTTATATGTGTTAAAGGTGAATTATTGATTTTAAGTGATTTTATGGACACGAGTTATTACTCTTTTGGTGATGTTGTGATGCATTACATGATTATGGCATATGCATTCACAAGAGATTAATGGGCTCTGTTATGATTAATGGGCTTTGTTATGGACATTAATGACCTTGAACCATGTGTTATAGAATTACAGAATACGGAGCTCGAGTTCATTGAACTCATGGGATATACAGTACAGAGTGTCATGGCCATCTTCGTGATCACGATTTGTTCTTGGTATTAGTTGGTTCATAACAGAAATAAAATGGATAGACATGTGCATTTATATGTTGTCCGAATGATATAAACTGTGTATGTGAAATTTGTTGTTAATCATGTGATTGCATAAAGTTGATTAACATGTTATTGGAATATGCTCATTGATAATGCAACTCACCAAATGCAAATGTCGTTTTTTGAGTTGATGTAGATAAAGTTGATCATACAGAGTGTTATCTACAAATTTTGAAGTATGGATCCAAGGTCGGCTGGCTGACACTAGACCTTCTCCTCAGCTCATCACTTGCATATACTGTATAGATTTTTTGTTGGGTTGTGAGGGGTACAACCTTGGTAATTTTTGTGGCATATATGTGTCTATATGTCATCATTAGTATTGTTCATGTCTTGGTTGTATGATATGAGATCGCAAGTTTCGATGTCATTAAATATTATGCTATATGGATCATGTGTATGTGTTATGTGTAAGGATGTTACATATTTGTTTAGCACATGTAAATTATAATACTCTTCGACGTTTACAGAATTTAAATTTGTTACCTACATTCAATGTTGATCCAACATAAAGATGTGAAGTTTGTGTTGAAGCAAAAATGACCAAGGCACCGTTTCATTCGGTGGAAAGGAGTACGACTCCTCTAGAGTTAATTCATACGGATCTATGTGATCTAATGCAAATGAGAGGAGGGAAGAAATACTTTGTAACATTTATCGATGATTGCTCAAAATATTGCATGTATATCTTTTGAGGAGCAAAGATGAAGCCCTTGAGGCTTTCACAAATTATAAGAATGAGGTTGAGAATCAACTTGGCAAGCAAATAAAAATTATTCGAAGTGATAGAGGAGGATAATATGGTGCACCATTTGATAAATTTTGTTCACAATTCGGCATTATACATCAAATCACTGCCCCATATTTGCCTCCATCTAATGGAGTCGTTGAAAGGAAAAATAGGACCCTAAAGGAAATGATGAACGCTTTGTCGATAAATTATGGCTTACCCGACAATTGTGGGGGGGAAGCCATACTATCGACGAACCACGTTCATAATAAAATATCCCACAAAAAAGTGACAAAACGCCCTATTGAATATGGAAAGGACATAAGCCTTCCTACAAATATCTAAAAGTGTGGGGTGTTTGGCTAAGGTAGAAGTACCAAAACCAAAACAAGTGAAAATAGGACTAAAAACGGTGGACTGTACTTTCATAGGATATGCACAATAGTAGTGCTTATCGATTTATAGTACACAACTCGGATATTCCTGATATAAATGAAGGAATGACTATCGAATCAAGGAATGACGTATTCTTTGAGAATATATTTCCTATAAAAGAAAGGAAAGAAGAAAGTTCGAATAAAAGAACTTATGAGATTGCTAATGAAGGTTCGGAAGAAACCGAGGAACCAAGATGTCACACCCCAAATCACATCAATTATACTATTTACATACAATTCTTTACTTTCTCAAAGTAAAATTTTCAAAAGATAGTTCCGCAGATTTAAAAGCCCAAAAGTTAACAAAATACCCCCAAGAAACCCACATGCTTTCCAAAAGATAAATCTGCAGACTCAAAAACCAAAATAAGATAATCACATAACCCAGCAGGTCGTCATCCATGTACAGCAGATCTCAGAAACCCGTAGGAGCGCATCACCCTACTCAGTAAGTCCAGATATCAGGCATCGTCATGCTCACCTACAATGCATGAACTACATGAGCTAATGCCCAGTAAATAAAAATCATGCATGCTATGAAAATGACATGAGACATCAATAACATGTATACCAAGATGCATACTCGAAAATATATAACATTTTATCCAAAATCATATTTTTCCTGGGCCCCTTGACCCACCTACTATGCACCGGAACAGAGCTCTGAACAATATCAATAGGCACACAGCCAATATAATGGATTGATACAGTCGAATGGCCCATCCTCCGTGACCCCCAGAGGCACATCACCGAACAACCTCTGCGGTCACCCGAGAAGTATCCCACCCGCAGCATCAATCAAAAGAAGAATATCAGCACGTGGTCCATCCCCTCATGATTACCAAGGGCACATCTCTAACAACCCTTTTAATCCTCTGAGGAGTACCCCACCGCTATACTCATATCATATAAGTCTGCCTCGCAAACCTCGGTGTCATAGCAGTGGTCAACAAAATATTTCATTTTCTCAAAATAATGTCGTGTATGCCAAACATCAAATATGCTCATGTTTTAGGCATGCACGTGTGTATGCAAATGAATAATCAATTCATTTATAACATATCAAATAACGCATAACATCTCCAATATCACATTTATTCAACCAACCATATCACAATTAATACGACAAATAATACTATGTTCAAGCATTGTAGTTGCAGATGGATTTTTACTTACCTTTCACCAATTGATATTGCTTGATTCCTAGGTAAGAGACAGTCAATCTACACAATTCAAATATTTATTTTAACAAATAATTCATCAAAGTTCATTTATGATCAGCTATCTAAATTTAATAATTCATTTACGAAATTTATTTCATCATATCGCTATTTATATCATTATTTAAAATTCTACTAACTCATTTTATACACCAATATATTGAATTCGAAGTTATAACATTAAATTTTACATCACCTTCCTATAAACTTGAAACTACACCATAATCTCAAATTTCTTATAAATTACTATTTATCATCATATAATCTATCACCTACATTAATTACATAATTTTCTAGCAATACTAAAAATTTAGGCTTTTCATAAACACCAGAAATAGGAAGAGAAAAGTACCTCAAAGCAAAGCTAATAATTCGAGGATTTCGAATATATAAGTTATTTGAAGTTTCGACGGTGTTACGAAGTCCGAAAAATTAAAGAAACCATGAAACCCTTCTCTTCCTCCCCTAATCTCTCGCCTGCGTGTGTGTGTGCGTGTGAAAAGTGTGTGTGCGTGAGTTTATCTGATAAATCACAACTAAAACCAATTTAAGTCGGTCAACTCCTCCTTATTATTATTTTATTATTATTATTCTATTTCAAAGCACTCCCTTCCTATGTCAATTCGGGTATCATAACAACCGAGTTTGTGAAAGACGTCTGAATAAAAGTTGTAGATCTATATCTTATCTTTCATTTGGCTTTAGAATAACTTGATTCTGATGTCGGATGAGAAAACTATATATAATTTACCTAAACATGATATACTTCAAAATTAATTGTCCCCTTCCTCCGGTAGTTTTTGGCAAAAACTCAAAACATGAAAGTGGTAGCTCTATGAGTTATCTTTTTAACGAAATTGACCTCGTCATATTTCGGCGAAGTTTTAAGCAGCTTTACTAATATTCATGACGGTCGAACACATATGTTAAACATAGATACAAGTATTAGACTCGGGTATTACATTTTTATGAGACTCGGGTATTACACAAGACGCAATGAAACTGAAAATGAATGTTCAATACAACATGAGGAACCGAGACAAAGTAAAAGGGCTAGAAAGGTGAAATCATTGGGTCCGTATTTTCAATCATATATGTTAGAAAATGAACCAAAGACATTGAAAGATGCATTGTCTAGTCCAGAATCACCTTATTGGAAAGAGACCAACAATTCGGAAATGGATTCCATTATGCAAAATAATACTTGCGAATTAGTTGATGCTCCTCCGGGTACCAAACTGTTGGGGTGTAAATAGATTCTGAAAAGAAAGTATAATGCAGATGGAACAATCAAAAAATACAAGGCTCGATTGGTGGCAAATGGATTTAAACAAGTTGAAGGCCTTGATTTCTTCGATACTTACTCACCAGTGACAATGATAACATCCATATGTGTACTCATTGCTATTGTCGTGTTGCATAACCTTGAGATACATCAAATGGATAAAACAACCGTTTTGAATGGTGAACTGGAAGAAGAAATTTATATGGAACAACCGTAGTGATTATAGTTCCTGGACGAGAAAAGAACGTATGCAAATTTGTTAAGTCATTATATGGGCTTAAACTAGCGCCGAAACAATGGTATGAAAAATTTGACAAAGTTATGTTGTCAAATGGATTTAGAATTAAAGACTGTGACATATGTGTATACATCAAAGGCACAGGAGAAACGTTTGTTATAATATGTCTATATGTTAATGCCATGCTAATAATGAGAAGTAGTCATGAAGTGAATGTTAAAATAAAGAAAATGTTGACAAGATATTTTGATATAAAAGATATGGGCATTGCTAATGTCATATTAGGGATTAAAATATCTAGGACACAAGAGGCAATTGTCATATCTCAACCATATTACATTGAGATTGTTTTGAGAAAGTTCAATCGTATGACACTTCTTCGGTAAAGATATCGATGGGCTTAATCGTGCACTTAAGTAAAAATAATGGTGAACCGGTGTCTCGATTGGAATATTCAAGAATTATTGGAAGCCTCGTGTATATTATGAATTGTACTCGCCCGGATATCGCTTGTGCTGTGAATAAGCTAAGTCGGTGTACGAGTAATCCAAGTAATGTCCATTGGATTGCATTAACAAGGGTACTTAAATATTTAAGATACACATTAGAATATGGGTTATATTATACAAAATATCCGGAAGTATTAGAAGGATATAGTGATGCAAACTGGATATCCGACATAAATGACTCCAAATCCAGGAGTGGCTATGTATTTAGCATTGGTGGTGGGCTATATAGCGGAAATCCACTAAAAAAACTTGCATTGCAAGATCCACGATGGATTCAGAGTTTATAGCTCTAGACAAAGCCGCGTAAGAGGCTGAATGGCTTCGTAATTTCTTGGAAGATACTTCATGTTGGTCAAAACTAGTGCTGCAATAATGATTCATTGTGATAGACAATCGGCAATTGATAAGGCAGAAAACAGTATGTATAATAATGGGAAGTCTCGACATATTCATCGTAGATATACTACTGTACGACAATTGATCTCTAATGGAGTTATCACAATTGATTATGTGAAATCAAAGGATAACTTGGTGGATCTGCTTACAAAAGCATTGATAGAGATCAAATGTATGAATTATCAAGGGGAATAGGATTGAAAGCTACAACATAAATTTTCATAATGGTAACCCAACCTTATTGACTGGAGATACCAAGATTTTGGTTCAATGGGACAACTAAATTATGAAAATTTGAGTTAGCACTCGGGAAATTTCCCAACCCATTCCTAGGATGAAGAGTGCTTAAAGACCTACCAAAGTAATGAGGTTAAGTTTGATACTTTTAATGATTCATATACTTGAAAAAGTGGAGTATGGTAGGATACTCTTGATAGAAGATCATTTATGTAAGTGTGAGGACGGACCGCCTCAATGAAACACTTATAAATCCAAGAGGTATATCATGGCCAAAACGAACACAACCAGATAACCAAAGTAAAATTAGAGAAGTTATTGTGTAGATGCTATTTTCTGGGTTTACACAAACCGCCAGGAAGTTCAATAAATCATGTTCACTTAGTGGCCTAGTAAATTCGATAGTATACTACTAAGGAAGGTTCAAATCCATAAGCTACCTCTCCCGGTGCAATAATTTTTCGTGCAAACTCTCTTTTGACATCATGTGCATTCATGCATTTATTTAATTGAGGGACTATTGGATTTTTAAGCTTAATGATTCGAAATTAAGCATGGATCGATCGCCACAACCAGTAGGTTGAAAATGAGGGCGCGATCAATCTTGTGGGACCCGACTCGGGATGGACTGCATTCTCCCTTATCTGGTACCACATTCTCTACGAACATTACGTACGATGATTTTAAATCTTATCGGAAAAAGCGGAAGCTTTTAAAGTCAAACATTCATTTACAATAGCGGAAGCTTATATACAGTCTATTAGTAACAAAAATACAACACAGTACAAACTCCTTAACGGTCAAATACTTAATTAAAGATAAAATATTATAACGGTCTTGGTAAGAAAACATTTCCATTTTTCCTAATTTCCCTGTTCTGACTCCGGTCCTCCTGTATCTGGAACTCACAATAAATAACAAGGAAAACAGAGGTTAAATCTTTGATGACTTGAATAACAATGGCATTCATATATGTAATATCAAACTGTGTCTCAATATGATATGTCATGTAACAAAGATCTTGCAATCAAATAATTGTCAATAATGAACAGTGACGATTTTAGGATTTCAGAATGAATATCGTGGGCTAAAGAGGTGGCTCTCACCGGACAGTTCGGTATAGCACTTTTTCCCACATATTCAGATATAATCTGTACAATTGTTCACTTACGAGCCAAGATGAACCATTCTCCGGACCGCGAAATGGTGCGCGTTGTTCAGATGAACCATGTACCCAGACTGTCATCCGTTGTTCATTGACTCGCTTTCCGATCCGAAGCCGCGTTGTCCAGTGGATAAATATCCAGGGCTCCATTCAGTCATTCATTCATTCAGTCAAATGAGTCGTTCAATCAAAGGAATTCATCAGTAATTGATTACATTCAAGGTAATTAAATATGCAGATCAAGATGACCGATGGAACGATATAATGTAAAATATGACAATATATGATAGGTGAGACAATAATAAATGACAATTTTATGTAAATTCCAGGCCAAATGTCAAATGGGCTATATAACAAGAACTGGTAGTACACCTCACCTCACAACTTGATAGCTTACTGGATTGGCTCGATCTTGAACCCAGTTACAAATCTATTTCCTATAAGCAGTAATTTATAGTGAGCAAGTTAACCATAACTACAAGTCTTGTCTTGAAAACAACCTCTATGTGCCGTTAGTGCAACATTTCTCTATTGTACCTTTGGGGTAGTGGTAACGGATTAGTGACCCAAATGCATGATTGAACACTCTTAAACATCATTTTTGTACAAAATTTGTCTGGGAAATTTTGAATAAGACTTTAAAAATTCATGATAATTCAACCATAAGTCGAAAAATCACGAAACTTTCCAGAAATGCCTAACATCAGTACAGAAACGTTCGACCTTCGGAAAATTCAATATAGGGGAGGCGCTTGTAATTGACGCGGGGCGGAGCTCCGACAGCCACGCGCGACTGAAAATTTTATGGTGTGTTCATCTCATCGTGATCTACAACCTTTGTTCAAAAACCATTTTTAAAATTTCCAACCGATTTTGCCCAAAATTTGAGTTTTCGAAATGATTTACTATGGTGTTTTGGTCGCCGGCAACCCGATCATACGACGACATTTTAGGAAAATCAGCCGACATACCCATACACTTTAACACATTTTGAACAATTTTCATTTTATACATAAGCCCAAAAACATTTTGTAAATAGAAGAA
This sequence comes from Haberlea rhodopensis, assembly GCA_907163345.1. Taxonomy (NCBI): domain Eukaryota; kingdom Viridiplantae; phylum Streptophyta; class Magnoliopsida; order Lamiales; family Gesneriaceae; genus Haberlea; species Haberlea rhodopensis. The sequence goes on along the minus strand of CAJQUN010000358.1, from coordinate 361,174 downwards.
ATGAAGGCATGAACACACTACCTCAAAACAGATTTCTGGGTTGGATTTCAGCTCATTTTCTTCACTGGTTTTCAAATTTTCTGGGTGATTTGGCTTCGACACCCCTCAAACTAAATGTTTTCTGGGCATATAAGGAATGTTGGTAAAATTTCATAATTTTTGGATAAGGTTTGATAATTTTCTGATTTTTGCTATATTTTTGCCTAATTTCTAATTTATTTTCCTGCACTGTTTCTACCATTTTCTTCACGAATTCTGGTGAAATTGAGGTATGAATAGGGTATTTATAGGGGTTGTGTGCATAATTAGGGTGTTGCCAGCCAAAAAGCCCCATGACGAACGGGATTGCTCCACAACCACCGCCAAAGTAGGATACCACACCCCAAGTTGGGCAAGAGACCCAAACAGAAGCCCCAATCCAGAACCCCAAGACGAGCACGAGCCTCCACCACCGCCCCCAAATCCACGGCAGAAAACACCTCCGCCACAGGGCACCAACATCAAAGGCAAACCCTCCACCAGGACCACCGCCACCAAACTCCACCACTGCCCGGGAAACCATCCCAGCCACCTAGATTTGCATCGGCGCCACCTCTTAGAACACAAACTACCCTACGACCAAGACACCCACCACCACCCAAACCACCCCTAAAACCAGGGCCACCACCTAGCCCACCACCGGCGCCATCGCCGAACCCACGACCAAGAACCAAACCCACTGATTAAACCCCCGCCACCACCTAGATCCCCACCATAACCAAAGCCACCCCCATCATCTCTATCAAGGCTCCCACGAAGACCAAAGCCATCGCCACTCCTACCGTGAAGACCACCGCCCCCACCGTGAAGACCACCATGGCCACACCCACCACAAGGGTTAACAATCAAAACCACGAAACAACCTTCACAAGGAAGGACAAGAAGAGATCCACTGGGTTCCTCTGTTGGTGCTCTAATGTATTATATTCTCAATCTCATGAATGCATTGTTAATGATATATTCACTGAATCAAGAAAGCAATCTTTAAATTGATAAATTATTAATGTATCGATTAATTAATCTCTCTAAATTAATAAATTTCGTGGTCTCTATTTATTAATTTATAAAGGTTTTCTTGTACTTTTAAATGTTATTTATTTCTACATTTAGAAGAAGAAAAAAGGGTGTACTTTGGGCAAATATATTGCTTCAAAACATTCAGATTCGTGCAACTGGGTGCCTTGTTAAGCAATACATGGTACGTCAGAAAAATGTACAATTTGGAATATATGAAAAGAATAACTCATAGATATGACTCGGGAGTATAGCTCTCAAAAAATTGGAAACTAACCTACAAAAAGTATCAAATAAACTTTCTGCCGACAAAATCTAGCCTTAAACGACAAAGTTTGGCCTGGTCAAGTCACATTACAACACCCTCAATATTGTTGAGAGCTTTTCTGGCTATCTTGAACTTTTTTGTTAAGGAATTTTGACTACTCACAACATACTTGGTGATGAAGAACACGATCCCATTCCTCAGAGATTCATACTCAGGAATCATAGCAATACGCGTAAAAACATTCCAGAGGAGCTTATCAGAAAACTCGAATATGGCCTCAAATAACACACGGAAATGCATAATCCTTTTGGGAGTCAGATGTAGGCCATCGTTTAACTCAACTGTCTTCAAAACTGCTAATGAAAGACTAAAGCATGCAACCATTTCTGCAACAAATTTAGCTAGGTGCATTGCTCTGATCAATGGCATCGAATCCAGTTCCTTGAAATGATCCCACAAACAAAACTGCAAAATTTAAATAAACGGCTAAGATAAGTCAAAGAAACAATACAAAGAAGAAGTGAAATGACCAGTTATCCTATGATTCAGCAGAAAATGAAGAGCCACACGACGCTGCATATGGGCTGCAGCTTTCACTATTCTCAGATTTTAAATTCATTAAAGAAATTTACAGTGGCAAATGCCATAAATGGATATCAATGCCGGGTAACAAACTAGAAACTTCAATGAACCCAATATCATCCTCCATTACGAAACTGTATCATCGAGCCAAGAAAGAGGTCAATGGAGTGACTTATATTAACATAGCTCCTTTGCGTATTGATAGGATTCGCATCAAATTTAGAAAACTGCAATATGATCTTTCACCAATAGCTACTTACACAATATTGAAGTATAAAAATTACTGCAGAAGCATACATCTAGAACTCAAACTACCTGACAGTGAAACATAAAGCAGGTATTTACCAACTCCAATCTCATAAAAATTCCAGACAAACCATTTTTATCTCATTATACTGCTAAAAAGTGTATTCATCCGGATTCCAAACAACTACAACAGAGCCCTAAAACATTTGATATTTCAATCTCTCATTATTGAATAAGTGTTTTGTTAGGAATAAATCTCACAACAGTTAGCAACACCAGAAAACAAGGAAGAACTCAATTGCTAAAACTCAAAAGGAAATTGTATTGCTGAAACTGGAAAGGAGATTATAGAACATGCAAGAACAACACTCTGACTCGGTATTACTCCGGCGGAGAATTCCCCTCCGGCCCAAGCTCAAGGCTCGCTCAAAACATTGCTAACAAAATATCTGGTATCCTAATCCTCTCTCCCCCTTTTATTTATATTCCCTCTTCCCTGTAGTAATAACCACTCTCCACGTGCCCTCCTTCTCCCAGCCTCTCTAATAATTCTATAAAGTAGTGGGCTTCCCCACATGGGCCTTGCTTGTTTACTTCTTGGGCTGGGCTCACTATATATTTGGTCCATAACATGTTTAAACTAGATAAAGGCATTCTAAGAGAGAAATCAAGAAGTCCTACCTGCAAAGTGAACTTGTGGTTTTTGTCGAAGCTGCATAATTTAGATGCAAGAAGACAGTAGTACTTGTTAAATATTTTCTCCTGCAGACAACACTCCACAAGTACCCGCATGATCTCTCGATCCTAAACATAAATGTATAAACAATAAGACAAATTATAAAATACCAGATAAACAATTAAGAAAACTGAATAAGCAAATGGACCTGCTTCCCCGGTAACTCTAGTCTCAGAAGTTTCTCAAACGCATCAATGTAATCCTCTCCACTCATAATTATGCAAAATATCGCCCTTCTTGCATCTGTATTCATCCTTTGTGCTGCAGCAAGTTGTAGCATCTTTTTGGTTTCTGGAATCTCCTTATCAATTGTTCCAGCAACCTCTTCCAGGTTATCAGTATCTGATGTAATATCCCCAGACAACCACCATTGGCCTTTCTTGTTGGGATCAAGAAGCTGACTCCATGTTAACCCTCGAATTAATATATCATCTACTTTTAACTGCAATACAATATAACGTTACCAAAAGGCCATTGGCATCAACACAAATTTTTTCGTGATATATTTAATAGTAAATAAATAAATAAAAAAACATTGAAAAATATTTTAAACTATTTCTCAAGCCACTATTGTTGTGTTCCAGCTTGAGTGTTTTTGCTAATCAAACTAATGCTTTATTTCACAAATTTCAAGTTTTAGTAAAACTTTGTTCCGCAGACTGCATAATTAAGTCTTACAGCTTTCCAACGAAGTTATTGATCAATGTCAGACCAGCTTAAGATCAAAACCAATACAAAAGACAAAAAATAGCCAGAATGCAAAAGAATGATTACTTGTTTCAATTTAATATATGAAATAAATAAGATGTATAAATTAAAATAGGAATAGCAGGGTCTTCCAAATGTATCAAGATCTCATCCGCTCATGTAAAATGTCTAATGGAGAAATAAATTTAATTTATCCAACAAAAGAAAACAATGTGATTCATGATGTAATGGATAGTATTGAGCAGGAAGGAAAACATAAGCTAGTAAACACCTTTTGTAGCCACTTCTTTACTCGGGTATGCTGCAGAGTATCTACCTTGGATCTTTTTTTATTGTTCTTGATATCGCATATTGTTTCAAGCATAAACTCCATCTGCAGAAAATGACGGTCAACAATGGATGTTCTAAGAAGATATGAAAAGTTCATTCAGAAAATTGTGAAAAACATACTCTTTTACTGCTCATATTTGACTCTTTGAAATCATTTGCCCTACCCTGAACACTTGAGATAAAGTTTTTCATCCCACTGGGATCATCTCCTCGCAATTTCATGCCACAACCTATTAGAAGCAATACAGTTTTACAAGAAGCTAGTCCAATAAACCAAAACCAACTTCATATAGAGAAAACAATAAATGGCTCGCTGTCAAAAGATGAAACGATAAGCTACACACAAATGTGTTGGTAAACACGTTCTCCTAGTAGGAAAAGAAAGTTAAAACAGGGATATTTCTAACAATGAAGCTCCAAGATGCTGTGAATATCGCACATTTTGAAAGTATTAAGCTCTTACTGAAAAAAATCTGAACTTCAGTGCAATTACTATAACCTCAGTGCATCCTGTATAAACGTTTTGTATATGTATTGACTACCAGAACTGATTGAAGCAATGACATATGTATATGGTTTCAAGCATAAAACAATTCAAGCATCGCGTTTCTGAAACTAATCTTTAGTATCAATCACTACAAATTTGAAGATGAGGTGATAATTCTTAGTAACAGCACAAAACAAAAAGGTTAATTAACATGTAAAAGCCGCAAAAGGTTTGATCACAGTAATATATATACACACACACACATATATTAAAAATTAAAATTACGAACTTACATTGCAAAACTGTCAAGACTGTGGAAACATCAACCTCTGTCAACCGCTTGCTTAAAATGATCAAGAAATCATACATCAACTCACTGGAAATTGTAAGATGAGAGCTTATCAAAGGGTAAAAATATGCATATACAAATATAATCAAGATTCAAGAATAAGTTTAAGCGTGAAAAAGTTAAGTCAACTGGTGGAGGACTCATTCATGTGAAGAAGTACAATGGCACACTATGCCACTATTTAATAGCAAATGAAGCTATATGTATATATGAAAATTCATCTATTCGTAGAAAGATACAATCATTTATGGTAGATTCAAATTTCTGTGAAGCTGACACATAATTTGTTTTGGTAAAGTCGATAACATTACTACAAACAAAAGACAAAATTCTAACAATTAGAAGCTCAAGAAAACTTTCTTCAAGGGACATAGCACAACTTCTCCAACCTTGAAAATTACCTTGAGCAGACTCCAAAAACATATACATATGAAAGTAGAAGAGTCAGATTCCGTAAGGAGAGATTGTCCTCCTTCAAATATTCTTCCTGAAAATAGAACACAAAAATAGCCTTAGTTGAACCAACAAGGGAGCTAGTCATATTCCACAACCGATTACATGCATAATTTTGAACTACATAACCTATGTTTTTTCGTTAATTGCAGCACTGATGACATATCATATAATGACAAACAAATGGTGTAAATTTGCTCTAAAAAGAGGCACCTCGAAACTTTTTGCTAGGCATGCAAGAAGCTTGGCCCCAAAGTCAATCCCAACCAAACAAGCCATGCCAGCGACAGAAGCAGCAAAAACAGCAGCATACCTTAAAAAAAGAAATGCAGAGCGAGATTCAATGTCAGTAAAAATGATAAACAGAAGCTCATTGGTAGGAATCATCAATAAATAAACTTTGACTTTAAACATAAATAAACAATTAAAAACCAGACAGAATACAAGAGTAGATCATCAAACATTTAGGTAAAGGCTCTGGCGGTGGTAGTGGGATGTACCAGAAGCAGTAAAGAAAAAAGGAGTTAAAAGCAAACAACAGCATTTATATGGGAATACTTAAACCATGAAGACAAGAAAGAAGGTAAATCCAACATTTCCTTGAAGTTTTACATAGTTTACCAACCAGGAACATGGAACCTTATATATAAATTCTCATAATAATGTGAGTCACCCAAAAGATGCATCTGACAGGAGAAAAAATTGTGAACTTCTAATTCATCAATTAGTTCAACTGGGGCCAAACGAGACAAAAAAAGGAGGAAAAAACAAGAAACTTAGAGGATAAGAGCCATACTGTTCATTGCCGCGGGGCCCTCCAGAACATGATGCGACAACCTCTTCACACACAATTTGAGAACAAACAATGTGGCCAGCTGACTGTATATAGTTCAACAAGATATCAGAGTATAGAATATCAACGAATTTTCTCTACCATTCAATAATGAAGCAGGCACTCATAAGAACAACCAGTAATAGTTGAATAAGTGAAATAGCATTCGCAATATCATATAAATAAGATGATACAAAATGGATATAGTAATGCAGCTTACATCAAACAGTGAAGAGACTTCACCCGTTATTGATTCAACATTAGTCTCCAAAAGCTTATTTAAAAGCCCTGAAATAATCAAGCAAATCATGGGATATCACATCACGGTGAAGAGATAATAAATAAACAGTGATATGTACACTCCACTTTTTGTCAAGTGCTCTCCAACTTTATTTTTTATGCTTTAAATTGGCAATCATTCCCTTTATTGATCAACTCCCAATCCAAAATAAAGCCATCTCAAACTTTAGTAGTTCAAAAAATTATATTTACTAAAAATTCATCAATACCCATAAAATATAGTAAAACACTCAAAAGAAAAATTAATGATATTACGCATGAACAAGCTATTATCTTTATTTTTAGTTAGTTCATGCTTTATTTTCAATTTTTTTCATATCAAAATGACATTTACCATTAATTGGTTAATTTTAAAAAAATACTCATCTTGCTCATGATTCCTCTAATACTCATTTAAATACACTGATCTTGAAATTGGTTAGATTAAAAATATTATCGTATATTAATATAATTAAAGTTTGTGCATGAATTTTCTTGAAACATCATTTAAAATAAAGAGGTAATAGAAACATATAATTAAAATTAAAAATCGACTTTAAAATATGTCAAAGCTTAAAGAATAGAGTACACTTCATTATAATTGCACAATTTACAACTTAATTCACTATTGGAGTTAATTCGCAAACAAATAAATAACATAAATATTATGAACAGATATTAAAAATATTTTTTTCTCTCGTATCATCATAATTTTTTTGTTGTGACATAAAAGGGATTAGTAACTTTAAACTATTTACAATATCTTTAATGGATAGCCAAATACTAACAATGTTGTTATTTTAAATACAATACACAAATAAAATTTTTAATCAAAATTTTCATCCCATATGTTAAAAAAAATCTTGATAATAGAAAACACAGATAAATTTATTTTAACATTTTGTTTATATTTATATAAAGTTGAGAGTTTTAAAAAAAATACCTTAAAATCTATGAAAAATCAACTAAGAGTATATCGGGAGAGAGAAGCTTGGAGTCAACTCTAAAAAAATGGTGCAGAAATAACATCTCCCAATCAATACAAAAGCAAAAGGAATCAACATGCTGAGGTAAATTCATACCTCGTATTCGTTTCCGTAGTTGAGCATATTCTTCTGATCCATCCCCACCACCAGATCTAAGATGAGGAGCAACATATTTTGCTGGTGCATTGTTTGGAAACTTTTCATGTACCACATCAGCGGAAGATGCTTTCACTGGTGCAGAGGTTCTAATATCTGAATCATTCGCTCTTTCGGTTCGTTCCCCTTTGCGTGGCTTAGAAGTTTTAAGTTTTTCAGCTGAAAATCCATTATCGAGATCTTTCCTTGGAAAAACTAGCAACTGTCCATCCTTTGAGGAATCATCTACTGAAGGAATACCCTCAAACAACAAGTTGATTTCATCATCTCCCGGTGGGTCTCCTTCCTTTACCTTGAGTTTCTTTGCGAGTTTCCTTTCCAATGCAAAATCAGCCTCAGCCAAACTTCTGCCACCCAGTATGTCTGCCTCAAGATACTCTTCAAACTTTGTTTTCCTTCCTTTCACCTTATTAGCGTCATTTGGTAAGATCACCTCCTCCACCACATTGTTAAGCTCCTCACAGCTAGCAACTGTTGAGTTAGAAACTTCATTCCATTCATCATCTGAGTTATTAACCTTTATTTTTCCACTCTCAGTAGCTTCATGAATTTCTTCACTTTCCCCAAGTGAATCAAGAACGGTAGGTATTCCCTCAAGTAATGCATCAATATCATCACTGGCAGTACTCAACCTCCCATTTTTCACCTTGAGTCTCTTCGCAAGTTTCCTCTCAATTTTCACATCTTCGTCTACAGATAATGACCTTCCTCCCATCTCCATTTCAAGATACTGACTGAAACTGCTTTTCGAACATTTTCCTAGACCTTTTTTCCTTTTTGATTCTTTTAACTTAATTTCGGTGTTTGCTATAGTAGAAAGTTGTTCACTATAATCTTCACTACTTACACCCTTTATAGGTATCAGATTCGTCGAATTCCTTATGGATTTCTTCACCTTCTGAGGCTGCATGGTGCAACCTTTTAATATATTATCCATGGGTGATTTTTGGACAGGCTCCGAATTCAACTCCGGCAAGGATTTTTTTGATTCCCGGCATTGCTAACACAATATTAAAAAAAGATCTTATCTAACTAGTCATGAATTATAACCATTTACAAGCAAACAAACAGTGAAAATAATTGAAAAAATAAATGAATGAATTCGTCAATGCTATATATTACTTGATGTTGAACCCAAGAATCGAACTTTTTCTTGTTCTTCACCAATCGAGCTTCTTTTCTACGATCTCTGCGGGATTTCTCACCTGATTTTTCAACTGCAGCTAAATTACAAGACGAATTCCAATAAGAAAGGTAAAAAAAATAATAGTTTCATCCATTTTCTGCTGATAGACTGAAATATGCATAGAGGTGTAGAAAGTATCACCCATTTTTGTGCGGCAACAGCGCAACTACAGATGATGAAACCTGATATTTGCTGGTCAATACGGTATAACGAAAAACAAATTAGGTTTAATACTTTATACCTAAATTATTTGGAACAAATCGAAATCGAAATTGAAATCGAAATTCATTCGCTCGATACAATCACGAAGATTATACCTGAAACGCTTCTACAGCAACATCACAAATAAATTCAAAACCTAATATCTGGTCCAGTCTAATGAAACTCAATTAAACTAAGGCCGATTGTCAACGTAGTGGATTTTATTCTTTTAGGGTCCGTTTTATTCTTTTATAGGGTCACTTGAATCGATATAATAAGTAATATAATAATAATGTTATAAGATAATGATAAAAATTCTATTTTAATAAATTATATGGTGTTTGGCTTAAAATATAAAATGATGGATTAATTTTATTATTTGTTATAATGACTAAACACCCGCATTATTATTATATATACAGTTATATTATTTGATTATTATTATTATATATTTTATTATATAGATATTATATATTTATTTATTTATATTATTATTATGTATATATATTGACATTATTGAATTTATATTTTTATTTTTATTATATTGTTATTAAATATATAATTATTTTATTATATAATAATAATGGTTGGAAATTGTATATATGTCATTTTGCTGAAAAGTGAGATTATAATAGGATAAATATGGTGGGATAAATTTTTTTAATCTTCAAACCAAAAATGAGATTACTTTTATCCCTATCCCTATCCCAATCACAATCCCTATCCACTTCAAACATGCCCTTAGGCACCGTTTGGGGTGCGGGATAGGACTAGTAATCTTCGGATTATTAATCATATCCCATGTTTGTTTCATTTTTTTAAAAAAAATTATCCTGCTATATTTATCTCATTCTAATCCCAATTTACAACAAAATGACATAAATATCCTTACCACCTTTTTTTACTATCTCAAAATTTGAAATTCCCCCCAAAAATTAAAACTTATTTCATACAACTTTATTTTTATATTGTATTATTTTATTTATTTCATTCTTATTATTATTATTTTATTATTATTATATAATGATTATTATAATATATTATATTATTATTATTATTAAAAAATAATAATTTAATATTATTCATTTATATGTGTGCATATATATATATATTATGATTATTATATATATTATTATGTAATAATAATAATAATAATTATTATTATATAATTATTATAATATGTTATTAATATAAGATTTTATATATTATATATATTATTCTTATTATTATTATATATATATATATACACGCATGCATATATATATATATTATATTTATTACTATATATTATGATTATATATATATATTATAATAATGTATATAAATTATATACATATTTATATATACTATGTATATTATTATATATTATAATAATATATATAAATTATATATATATATTATTATTATATATGCATATATATATATATTATTACGTAATAATAATAATAATTATTATAATATGCTATAAATATAATAATTTATATATTATATTATATATATACTTTTATAATTTATCTTATTATTATTATTACTATTATATATATGTATATACGCACGCACGCATATATATATATATATAATAATAATGTATATAAATTATATATTACTATTATTATTATATTCATATTTATTAAATAATATTTTTTTTTTATTATATTACTTCTTATTTTTTATTTTCTTTTATATATTAAATATAAAAGAATTATTATTATAGTAGAAGATATATTCTTCTTCTATTCTATCATACACCATTCTTCTTCTTTATAGTGTATTTCTTTTTTTTTTATTTTATTCATATTCTCATAGAAAATAGTAATTATTAATAAGATAAGAATAAGAATTATTCTTATTATATTATAATATATATACTTATTATTCTTAATAATAATCTAGTATTAGATTTATAATATAATTATATATTATTTTATTATTATTCTATATTATTACTTCTATTATTATTATACATTACACCCCTTATTATTATTATTATATATTATATTATGATTATTAGATATTAAAACTAATTATTTTATTATATTTATTATTATAATGATAAGGGTATTTTAGACATTATTACCATATAATAATCCTTATCAACCATCTTATTCTCCAATCAAACAGCATATAACTTATCACATACTATTTTTACAATCATTTCACAACTTTTTAATCATTACATTACTTATCATATACATCACTTCAAACGGTACCTTACATTATAATCTGGCCCGACCATCGGTGCTACTTGAAAATTAATCTAATTTTCTTTTTATTTGGTATTTTGTTATTTATACTTTCAAATTTTATTTATTTAGTAACTATTAACCGTGCTTGAGGTGAGGGCGGAGAGAACCACGCCTCATGCCCAATTTGTTAGGGTAAAAATTTAAATTTAAATTAAATAAAATATTAGATTGAACTGGTTTTCAAATCAGTATCGCTCACAAAAAAGAATTTTCTTCAAATCCAAGCTAGTTAAGACTTATCTTCGATTAAATATATCACAGAAAAGATTAAATTGAGTACTTATATCATCAATTACATATGATTTACCACGCAATCGAGCCAGTTATTTGGGGAAAGAAATGAATTTTCAACAAAAATTAGAAAAACTAATATAGAAAAATCCATCTTTTAAATGCTTTACAATTCAAGATAGAACGAATTAAAAAACAATGGGAAGAGTTATGAATTCACAAACACGAGGAAGCAATCTATCTATCTTTCCAATACACTATTGATGCATATTCCGACTCCTTTAAATACTTCAAATTAACTATGTTTAGCTTTCTACCATCCATTTTTTCAGATTCAAAAACCAACCACACAAAAGACTTTTATCCAATTTAACCAACTGACTTAATTTAACCACAACAAAATCAAATCAACATACCCAAAAAAAAATATAATTTGAAGATCGTTAAAACCGTTATAGCAGAAGAATTAGGTTACAGTGATGGTGTTCGATGGGTTCAAAAATGGGAAACTCTAATTGAGATTTTTAAAAAGAAATTGAAAAATGAGAGAACCCTTACCTTTATTCTTTGTTGTGTTGTCGATTTCTCATCACCTTTGGATTTCTGGCAAAAGCTAGCAAGGGCAAAAGATGAGAGATCAATTCTTGCATGCTAAATCGCTACAATACTTTTTAGGGGAAATTGCAAGGAAGTGCTTTTTTGGAAACTTTAATCACTTAAGTCTTAGGAAAAAACTTTAGTGTAAAAAAATCCAAGTTGGAAGAACTTCTATTCAAATAGGTCCAATTTTCAAATTTTCAAATCAATTAGGTATTTTATTTGACTTTTTTACCCCTCAATGGTTAGATGAGATTGCATTCTATCCCCTAGGCTTTTGTTTAGCTTACAAAATGGTCTCTATATAATATTTAATTATCTTTTATATCCTTGTATTTATAAAAAATTGGCATTTAATGTCTTCTTTTTACAAGTCCCCGTTTTTGCGATCATTGGCACAAAATGGTATCAGAGCCTAGGTTTATTCTGGAAATACTATGATAATATCTTGAATATTAATTTGTAACCTATACGGAGGAGACGATTCAAGAAAATTATGGACCGAACAAATGTTCGAAGTGTCATTCTTACAGGTGGTATTTCCAGAAATTGGAAAAACTTAACCAGAAGCATATGGCAGAAGCTCAATGTTTCAGCCATAAGTGGAAACTTTTACGAGGAACAGGTTTATTAGATACACCCGGAATAAACCATTACAAGAAACTCGAAAGGATGGCTAAGAGGCTCCATCAAGTGAACCTCAAACTACAGTTCGAGATAGCTGAACTTCAGGAGGACGATCATCCTGAACATGAAGATGTGGTTCCAGCCACCAATGATCCAACAGGGTCTGGACCGGATGATTAAGGTGGGAGAACCAACCTTTCGAGAAATCGAGCCAGATTCTTCTAAGATATCCCAAGATCTTAGAGAAATCCAGAAGACAGTGCAGCGCTATGGTTACCTTCAATACCATGTCCCTGCCCAGATCCATCACATTCAGAGTCAGATGGAGATTATGATTCAACATCAGAAGGAGATTCTTGAAAACCTTCAAGATGTTCAATCCAGAGTGAAGGAATTGGAGTCGAGGCCCAGTCCTACAGGAAGAAGGAACGGAGGATGGTTGCCACCATCTTATGGAACAAAACCCCTTTTACACCAAAAAGGGAAAGCAGAGGAGGTCCGGAGGCCTTTGACGGAGACTGAAAAAATGATTGCAGTCCTACGAGGAGAACCATTACATCCCACAAAGTAATGGAAAGAATCAACCTGGAAGATCTACGAGATCTTGCTGATTCATTTGCGGGATTAAATCTCGTGGACATCAATACAGGAGAGCTTGTACAAAGACCTCCACCACAGGAAAGTTTCGGGTCACACAATCCACCCGAAGGAGACCAAAGTATGCCACACAGGGAAGATTTCACCTCAGTAACTTTGGATCCCCCAGTTGGAACAAGGAACCGTTCCCGAAGGCCAGATATTCATCAGACGCCCTACGGGAAATTACAGCTAGATCCAATCCATCCATATGGACTTATGCTCAACATGGATATTTTGGATTTCAAAAACAGAGAAATTATTATTGATGAATGGGCTTCAGCAATGAGAATAGCAGCAGGAACACTTGACTAAAGCAAAGAAGGATTCATTTTACTTCTAAAAATGAGTCTGGAAGGATCAGTCAAGATTGCCTGGGATCTAGGAGAACCAGGAACTAAGGAATAAGTTTTAGCCGGAGAGTCCCTGAAAGAGATCGTGGACAAGATGGCGAGATTCTTCAAAATCGGTTTCATTGGAATAAGCTATTTCGAAGGAATGGAGGAAGAGAAGGCTAAGAAACATAGACAATCTCTAATTAGCTTGGAACTACATGACATCTGTTATATAGACGAATACATCAAACTCTTTACAGAGTATCGATGGAAGTCAAAGATAGCAGAAAAGGATGCAGCAGAGCTGTTCTTTGCCAAAATTCTGAGCCCATGGAGAGAAATGCTTATCCAGGAGTATACACCGCATGCAATCGAGACGGTGTCCCGGAGAATGTCATTTCTCAAAGTAAAGCTGGCGGAGTGGTGCTACCAAGCAAAGCTCCAGAAAAATTTCAAGAAGCTCAGAGGAATCAACAAAATGGCTCCTCTTTGTTGTACGGGAAATGATATCCCTACAATCATTGGGAACTACCCACAAAGGCGAAAGATGAAGAAGCACAAAAGTCATCCATATGCCCAAAGAGGTGGTTCAAGAAGAAGTAGGTCTTCATGGAGACCTAGAAAGTTCTGGTCAAAGCAGAAAGCCCGAAGCTACAGATCGGGGCAAAGATCAGGACCAACAAGGAGTAGAACCTCGTCAACAGGTTCTAATCAAGCTAGTTCTAGCAGAGGACCAACAAAGAGGACTTTCAGACGCACACTTACCCGTGCAAATGAGAGTTTCAGAGATTGTAACTGCTGGACATGCGGAGCAAGAGGACATATCTCTACAGATTGTCCGAAAAACCAAAGCCGAGGAGTAAGACAGTTCGAACATACCAAGGAATTTGAAGATGCTGTTTATTTCCAGGATTTGGTGCAGGTCTATCAATTTGAGGATATTCACTCAGATGAAAGCATCTACGAAGAAGAGATCTATTCTGAGGATGGAGGTGAATCTAGCTCAGAATCAGAGTGAATGAGAGTTCCTTCAGCAAGTGAATAGAGAAGAGCCGTCGGGGTTTTTCTCGCATACCACGGTTTCTCATAAAACCCTTACGAGGATCATGAAAGAAGAGCCAAAGCTTCAAATGTATGATGGATTTACAATTGGAGTAATGGAAAAAGCCATGGATATGATTGGTCTTCGTAGCAGGAAGCATCAGATATCCATAGGGTGACAACATGTGAATTGATGATCCCAATGGAATTCACGGGAAACCAAATTGAGATGCAGTTAATCCTCTACAGAGAAATCCAGGAGATTAAGAACAAGGTCAAAAGAGAAGTTGCTAACACGCCCTTGGATTCATATTGGAGCCATTGGAGTAATCATCAAGGCAACTTTCAAGGAAGGAATTGATTCACCCCTCAACCTGGCGATCTTTGACAAGAGAATCCCGAACCTCAAAGATTCTTGTTTGGGAGCAGTGGCAGGAAATCTGTATGCTGGAAAGATGGCCTTCAACATCTATCAAATGATTGCATACAATTTAGGAGATCGAGACTTCAACAAAGTTCTCACGCTTCATCAAGATTTTAAAAGAGAAGATTTGATGAAAGAAGGGAACATGCCTTACTCGATCACCTATAAGGTGTCATACGCACTCTCGAATACTCATCATTCCGAGGTATTTTTGAGAAAGGAATTCATCGAAGTCCCCAGAATCTTCGAAGACTTCGCCAAAGCGGTATGCCGGATATCATTGATACTCCGACAATAGGGGAGATTGACATGAGGTTACATGATCAACCTGTTCTGAACAGAAGTAGGAGCCTTATGATAGAGCCAAGAAGGATGTCTTTCCAACAGGATAGGTTAATCAGCAACTATCCAAGGGAAAAACAGAAGGTCGTCTCGAGCAGAATTCAGAAAATCTCTGATGTATTCAAAACAACAGGAAAGCTAAAATGCCCAGAAGGCTGGAGAGAAGTGCAGATAATTTTTGATATTACAGAGAAAGAGAATATCTTCCCTTGTGATGTCCTCTACTATTTGCAACAACCTACAGTTGGCAAGTATCAAGGAAACCTACAAATCGGTGAAATTGATCTAGCAATTGCAGGCTCTGTAGGAAGAATCCCAGAACAGCTTATTCTAGGGATTGAATTTCTCGAGGAACATAAACCTTGGGAAAGATTGCAAGATGGAATGGAATTCACGGTTGACGGAAAGAGATACCGAATTCGATGACCACCAGTCCATTCTCCATATACATCTCCGTTGGGATGCTATATGAGAAATACCGGGCAGAATATTTTGCAGCCTACATTGACTCAGGAGCTGGAATATGCACTGCCAGGCGAGCAATCTTCCCCAAAGACGTTGGTGAGAAATTACCAGCCATTGCCGGAAGAGACTTTTCCAAACGAATCCTTATTCTTAATGAAGGAGTCCGTGGAGCGGAAATAATTATTGGCGGAGCAGGCGGTACCCCATGGTAGAAAGTTAAAACTCCACCTATTTATTTTCATGACACAGGCACCGATATGCTGTTAGGAAACAATTTCCTACAAACATTCAAGCGGTTCACACAAGCGAACGAGACCATGAGACTTAATTTCACAACCCTTTGTGATCATAAGATTATGGTGCAGAGACTACGGGAGGCGTTTCACAGAAAATTCCCTATTAGTTTTCGCAACAAGCGTGGTGATGAAGGAAAACTTCGACACCCAAAGATGAAAGATCAGCGGAAATTTGGAGAGGCAATTCCTCAGTTCCGACAACAAGGTTCTAGTGAAAAGGATTCTCAAACTTTTGACTGGGTTAATATCATGTCTTTCAGAGAGCAGGATGAGGAAAGAGTAACTCCAGAAACCCTGTTGCTACTGAAAAATGCGTTACGAGAAGAAGTTTCACAACCTGAAACTACCCTCGAAGAGCGAATCACTCTAGAGGATGTAAAAAGGAAGATTCGTAGAAACTACAACGAGGATCCACTAGCATGGTGGAACAAAAATGAGCTCAGAGCTACTTTAAAAATGAAAACTGGAAAAGAGAATGAGTTTGTTCGGTACAGACCGATCCCCATGAACCAGGAAGATCGGAAGGATATGCAAATCATACTTAAGGAACATCTTGACCTTAAGTTAATCTCAGCAGGTATTTCTCCATACAGCAGCCCAGGATTACTTGTTCGGAATCATGGAGAAATTAAACGCGGAAAGCCGAGATTAGTGATCAACTATTAAGGGATCAACGAAATCTTGGAGTTCGATGTATATTTTATCCCAAGCAGAGAACATTTGGTAAATATCATCAAGAATGCCAAAGTGTTTTCTAAATTCGATTGCAAGTCTCGGTTCTACCAGATTAAAATGGAGGAAGCAACCAGAAAGTTCACAGCATTCTCCACACCACAAGGACATTATATCTGGAATGTCATGCAATGGGATTAGCAAATGCTCCCCAGATATATCAGAGAAAGATGGATAATCTTTTCAAAGATTACTCCAGCTTCATGTTCGTGTATATTGACGACATCCTCATAGCGTCAAAAAACATGAAAGAACATCTTAAACATCTGGAAATCTTTTCACACGTTTGTTACAAGGAAGGATTGGTGCTTTCCGAAAAGAAAGCAGTAATTGCTACAAGACAGATCGAGTTCCTTGGAATCGAGATCGATGAATCTGGAATCATCCTGCAGAATCATATTGTTGAAAAAGTACAAGGATATCCGGATGACCAACTTCAGTGTTTTTTAGGAGTTGTTAATTTTGCTGGGATGTTTATCAACAATCTAGAAAACCACGGGAAGGTGTTCAGTCCACTTCTCAAAAAAAAATGTTAAGTTTGAGTGGAATGAAGATCACAGACAAGCTGTCAAAGAGCTGAAGGAGGTTTGCAGGCAACTACCAAAGCTTGCAATACCAAACGACGAGGATGAACTGATATTATACACTGATGCCAGTGATCATTGGTGGACTGCAGTTCTCATGAAAATTACACCAGAAGGAGAAGTGACATGCAGCTATTGCAGTGGGCTATTTGATAACAACGAAGTTATCAGATGGCACATCAACGAGAAGGAGTTCTTTCCTGTTCGAAAGGCTTTTAAGAAATGGCCACTTTTCCTACTTGCAAAGAAATTTATCTAGAAAATAAAATAATACCAGTGTCAAAGCCTTTTTAAAAAATAAAATTGAATCAAAACCAGAAAAGGCTAGACTTTTAAGATGGCAAGCTAAATGCCAATATTATGATTATGATATTGTCATTGTAAAATCTGATAAAAATATTCTTGCAGATTTTTTGACGAGAGATGGAAGCGAGTGAAGCTAATTTCATCATCACGAGATCAAAGCACCTCCGAGAAAATCTGGAGGAGCTAGACAAGAGGATCAACGGCGTGGTGATTAATTTTCAGGTTGCGGGTCAAGTACAGGAACTGGATCTCAAGAAAGGTCCAACAGGCTATGAAGGCTACCATGCAGGCTCACACCTGTTTATGGGACAGTCTTTATATTCCCCTCCGACTGGGATGCTTCAGGAGTGAAGCTAAAGTCGTGTTTCAGAGAACCGGGCTCATCAACTGGAGTGGAGGATTCAAGTACCACCACTACAGGTCCTAGTTTGATCCTTTCGGGGAAGATACAGAAGGAAAAATTGATTCCAAGGTATCTAGGATATCTGAAGAATCAAGCCAACCCAGCACCTCAGGGGTTAAAGAGGGAGAGATTAATCTTAGGCCATCGGTGGGCAAATCTAAGGTTAATACTAACGAGAATATTGTTTCTCCAACTTCCCCTTTGCAGGAATATCAAAGATCATGGGAGAAACTTTGTACAAGAGTGGGTATAATTCCTGGAAAAATTACAGCAGACTGGTCAGGAAAATACCCAAGAATGTGGATGCATCCTGGTGTCAAACTAGAAAGTGTTCGTGAATGGTTTGATTTTGGCTGCCTAGCCTCAGTCTTTACCACAGCACCAAGTTTTTCGAAAATCGCAAAATTACCGGACTGGATCTATGAAGGAGTGTATGACTCATGGCAAAATAATCATACACTTGGACGAGGAGATGTTCTGGAGCTGAAATTCATTACTGCAGCCCCAGAAATCACAGGAAAATGTCTTCACCCTAGCTTTCATTTTGTAAAGTTACAGAGACCTAAATGGAAGGCGATTGATCAAATAAAACCATCGCCTGAAGGAACAACATTAGTTTCCCCGCTCACCGAAGATGACATTACTACCTGAAGAGCTTGGGGATTATGGGTCTGTTTTACTGAGATGGACAAAGTCAAGTATCCGTTCAAAATCTTCCAGAAAACAGCGAACGGATCATTCATGGTTAACTCCATGACAAGCCATACTACAAAATTTGCCGAGGACATCTTTGAAAAGAAGAGGCAAATATTATGTGAAAACAAGATTCCGGCAACCAAAGAAACTAGCCGGAAGTTCTGCAACAGCTCATTTAGGAAGATGGCAGGACTACATCTGCCCGAGCTGTCCAGAGCAGAAAGAGCCACTGTTCGGGAAAGGGTTCCCTGTAAAACGGGACCAGAAGAAAGATGACAAAGCAGGACCGGGCAAACGTGGAAGATTCCCACGCGGACTGTAAAAGCCAAATTTTTAGGGACCACAGGGAGACAAGAGCCATGTGACTGTGACGAGGACCACTACCATTTGCAAAAGAAAACAAAATGGTAGGACCGCTCTTCAACCGAAAGTCCAAGGGACCAAAAGATACCAAACAAGAGAGAAGACACATGCAATGACGTCTGATTATAAACAAGAATTGAAGTCCGGATTTCACATCCACCTCCAGACTTCTATAAATACCAAGGCATTCAGGAAGTTAAGGACATCGAAAATTCTCCATAGTTTTCTGAAAAATAATTATTGTAGTCTCCAAGCTTTGTAATCTTCAGCTTTCTTAGCTTGGTAATATTTATTTTCTTTCTTTCATTACATAAGTGTCTGTAATATTGTTCTGTTTGTTTAAAGTTTATGTGTTCTTGAGTCAAGCCTCATCTATATGAGAGGCTAAACAAGTCCGTCTCCTCCCAAAAGGAGACGTTTTAATGTAATAGATATTATAAGTATTCCAGAATAAAAATAAGGATGTTGCCCAGCTATCTCCCATATTTCTTTACATCTTGAGTATACCTTACGCCATAAGGTAGGAAACGAATTAGGGCTGTGCTGTGCGGTTTCTGAAGGAGTCGAATAACTGGCAGACTAGCCTCGCCCGTGAGCTGAGGTTCAATGGTGAGGATCCATTCGTAAAATAGTCTGGAGGCAGTAAGTTTTCGACTGGTGGCGTTGCGACCCACCTCACCCGGTGCCGTTATTGTCAAAATGGTATATTTCAGTTTGATAAAATTTTATTGTAATACGGAAGCATGTTGGGCCTTTTATTTATTTTTAACATGATCTTCAAATCGGGTTGTGAATTATAATTAGAAGAACGTTATATGAACTGTGAGTCCTTTGCAAAAGTATGCTCTTGGGTTCGCCCGAGATGACAGAAACTGAAGGATCTCATGTTCATAAATGCTACTATTTCATGAATAAAAGGATAAAGACGATGATAAATAGTATATAGATGCTTATTTGTTCTTTAAACATTTTCTTAGGGTTAAGAATATAATTTTATTAAGAGTTGGTTGGACCATGTGGACCACTTGGACTACATGGAACCCATGGGGGTTTTATAGTCATTTCAACCAAGAATGAACCTAAGTGAACTAAGGTTTTTTAACTAGACTATGATGAATTAAGTTTCAGGAAAGGGTACCGGCTCGCAATTTTCCCTACTTTTTATATACCTGATCCCAAAACCAGAGCCCAAAGGCAACCTTGTGCAATTACAATATATCATGACCCAATAATAAACAAGGCCAAATTTCACAAGTTGGCAAAATAGTACTGGACTTGACAAAAAAAAGCCCAATTTGTGTTAATTCCTGGGAAAATTACGGGCCGGTACACTTTCGTGAAACATAATCTATCCTAGTCCAGCGAAAAAATATTAGTTGATATAAGTCCATTCTAGGTTGAAATGACCATAATAACCCCATGTGGTCCATGTGGTCCAAGCGGTCCACGCGGTTCAACCAATCTTTAATAAATTTGCATTCTTATCCCCTAGAAAATGTTTAAAGAACAAAATATGCCACAATATACTATTCATCATCGTTTTCATCCTAATATTTACCAAACAGAAACATTATATGAACATGAGATCCTTCAGTTTCTGTCATCTCGAAATGAATCCCGAGAGCATACTTTTGCAAAGGACTCACGGTTTATAAAACGTTCGTCTAATTATAACTCAACCCGATTTGAAGATCATGCTAAAAATAAATAAAAGGCCCAACATGCTTTCGTATTACAATAAAATTTTAACAAACTGAAAAATACCATTTTGACCATAACGGCACCGGGTGAGGTGGGTCGCAACTCCCACCAGTCAAAAACTTACTGCCTCCAGACTGTTTTATGAATGGCTCCTCACCATCCAACCTCAGCACAAGGGCGAGGTTAGTCTGCCAGTTATCCGACTCCTTCAGAAACCGCACAGCACAGCCCTAATTCGTTTCCTACCTTAGGGCTTAAGGTATATTCAAGATATAAAAAAGATTTAAAGAAATCTGGGAGATAGCTGGGCAACAGCCTTATTTTTATTCTGGAATACTTATAACATCTATTACATTAAAACGTCTCCTTTTGGGAGGAGACGGACTTGTTTAGTCTCTCATATAGATGAGGCTTGACTCAAGAACACATAAACTTTAAACAGACAGAACAATATTACAGACACTTACGAAATTAAAGAAAGAAAAGAAATATTATCAAGCTAAGAAAGCTGAAGATTACAAAGCTTGGAGACTACAATATTTATTTCAGAAAACTATGGAGAATTTTCGATGTCTTAGCTTCCTGAATGCCTTGGTATTTATAGAAGTCTGTAGGTGGATGTGAAATCCAGACTTCAAATCTTGTTTATGATCAGACGTCATTGCATGCGTCTTCTCTCTTGTTTGGTATCTTGCGGTCCCTTCGACTTTCGGCCGAAGAGTGGTCCTACCATTTTGTTTTCTTTTTCAAATGGTAGTGGTCCTCGTCAGAGTCACATGGCTCTTGTCTCCCTGTGGTCCCTAAAAAATTGGCTTTTGTAGTCCGCGTGGGAATCTTCCACGTTTGCCCGGTCCTGCTTTGTCATCTTTCTTTTGGTCCTGTTTGACAGGGAACCCTTTCCCGAACAGTGACTCTTTCTGCTCTGGGCAGCTCGGGCAGATGTAGTCCAGCCATCTTCCTACATGGGCCATGTTACAGAACTTCTGGCTAGTTTCTTTGGTTGCCGGAATCTTGTTTTCCCATAATATTTGCCTCTTCTTTTCAAAGATGTCCTCGGCAAATTTTGTAGTATGGCTTGTCATGGAGTTAACCATGAATGATATGTTCGCTGTTTTCTGGAATATTTTGAACGGATACTTGACTTTGTCCATCTCCGTGAGATAGACCCATAATCCCCAAGCTCTTCTGGTTGTTATGTCATCTTCGGTGAGTGGGGAAACTAGTGTTGTTCCTTCAGGCAGTGGTTTTATTTGATCCATCGCCTTCCAGTTAGGCCTCTGTAACTTTACAAAATGAAAGCTAGGGTGAAGGCCTTTTCCTGTAATTTCTGGGGCTGCAGTTATGAATTTCAGCTCCAAAATATCTCCTCGTCCTAGTGTATTATTATTTTGCCATGAGTCATACACTCCTTCATAGATCCAGTCCGGTAATTTTGTGATTTCCGGAAAACTTGGTGTTGTGGTAAAGACTGAGGCTAGGCAGCCAAAATCAAACCACTCACGAACACTTTCTGGTTTGACACCAGGATGAATCCACATTCTTGGGTAATTTCCTGACCAATCTGCTGTAATTTTTCCAGGAATTATACCACTCGTGTACAAAGTTTCTCCCATGATCTTTGATATTCCTGCAAAGGGGAAGTTGGGGAAACAATATTCTCGTTAGTATTAATCTTAGATTTGCCCGCCGATGGCCTGAGATTAATCTCTCCCTCTTTAACCCCTGAGGTGCTGGGTTGGCTTGATTCTTCAGATATCCCAGATACCTTGGAATCAATTTTTCCTTCTGTATCTTCCCCGAAAGGATCAATACTAGGACCTGTAGTGGCGGTACTTGAATCCTCCACACCGGTTGATGAGCCCGGCTCTCTGAAACACGACTTTAGCTTCACTGCTGAAGCATCCCGTCGGAGTGGAATATAAAGATTGTCCCATAAACAGGTGTGAGCCTGCATGGTAGCCTTCATAGCCTATTGGACCTTCGTGAGATCCATTTCTTGTACTTGACCCGCAACCAGATAATTAATCACCAGGCCGTTGATCTTCTTGTCTAGCTCCTCCAGATTTTCTCGGAGGTGCTTTGATCTCGTGATGATGGAATTAGCTTCACTCGTTTCCATCTCTCGTCAAAAAATCTGCAAGAATATTTTTATCAGATTTTACAATGACAATATCATAATCATTATATTGGCATTCAACTTGCCATTTTAAAAGTCTAGACTTTTCTGGTTTTGATTCAATTTTATGTTTTAAAAAGGCTTTGACACTTGTATTATCTATTTTCAAGATAAATTTCTTTGCAAGTAGGAAAAGTGGCCATTTCTTAAAAGCCTTTCGAACAGCAAAGAACTCCTTCTCGTTGATGTGCCATCTGATAACTTCGATGTTATCAAATAGCCCACTGCAATATCTGCATGGTACTTCTCCTTCTGGTGTAATTTCATGAGAACTGCAGCCCACCAATGATCACTGACATCTGTGTATAATACCAGTTCATCCTCGTCGTTTGGTATTGCAAGCTTTGGTAGTTGCCTGCAAACCTCCTTCAGCTGTTTGACAGCTTGTTTATGATCGTCATTCCACTCAAATTTAACATCCTTTTTGAGTAGCGGACTGAACACCTTCCTGTGGTTTGCTAGATTGTTGATAAACATCCCGGCAAAATTAACAACTCCTAAAAAACTCTGAAGTTGTTTTAAATCCTTGAGGTCATCCAGATATCCTTGTACTTTTTCAACAATATGATTTTGCAGGATGATTCCATATTCGTCAATCTCGATTCCAAGGAACTCGATCTGTCTTGTAGCAATTACTGCTTTCTTTTTGGAAAGCACCAATCCTTCATTGTAACAAACGTCTGAAAAGATTTCCAGATGTTTAAGATGTTCTTTCATGTTTTTGACGCCATGAGGATGTCGTCAATGTACACGAACATGAAGCTGGAGTAATCCTTGAAAGATTATCCATCTTCCTCTGATATATCTGGGGAGCAGTTGCTAATCCCATTGGCATGACATTCCAGATATAATGTCCTTGTAGTGTGGAGAATGCTGTGAACTTTCTGGTTGCTTCCTCCATTTTAATCTGGTAGAACCCAGACTTGCAATCGAATTTAGAAAACACTAAATTCGAATTTTAATCATGGCTCATTAAAAATCATTTGTGTTCAATAATTATCTCTCAATCTCAATTTTCATCACCAGCCACAACTCAAAGCACCCCGGACCCCAGATCCCACCAAAAACCAAATTCCAAGGTTTACCACCACGATGAGAATACAATCTCAACCCTTGGATCCAACGACCCCAAATACCGGATTTAAAATCCTCGGGAGTCTCAATACCGCAATTAATTCATAATTGCTACAAATAAAAATCCATTAAGGATCATTACCACACCGATATTTGCACCATTAATTCCCAGGCATCACAATTATCCCCCACCAATAAAATTTCATCCTCGGAATTTGCACAGGTGATCGCTTATTTTTTAAACAATTATTTCTCAGTGTAGCGATTCTACCGCAAGTGCACGGTGTCAAGTTTTAGAATAGTGTTATATAAGAAAGGATGTCGAACCCACAGGGACAAACATATAAGTACCAAATAAAATTAATTAAATTATATTTAGCCTACAAAAAAGGTGATTAATTAATGAATTAAACTAAAGAATTACAAACTCAAAACTAACACAATTCCTTTGAAGATGCGAAGGAATTCCGCTCGAGAAATATACCAAGATGTTTGTTCAATTATGCATCGTCAATGATTTGTTTGCTAAAACAATTTCTTATCAATCAATTCTTAAGGTGACGGATTTCCGAATATAATCAATACACTCTCTCGAGCTGTATTGAAACTAGTAATAAATTGACACAAGTAACTCTCGTTCACTAATACCAATTTAATACCGAATAAATCTCTATGAAAACCGTTGTTCTTCAAATTGTTCAATTTAAAGTGACCACGTATGTGATTTAATCTCTCGATCTAAATCTTAAACATACAACATGAATTATTTGAGTGTATTACAATTTTATCTCTCGATCTCAATTGTAATTCACAAGTTCAATCAAAGATGGCTAGGCTTTGATAGAATGAAGCATATAATTCATTAACAAAAGATATTGATTCACTCAAACACAACCAAATCAAAGATTCAAACACAAATCACTTAAAATTGATAGAATAAACCAGATTAAATTCAAATCAAATTCAAATAGATGTTCAATTGTCAACCTCAAAAACATCAACTAAATATGAAAATCAAATTAATCTAGAGTTTAGAAATACGATAAACGTAGGAGGACTCCGTGCGTTGAACGATCTTTCTTCTCTCGCTTCATTCCTTGCACTTCAAAGGATTCTTCAACCTTGTTCTTCCGGAGATGAAAGGCGGCTAAGAAATATGGAATTAGGTCTGATTATTCTTCAGAATAGGGATGCAATTTTTGTGCCTCTTTTCCTTATTTATAGAGGAGGGGAGATATGGAATTGTTTCCATAAAATCAGACCAAATCAAGAGTTTAATTTTCTGAAAAATCTCCATCTCGATCGATCGAGCGTCTTCAACATCCGAGTCTTCAATTCTCTGCCTCTCTCGATCGATCGAGATAAATCTTCCGATCGATCGAGACTTCTTCTCAAATTCTTTTTCAACTTTCTGCCTGAGTTGATCGATCGAGAATGATGTTCCGATCGATCGAGAATCCAAATCTTTGTTGGCCATTCTTCTGCCTCGGTCGATCGATCGGGAAGCTTGCTCCGATCGATCGAGATTTCCAGAAATCAAAATCTTCATTTATTGGCTTGATTTGATCCGTTTTCTTCCTTGTAGCTCAATTCTTCCATATTCCACCTAGATTCCTGAAACAAGTAAATAAATACCAAAAAGCATAACATCTTCACGGAATCTACATGAATATATATATACAAATCAAGACCTAAATACGCGTAATAATCAACCCTATCAACTCCCCCAAACTTAGATTTTATTGTCCTCGAGCAAACATTAAGATCAAAATGCAGAGTTCATCATCAATACTTTGATTGAATTAACTTAGCAACTCAATTGTAAAAGCTTAGAAATCCCCACTAACACTCCAACTATGAGTCAATCCAAAAATTAACAAGAAGTGTTTTCTCATAAGCCAAGCAATATATCGCAAAAATCGGAACGTGCGTGTGTGTTCATGTCAATCATGAGTTTCATATACACTTTTAGGATTAAATAGTGCTATTAAACTCAAAATCAAGATTTTCTTTTAAACACTTCATAAGCCTACTTTTCAAACACTTCTCCACTAATGTAGTTATTCCCTAGACTTGGATTAATAGGTCTTTTAAAGCTTGTAATGTTTGGCCTAGGTGTTTGGCTTCAAATAAAAGATAGGATAGCACAAAGAAGAGAGTATAATCTTTGAAAATTCAAAATTTTAGCACACATTGAGCTTCTCTTCTTTTTCTTTTATAGCCTTGGCCACTTTGGGTCTTATTTATTCAATTCTTTTCAAGGCTCTTTCTATCTCTTTCTTTTCTCATTCATCAATTTTCCAATAAGCTCATCAAAGTTTAGCAATTCAAGTGCATCTAATGAGAATCATTATACTCCCTTTTGGGTCAAGATAAAAATCTTCCATTTAAGCTCAAGTAGGGGGGTATAATAAGGTTGCCAAAGAGTGTTGAATGGGGCTAATAGTATGTCAAACATACTCCATTCTTTTACCATTTAGGCTCAAATTAGGGAACTAGGGATTGATATCAACGTGGTAAGCTTGAAAGGCTCAAACGGTCCAAAGATCGCCTAAATCATTTCCAAGTCTAGTTCCTAACTATAAAATTTCGCCTCAAAGTGATTTCAAATAAGTTCTAAAGTGTTTCAAGATCCTCAAGATTAATCATAGTTAACAAAATTGTTCCAATATACAATTCACTCAATCATGAGCCAAAAGTGCTCAAACTATTCCTCAATTTTTGAAAGATTACATTAACCTAAGATATTCACAAACAAGTCAAAATCTTCAAGACTTAAGTTGAGATGGGGATTAATATCATCATGTAATACCATCGCAGGTCTAATTCATTATTTCTTCATGATGAACTTATTTTAAAAAAAAATTTATATGCTCAAAAATGATCTAATCTCATGCTAGATTAGTCATGCAAAGAAGTATAACAAGACAACAGCAGAAACCAGTAAACACCCCCCAAACTTAGTACATGCATTGCCCTCAATGTATGTTAAACAATAAATGCAAAGGCAAGGCACATACCTCGACGACGATCGTCAGTAATCGTCGTCCTCATCATGCTCCGGAGGTGGTACTGGGTAAGACGGCTCCTCAGGCTGGTATGGTGGGTGTGGTGGATATTCCGGTGGTGGTGTATGATGGTATGGCGGGAATGGTCGAAATTGCGGCTCAGGTGGAAAATGTATATATGGGAAGCCTTGGGCTAAGGCGTTATTCCATGCACACTTGTATTACAGGTGCTCACTTATCTGTGCTTGTCCCCACTGTAGTTCCCGTTGCAAGTTGTGGATGCCTTGCTACTCCAGGCGGAGTTCTTGGAGATCCCTGTGAAGGGAGTCCAAGGTAATTGATGTATGCTCTGCAGCGGAAGAGGATGATGTCCCAGCATGTCTACTGCTCGAGGGTCGTGGCTCGGCCCTTCGTCGGCCTGTAGGAGGTGGTGGCCCATCAACCACAATTGGTCCTTTAGGTGGTAGGAGCTCCTCAACGGTGTCCCACTTCACTCCACCTCTCTTGCAAAGCTTTGTGATAGTCGAAGGAAAAAGGCAATGCAGAGGTGGGTGGATTCCTACCAATGTCACATATATGTTCATTGATAATATGCCCCAAATCCACCGATTGCCCTATAAGTATGGCATATACCAAGGCAGCTCTCTCCTTAGTAACCTCCGAAGTGTGGGTCGATGGCATGACCCGGGTGGCTATAAAAGAGAACCAAGCTTGTGCCTCGGGCTTAAGGTATTTCTTCAGGACCACTTGAGGCTCTCCATTGCTATTTCTTTGCCAATCAACCCCTTCTATACCGATTACAGAAAGTACCTCGTCATAGTTGATGTGACTTGTTTTGAACACTTGGTAATCACTGTTCTTTATAGACGGCATCCTAAAAATGGCATTCAACTTGAATCGATCATAATCAATATCCTGACCCCGGACAAATACAACCTCCCTTGAATTGGGTTGGACCGTCCTCAAATTAGCATAAAACTCCCTTACTACCAGGACCACCACATCAATAGGTTGTTGGATGAATTCAAACCACCACCGTCGCCTAGCTTCTTGAATGACCAGGCATTCAAGCTTATCCAAACTCATTCCCCTTTCGTGACTGAGGGGTTTGCGATGATAGCTATGGTACAATTCCGCCGCTACGGAATTCACAAAGCTCTTCTCATCATAATCGGTAACCGAAGTAGTGGCTTCGACTTGCTTTTGCTTCCTCTTTGGCGCCATTTGATCAATTTACAAATCTTACTTTGTCACTCCCAACCACAACAACAATCACCAATATTACAAACCACAACAAGAATATACAATTCTTACCAACCAACCTTTCACTTCCCCAAAATTCAACTACTTAATTTCCAAAATCACCCTAAACGTCAACCTTATATATCCAAACACAAACAATCCGTAAATCCTGGATATAGATAAGAATTGAAAGTAGGTACCAAGTAAATCTAGGTGATAATGTGCTTGAATTCCTCCTTGTTGATGCAATCTCCAAATTCTAGTCGTAAATCTTCAAATCTGTAGCAAAAACTATGATTAGATGAAGCTTGGAAGCTTAAATTGCAAGATTTGTGCATGTATTGGAAGATTAGAAGGAGAAATTTGAGAATTAGGTTAAAAAGGGGCGATTTTCTGTGTAGGATTTGGAATTTATGCCTGTTTTCTGATGGAATCGAGTTTTAAAAACAAAATTATCTCTCGCTCGATCGATCGGCAATGCTTTCTCGATCGATCGAGAGAGACAGAACATTTTCTCCTTATTTTAAAACCTTCCTCGATCGATCGAGACGAGTTACTCGATCGATCGGCGACTCCAGAAAACAAAAATTTATTTTTGCAACTTCTGGTCGATCGATCGAGATTATGTCTCCGATCGATCGACCCTTCCAGACCAAAAATTTGTTCCAAAAAATTTTTCAATGGTTGATTCGCCCCATCAGTTGGACTCATTCCATTTGTTATGCATTTGAAAATTAACGCACGGAGTTAGGCTCTAAAATTAACCAATAAAAATAAGGGATAGAGGAAAGTTCTTAATTTATAGTCCCAAGCTGGACTGTCACCTTCGTCTCAGTGGTCCGTTTTCACTTGCTCCTTCGGGTTCTTTATCGTATCAGTAGGTAGTGTCCCCTGAGCTCGTCCATGAATTATGGCTGCTAGTTGCCCCACTTGAACCTCCAAGTTCTTTATAGATGCATCCTGATTTTGCATCCTTGTTTCAGTCGAGGAAATTAACTTGGTCAAGAGTTCTTACATGCTCGGCTTAGGTGTACTTCCCGGTTGTTGTTGTGGGTTCAACACATTGTTTTGGTTGGACCATTGCTAGTTCGGATGATTTCTCCACCCCAGGTTGTACGTGTTGGAGTACGGGTTGTTGGGCTACCTGTTTCCTACATAATTCACAGAATCGTTAGATTGATTAAATGGATTACCTGCCTGGCACTCATTGCTCGGATGATTGCTTCCACATAGCTCGCAAGTGATAACTAGAGCCTGCATTGTTGTCATGCTCATGGCATCTATCTTCTTGTTCAGCACATCCAACTGTGCCGAAAGGGTAGTGATGTCGTCCACTTGATGAACTCCAGCCAGTTTCTTTGGCGCGTTCCTCTCCAATTGCCATTGATAGCTATTAGAAGCCATCTCTTCCAAGAGTTCATATGCCGCTTCCGGTGTTTGGCGCATTATGGAACCTCCTGAGGCTGCATCTATCATAGAACGGTTAGATGAAAACAAACCGTTGTAAAAAGTTTGTACATGAAGCCATATAGGAAGTCCATGGTGTGGGCATCTCCTCAGCAAATCTTTGAAAAGATCCCATGCCTCATATAGTGTTTCAGGATCGAATTGCCCGAACGTGGTGATATTGTTCCTCATCTTTGCCATTTTGGAAGGGGGAAATTATTTGGACAGAAACGCTTGCGTCATCCCCGCCCAAGTTGTTATTGAACCTGCAGGTAAAGAATTCAACCATGCTTTATGTCACACCCCGAGACCGGGGTCAATAACACCGACATTGATTTCCATAAACAACTTGAAACTTATAAGCCTCATAATATCATAACTACTGAAAAGCCAGTCTTTTTCCATAAAAATAAAAACCCATTGTCTTTACAATGAATAAAGAAATGCGGAATTAAAAACTTAACAACTGAATAAATAAAATTGTCTTAAAACTGGAAAACTTGAAAACATAAAAGATCTTGATCTACGCAGCGGACTAGATTTCACCAACCCCAAAATTGGTGCTCTTCTTCTTGCTCTAATTCTTCTTCGGCTTTATCTGGGCATGTAGAGTAAGGGTTGAGTGCTTTGGAAAACACTCAGCAAGTGGGGGACAATCGATATCATACATATACATAATTTTCATAAACTTGGATCATAAAACTTGCATAAACCGATATGAATGTATCTTAACATACTTGATTTGCCCTTACGAGCCATGACATAACATATCGTTTCATAATTTTCATATACTTAAGCACAGTAAAGCACTCTACTCTCTTCTTGGTACTGATATCAGTCTCTAGACTTAACCCTCCTAGAGATGAGGTCATAACATCGGCTAACCCACGAATAAAGGGTCTGGATAATCCAGAAACAACGGATTACCACCGTATAAGGTTCTTTTAGCGGTTACACCCCACCGCATCAGGGTCATGGGGATCCAAATCCAATTAGATTTTGAGTTTAACGTGCTTACAAAATATACTTTCATAATTTCAACATAATACATATCGATTGGGAATTTAAAAACATACATAGTATTTTTGAAAACGAAACGAATACTTAACAAAAGCCCACTTACAGTGCTCGGATACGTGCTTGATTGATCAAAGGTATGAAACGACGGGACTCTTATCTCTTGGCTTTCGAGCAACACGAGAAGAACGTCCAAAACTTGAACCAGATTCTGGAACAGCTCAAAGCTTTAGTTGCTGGAAATCTGGCCAAGGATCTCTCGATTCTTAGTTCGAACTTGCTGATAAATCGATGGAACAAGGCGTTGAAGATTGATCAAGGATCACTCGGTTTCAGTTCTCGAAACTTGCTGGAAAAAATTGATTAAATTCTGGAAAATAGACGTGAAGTCTGTGGCTTGCTGTCAAACAGCTTCTGCCAATGTTTCGTTCGATCAGAGACAGAAACACTCGAACGGAACTTGCTGAATAACGATGGCTTAGATGTTGAGGCGTTTCTGTAAAAGCTTGGACGGAATTATGGCTCGATTCCTTGGTTATGGTTGCTGTCAAATTAGAACAACTTTTCGAATTGTTGGACAGAAACCGTGGGTTTATCTCCTCGATTTTTATGGCTGGAAGGAGATGGCTTGTGATGAACAAACTACTACCTGGATTGGTTCTATTTATAGATGAAGGTGGAGGCCAAGTTGAGGTGTTTGAGTTGGACTCTTGATCGAATTTATAGGGACAAATCTGTGCAGATTTGTTGTGATAAAGAAAACAGATTTTGTTTCGATCAATTGGCTGCAAATCGGATGGTTTAATGGAAGAGTTTGAGATGGTTTGTCTCCTTGGAGAACTTCGAAACTCTTGGATTATATTGATCAAATTTAGTGGATGAATTCTTGGCAATTTCAATATCAAATTTTCGCTGATTTGCTGCTGGATGGAGGCTGAAGTTTTCGGCTTCAGTGTTGCATGAGGAAGAAGTGATTGGTCTTATTTATTAAGGTTTGATGGGTCAAGGTATGATACACTTCTATCCCTACTAGAATTCTAACTCATCCTTTAGAGTTTTAAACCTACTAAAATACTTAATTATCTAATTAACAATTAGAGTTTTAATATGAATAAAGTACCTTAAGTAGATTTGATGACATCAAATCTCGGGTTAAATTCTCAGGTTTTACATCCCTCCCTCCTTATTGGAAGTTTCGTCCTCGAAACTCGAGTCAACTTGGCCTTGAAAAAGGTAGGGGTATTTCTCTTGCATCATTTCTTCTACTTCCCATGTAGCTTCTCTTTCGGTGTGGTTTGACCACTGGACCTTGACGTAAGGAATGATCCTTCTTCTCAGAACTTGGTTCTTGGTATCCAGGATACGGATTGGGATTTCTTCGTATTTCAATGTTTCGTCCAAATTCCCTTGAGTTACTAGGGGTTCTGCTTCAAGTACATGGCTTGGGTCAGCAATGTATTTCCTTAGTTGTGATACGTGGAAGACATTGTGAATTCTCGACAGACTTGGTGGTAGTGCTACATTATAGGCTAGCGTTCCCACCTTTTCTAGAACTTCAAATGGTCCCACATATCTTGGGTTCAACTTTCCCTTTTTGTCAAATCTAATCACTCCTTTCATTGGTGAAATCTTTACGTAGACCTTTTCACCAATCTCGATATCCACTGGTCTTCTTTTCAAATCAGCCCAACTTTTCTGTCGTTCCTGGGCTGTCTTAAGCCTATCTCTGATGATAGCTATCTTGTCAGTAGTAGCTTGCACTAACTCTGGTCCGGTGATAGCTCTTTCTCCTACTTCATCCCAGTATAAGGGTGATCGGCATTTGCGCCCATAGAGTGCTTCGTATGGTGCCATCCCAATGCTACTATGATAGCTGTTATTGTAAGCGAACTCGACTAGAGGTAATAGTTCGCTCCAATTTGCAGTAAAATCCAATATACAAGCTCTTAGCATATCTTCGAGGGTTTGGATAGTCCTCTCTGTCTAGCCATCGGTTTGCGGGTGATAGGCCGTGCTAAGAGTGACTTTACTTCCCATAGCTTGCTGAAAGCTTTTCCAGAAACGTGACACGAATCTGGGATCTCAGTCCGATAGTATGCTTACTAGGACTCCATGCATTCTCACTATATTGTCCATATATAGTGTTGCCAGTTTATCTAAGTTGTAGTTCATGCGGACTGGTAGAAAGTGTGCTGACTTGGTTAGTCTATCAACAATTACCCATATTCCGTCATGGCTCTGCTTTGACTTTGGTAGTCCCACGACAAAATCCATGGAGATGTGATCCCATTTCCATTCCGGGATTTCCAGAGGTTGAAGAAGTCCTCCGGGTCTTTGATGCTCAGCTTTAACTTGTTGACATACCAAGCATCGGGTGACGAATTCTGCTACGTCCTTTTTCATGGCGTTCCACCAAAAACTTTCCTTCAGATCCTTGTACATCTTTGTACTCCCAGGGTGGACTGAAAACTTTGACTTGTGCGCTTCAGACATTACTTCTTGTCTTATGTTGTTCACATCTGGCACGCATAATCGTCCTTTCATCCACAGGATTCCATTGTTATCGATCTCAAAGTCAGTAATTTTCTTCTCCCTGACTTGTTCTTTTAGCTTGGTTAGGCTCGGATCTTGATCTTGGCTTAGCTTGATGGTCTCTCGAAGACAAGGTTGAGCTGAGACCGTAGCTAAGATTATTTTTCCTTTGCCTTTCCGGCTCAAAGCATCTGCTACTTTGTTCGCCTTGCCGGGGTGGTAGCTAATAGTGAGATCGTAGTCTTTTAGAAGTTCGATCCATCGTCTCTGCCTCATGTTGAGTTCCTTTTGAGTGAACAAGTACTTGAGGCTTTGATGGTCCGTGAACACTTCGCACTTGGCGCCATACAGATAGTGTCTCCAAATCTTTAAGGCGAACACCACTGCGGCTAATTCGAGGTCATGCGTAGGGTAGTTTTGCTCATGGGGCTTGAGCTGTCTTGAAGCATAAGCAATCACTCTTCCTTCCTGCATGAGTACACATCCTAGTCCTTCTTTAGATGCATCACTATAAATAGTGAAACTCATGTCTTCAGTTGGTAATACCAGTACGGGTGCAGATGAGAGCTTTTCCTTTAAAGTCTCAAAGCTCTTCTCAAATTTTTCACTCCATATGAACTTTGCGTTCTTTTGTGTGAGCCTGGTAAGAGGTACTGCTATTGACGAAAATCCTTCGACAAACTTCCGGTAGTAACCAGCTAATCCCAAGAAGCTTCGGATTTCAGTCACTGTCGTTGGTCTAGGCCAATCTAAAACTGCCTCTACCTTTTTAGGGTCCACTGATACGCCTTCCTTTGATATTATGTGACCTAAGAAAGATACACTTTCTAGCCAAAATTCACATTTGTTAAACTTGGCGTAGAGTTCTTTCTCTCTTAGTGTCTGGAGCGTAAGATGAAGGTGTCGTTCGTGTTCTTAATTGCTCGACGAGTAAATGAGTATGTCGTCGATGAACACTACTACAAAGTAGTCCAGGAATGGCTTGAATACACGATTCATTAAATCCATGAATACGGCTGGCGCGTTTGTTAAGCCAAATGGCATCACCGTGAACTCGTAATGCCCATACCGTGTTCTAAATGCGGTTTTCGGCACGTCCTCTGCTTTAATCTTTAGTTGGTGATAGCCTGTCCTTAAATCGAGCTTGGAAAAGACTTTAGCTCCTTTGAGTTGATCGAACAGGTCATCTATCCTTGGAAGAGGGTACTTGTTCTTGATTGTGATCTTATTTAGCTCTCTGTAGTCGATGCACAATCTCATGCTCCCGTCTTTCTTCTTTACAAACAACACTGGAGCTCCCCATGGGGATACACTTGGTCTGATTTGTTTCTTGTCCAATAACTCCTGCAGTTGTTCCTTAAGTTCCTTCAGTCCGGCTGGAGCCATTCGTATGGTGCCTTAGAAATTGGTGTAGCGCCTGGCACCAAATTAATATCAAATTCCAATTCTCGGTTTGGACTCTTCAGGAAAGACATCCGGAAATTCTTGTACAACGGCTATGTCTTCTATCCTGGGTCCATCTTCCTCTTTTACTTCGCTTATTGTAGCTAGGTAAACTTCTTCACCGTTCTTTACGGCTTTCCAGGTTTGGGCTGCCGTTAGTAGGAATTTTCTTTCCTTAGCTTTGCCATGGTATACGATCTCCTTCTCGTCTGGAGTTCGTAGTTTAACATTCTTGTTGCATCAGTCTACTACTCCATGGTGTTTAGATAGCCAATCCATTCCCAGTATAACATCGAAATCCACCATGTTGAGTTGAATTAGCTCAGCATTAAACCTTATTTCATTAATACTGAGATTACAATCTCGATGTATGCTATGTGCTATAAGGGTCTTATTGGCTGGTGTTGCTACGTTATATGGTTCACTAAGCAGTTCTGGCTTAAGGGCTAGTTTCTTAGCAAACCTTTTGGACATAAACGAATGTGTGGCGCCACAATCAAATAGTGTATACGCAGGTAATTTGTTTAAATAAATGGTACCTGCCACTACGTCGTTTGCGTCCTCGGCCTCTTCTCGCGTTATAGCAAACACTCTGGCGTTCGGCTTAGTCTCCTTTGGTTTACTAGGAGGGCTGTTGTTCCTTACAGTCGTCCCCCTCATATCAGGTTCGGGACACTCAGCAGTTCGGTGGCCTGTCTTTCCACATCGGAAACATGCACATTTTCCTCTGAGACATTCTCCTAGATGGTTGAATCCACAGTTCGAACACTTAGGGTACCTCTGTTGAGTTGGGCCTACTGTGGGTCCCCTTTGTTGGTTGCTGGACGGACTAGGCCTCTTGAAGTTTTGACTGCTAGAGGTATGCTGACTGGTGGAGGGTCGCTTGCGCTTAAACTCTTCCTCGAGACGCTTGATATCTGCTTCAGCCCTGATGACGGCTCCCATTAAATCTCCGAAACTGGTTGTCTCGAAAATTGCCAGGGCGGATTGGATTCGACTGTTCAGTCCAATCCTGAAGCGATGTAGCTTAAGGGACTCATCTATCATGATACTCGGTGCATACGTTCCCAGCGAGTTAAACATTGCGGTATAATCCATCACTGTCATATTTGTAGTCTGTGTTAGGTTTCAAACTCTCGCAGCTTCTGGTTCTGGACCGCAGTTGGAAAGTACTGCTTCAGAAATGTGCTCCGGAACCTTTGCCATGTAACTGGTCCCGTTTCTTGCATTAATGGCGACACGTTTTCCCACCACTTTCCAGCTTGATCAACGAGAAACGATGTTGTGACTTCCACCTTAATGTTTTCAGGCACTTCAAGTAGTCTGTGGTGGTTTTCCACTTGCTTAAGCCAGTTTTGGGCCATCTCCGAGTCTGAGTTGCCATCAAAGGTTGGAACTCTGTTCTTTCGCAGTGATTCGTAGTGATACTTCACTCCCTGCGGGTGTGGCGTTGGCTGTGGATGTGGCTGATTAGTAGCAGGATTAGTTAAGCCTTGAAGTGTCGTGGCCACAATGGTGGCTATTGCTGCCAAGTCTTCACGACTCAGCCCCACCCTCGGGGGTTGTGGCGGTGCAGGTGGAGGATTCTGATTTCCATCCGTCCTCTCCTCATTAGAGTTGGGAGGAACAGCATAGTTGGGATTACGATTGCTGCGAGTAGGACGTCCGGCCATTTCCTACAATACATAAAGATCTAAAATCTTTGCGCAGAAGATATAACGATAGCAGAAAGATAAAGAAGACATGAAAAACAGAAATGACGATTTTATTAATCACTGAAAATGTTTATCAAAACAAAACGGAAAGGAAATGCTGAACATCAAAAATAATTCTTAAAAACAAAACTCCTAAACAAAGCTCTCTAGAACTACGGATCTATAACGTCTCCACTTCCTAGCTCCTCTACGATATCTTCCTCCATTGGTTCTTCATTTGGGTCTTCATCCGAGTCTGAATCTACCACGTCCAGGATGTCTCGCATGTGATCATTGGCTTCCCGTAGATCACTATTGATGTTCTGGAGGTGAGTGATGATATTCCAGTATCCATTGCTTCTTATTGCCAAGCGATGGTTCGAAACTTGTAGTGAGAGAACTCGCTCCGCCATTTGCTCCAGCTGTTGCCTTTGCACTACGCATTTCTCGGCAGCAGTCCGATGGAGTTCATCTAATCGAGCAACTTCTTTGTTAGCTTCCTTACTTTGCTCGTCGGCTTGATGGTGATAATAGCCGAGTCTATGAACATCGCCATGCAGGTGGTCTACTACCTCAAGTAGTTCAGAATTAGCTTCCTTGAGCTTTTCAACTTCTTGCTCCAGGCTAAGGATCTGGACTGTCTGAGCTCGGGTTGTCATCACCTAAACCCAATTACGGAACTAATTAAGTCAAATGGAATACTTGACAAAATCATAAAAATCAAGTATCAACAGTAAGAATCGAAATTTCGAATTCTGGAAATATTTTTTTTTTTATTTAAAAAAATCGAAAATTAGGGTTCTTAATTCGAATGATAGGGTTTCGAATTAATTCCTAATCGAAGCTTGAAATCTGAAATTGGCAGAGGGTTAATGATCGACTTGCTGGAATAATCACAAGAAAATTTTTAATTTCAAAACAATCAACATATGCTCAGAAAATCGGGGAAACGCACCAATTTGGGAATTAGGGTTCTTAGATTTCGAATGCGAAATTGACAGAGTAAACGGAATCCGATCGATCCGAAACTTGGACAGTAGGGTCGACTGGAAGAGACGGTTCGAATGGTATACTCGTCGACGGCTATCGTGGCGGCAGGCGGCGGCGGCGACTTGGAGCTTAGGGTTTACTGTACGAAAATCGAAAAATTCGAAAATAATTCTTAAAAAAAATCGATTTTTCGAAAATAAAATTTTTCAAAAAACAGAAACTGAAAATTTTAAAACTTCAAAAATTTTCGTATTCATGTGATTAATCAGATTGGACTTCTGATTATCGTAATTATCATGAAACGACAATTTTCACCCAACTGTATTTATTTCTCCAGTTGGTCTATTTCAACCGGAATTTTCTTCTAGTTATTTCCTTAACTAGAATACTTTTCCCAGCGGGATTATGGAACCTGGCTCTGATACCACTAAAATGCCACGCCCCGAGACCGGTGTCAATAACACCGGCATTGATTTCCATAAACAACTTGAAACTAATAAGCCTCATAATATCATAACTACTGAAAAGCCAGTCTTTTTCCATAAAAATAAAAACCCATTGTCTTTACAATGAATAAAGAAATGCGGAATTAAAAACTTAACAACTGAATAAATAAAATTGTCTTAAAACTGGAAAACTTGAAAACATAAAAGATCTTGATCTACGCAGCGGACTAGATTTCACCACAAAATTGGTGTTCTTCTTCTTGCTCTAATTCTTCTTCGGCTTTATCTGGGCTGTAGAGTAAGGGTTGAGTGCTTTGGAAAACACTCAGCAAGTGGGGGACAATCGATATCATACATATACATAATTTTCATAAACTTGGATCATAAAACTTGCATAAACCGATATGAATGTATCTTAACATACTTGATTTGCCCTTACGAGCCATGACATAACATATCGTTTCATAATTTCATATACTTAAGCACAGTTGGTACTGATATCAGTCTCTAGACTTAACCCTCCTAGAGATGAGGTCATAACATCGGCTAACCCACGAATAAAGGGTCTAGATAATCCAGAAACAACGGATTACCACCGTATAAGGTTCTTTTAGCGGTTACACCCCACCGCATCAGGGTCATGGGGATCCAAATCCAATTAGATTTCGAGTTTAACGTGCTTACAAAATATACTTTCATAATTTCAACATAATACATATCGATTGGGAATTTAAAAACATACATAATATTTTTGAAAACGAAACGAATACTTAACAAAAGCCCACTTACAGTGCTTGGATACGTGCTTGATTGATCAAAGGTATGAAACGATGGGACTCTTATCTCTTGGCTTTCGAGCAACACGAGAAGAACGTCCAAAACTTGAACCAGATTTTGGAACAACTCAAAGCTTTAGTTGCTGGAAATCTGGCCAAGGATCTCTCGATTCTTAGTTCGAACTTGCTGATAAATCGATGGAACAAGGCGTTGAAGATTGATGAAGGATCACTCGGTTTCAGTTCTCGAAACTTGCTGGAAAAACTTGATTAAATTCTGGAAAATAGACGTGAAGTCTGTGGCTTGCTGTCAAACAGCTTCTGCCAATGTTTCGTTCGATCAGAGACAGAAACACTCGAACTGAACTTGCTGAATAACGATGGCTTAGATGTTGAGGCGTTTCTGTAAAAGCTTGGACGGAATTATGGCTCGATTCCTTGTTATGGTTGCTGTCAAATTAGAACAACTTTTCGAATTGTTGGACAGAAACCGTGGGTTTATCTTCTCGATTTTTATGGCTGGAAGGAGATGGCTTGTGATGAACAAACTACTACCTGGATTGGTTCTACTTATAGATGAAGGTGGAGGCCAAGTTGAGGTGTTTGAGTTTGACTCTTGATCGAATTTATAGGGACAAATCTGTGCAGATTTGTTGTGATAAAGAAAACAGATTTTGTTTCGATCAATTGGCTGCAAATCGGATGGTTTAATGGAAGAGTTTGAGATGGTTTGTCTCCTTGGAGAACTTCGAAACTCTTGGATTATATTGATCAAATTTAGTGGATGAATTCTTGGCAATTTCAATATCAAATTTTTGCTGATTTGCTGCTGGATGGAGGCTGAAGTTTTCGGCTTGAGTGTTGCATGAGGAAGAAGTGATTGGTCTTATTTATTAAGGTTTGATGGGTCAAGGTATGATACACTTCTATCCCTACTAGAATTCTAACTCATCCTTTAGAGTTTTAAACCTACTAAAATACTTAATTATCTAATTAACAATTAGAGTTTTAATATGAATAAAGTACCTTAAGTATATTTGATGACATCAAATCTCGAGTTAAATTCTCGGGTTTTACACTTTAGCTTTATCCTTTAGTGAGAAAGGAAATAAAACTTGATGGCGTCGTCAGAAACGCCATTATGTTTAAATGTGTCACAGATCTCCACGAAGTTGGAGATGTGAGCGTTCGGATCATCTGTGGCTACTCCTCCAAACATCACTGAATGTTGGATCATCTGTATTATCGCCGGCTTTATTTCAAAGTTGTTTGCTTGAATGGTTGGCCTTGTAATGCTAGATAATGATCCATGAAAAGCCGGTTGAGCATAATCCATCATCGATCTGGGATTCAATGCTTCGTTGTTAGCGCCTCCTTCTTGATTATTTCCAGCCATTGCTCGAGCTTCTCTAATTCTTCGTAGACACGTACGCTCGATTTCTGGGTCAATTTGCTCGAGTGTGGGGTTGCTACTCCTTAGCATGCACCACGACAATAACTACCTGTAAAAATTAATCCAAAAGGAGAAGATGCGACGGTATTAAATTTGACGGTCAAAAGTGACAAAACAAAACAAAACAAAAATTTAATGGCTATTACAATTAACTAATCTCGTATGATATTATACAGATTAGTCCCCGGCAACGGTGCCAAAAACTTGATCGCTTATTTTTTAAACAATTATTTCTCAGTGTATCGATTCTACCGCAAGTGCACGGTGTCAAGTTTTAGTATAGTGTTATATAAGAAAGGATGTCGAACCCACAGGGACTAACGTATAAGTACCAAATAAAACTAATTAAATTATATTTAGCCTACAAAAAAGGTGATTAATTAATGATGTGACATCCCCGAAATGGTTAATTGCTATTTGGCTTTAAATTATGTTTACATGATTAATTATGTGGTAATTGATTATGTTTTGGGATTTATTTACCTTATGGAAAATGCATGGTCATATGGATAGGGATGACCCGGGGTTGCATTTTAGGGTGCATGTGGTGCATGTTGGGTAAATATTATTGGAAGCATGATTTATTTGCATTGGTTAGCAATTAATTGGAAATCATGTGTTTATTTGATATTTGGTGCATTTTGAGAAAATGCTTTGAGAAATATCATGTTGGGGTGTTTTATACACCATGGAATTGTTGGTATGCTTTTAATTAAACCCAACCCTTTTTATCCCCAACCCCACTCTTTTAAATCACTTTCACCTTTACCAAAAATCAAATCCACAAACCCTACCCCCTTCCATTTTCGAGCTCAAGCCTTTGGGTGGAGAGAAGTCCTTGCAAAATCTTGATTTGTGGAGCATATTGGGTGATTTGAGATCCCCAAGAGGTATGGGTACCTCATGCTTTAATTTTGTAAGGTTTTGTTTGAGTTTGGGTTGATTTTTAATGATTTTGAAATGGGTTTGTGTGGGTTGTTGTGGTTTTGGTTAAGGGCTAGATTTATACTTGTTTTGAAGTGTATTTTGGTGGTTTATGTTGGTATTTATGTTGTTGGTTGGTTGGTTTGAGTATTGGGATGGATTGGAAGAAATTTTGGGAACAAAAATGGTGAAAATCGCGAGTCTGTGCGAGGCGATCGACCGCCTGAAATGGGGCGATCGATCGCCGCGAGGCAGTACCAAAATTTCGGGTTAGGCGATCGATCGCCTGTTATGAGGCGACCGATCGCCGAGAGGCAGTAGGTTTCTCAAAGGGATGGCGATCGATCGCCATGTTTGGGGCGACCGATCGCCACAGTGATAATTTTGAGGCGATCGATCGCCTGGGTGAAGCGATCGATCGCCGCCTGTGGAATTTTGGAAAATGGTTTATTTTGTCAAATTTTTGGTATTTGGCTATTATTTGGCTTCTAATATGGGGTTGTGTGATTGTGTAGAACCATCCCAGGTAGCAACACAACCGAGGAATTGAAGCCGGACCAATTCCACTTTTGGAAAGGTACGTAGTGGACGTACGGGCACCCAACGGTAACATGTATTTTATATGCTCATTGTTTATGCATTGTGGATGCGAGTATATATGTGGTATTGCATTGTGGATGCATATACATGTTGATTTATGCCATATGAGGTATTGCATAGTGGATGCATATACATGGTAATTTATGCATATTGATGTTAGATGCATATTATGATTATTGGATGCACATCCCATGAGTCGTGGTCATCCTTTGATGATTTTAATGCTTGCCGCTTTTTGTATTGGTTCCGCTAAATGTGAAGCGAGGGGTGGGAGCGCCGCATGTCACATTTGAGCGTGGTTGTCATATGGGGCGAGGAAAGGGTATTTGCCGCTCTCTGTGAAGCGAGGGGTGGGAGCGCCGCATGTCCATTGTAGCGAGGTTATCCTATGCCGCCCATATGAATATAAGCGAGGGGCATTAAAATACACTGCGATGGACAGACTAGGGAATGGTGACCAATATGTGGTACAGTTGAGATGGTATATGATGTCATGACATGTTTTGGCCATTAAAAATAATCTGTTGATTATACTCATGAGTTATGGTACAGGGACAACCAAACGGGAAGCGTTTGAAATGCATGGGAAAACAGGAAGTGTTTTATATTGATTATGCATTTACGCTTTACCTTCATATTGTGTTGAATATGAATGATTATTATTGCTCATGTTTGGGGGTTGTCCTTGTAGGTACCTTTTGGCATGATAGATGGGCTTGAACGGGTTGAGACAGTGAGCTTCACGAGCATCTTTGGTAGATGAAAGGACATGATTCTTTTGTATAGTGCCTACTCTAGGAGTAGCGTAAAACTATAGTGGATACATTCATTGATTGGAATGTAATTAATCCTTTTGTAGTCCTTTATTTTGGCATGTAAATGCTTAAGCTCATAGACTCCACCTGTTTATTATACTCTGATCATTGTTATTAGCTCTATTATGCCTTAATTCCGCACTTAAGGATTAGGGTCCTTACATTAGTGGTATCAGAGCAGTGGTTAGAGAACCCGGGAACGAGTGAAGGGTAGCCTTAGCATGGTTGGCTAGGTGCTTACATTTGAAGCATGTTTATGCATGTGGTGCATATTACTGTATATCCTGTTATACTAACATGCTTATATCACTCCTGTTATCTAACGACATGTTATATATTGCTTTGGATTGTTGTTAACATTTGTGTTACAGCATGGCTGCTAATGAGGAAGTCGGAGATGTTGGGAGTGTAAATGCGAGTATTGGACAGGCCAATCCTCTACCTCCACCGGCTGTAGGAATGGAACCAGTGGTCCAGTTACTGCTACCGGGTGAGATTAGCTTGACGCAGTTTCTGTCTTATCATCCGCCCCGGTTTGAGGGGACAGAGTCCGGAGAAGAAGCTGAAGAGTGGCTGGAGAGACTTGAACAGATCTTTGTATCGGCTCCGTGTGCTATTACTGCTTGGCTGAGGCTGGCGGAGTTCCAGTTGGCTAAGAAACCATTGATGTGGTGGAGGAGCACAGTGATGGAGATGAGAGCACTGGGTGCTGTGATTGACTGGACGCTCTTCAGGACCAGGTTCTTGAACCGATACTTCTCCGCGGCAGCAAGACAGACAAAAGAGGATGAATTTTCAAGTCTGAGGCAGGGGAACATGACAGTGGCAGACTATGCCACACAGTACTCATCACTACTTAGGTATGTCCCCCATATTGCCTCTGATGGACGTGCCAAGATGAGAAATTTCATGAAAGGACTGCGACCGGAGCTCTATGACCGGGTTATTATCAATAACCCAACTTCTTTTGATGATGCTCTCACAAGAGCGGAGCTCGCTGAGCTTGGAGCGGGAGCTTATGCCATGCCACCACCGGTACCGCAACAGAGGCAGACTAGTGACAGTTTGAGGCCTCGGGGTGAGCCATTTAAACCCCGTGGTGCCTCTTCATCTTCACGGTATGGTGGAAAGAAATATTTTGGTCAGAAACAGGATGGCAAGAAAGGAAATTGGTCCGCTAGTCGAGGATCTTCGCAAGGGGATAGGCCGGGAGAGCCTAGGTGCAATAATTGTGGAGGACCACATTCTTCAAACAAGTGTCCTGCATGTTATGTCTGTGGCAAGATGGGCCACATTGCTCGGTATTGTCCCACCAGGGGAGGCCAGTCAGAGTATCAGGGCAGCAGGCCAAGGTTTGAGGATAGGACAGTGCAGCAGAGGCAGCAGTTTGGGCCTCGTCCGTCGGGAGGTCAGACAGCAGGACCACCCCAGGGGCAAGTATATGCACTGACCAGGGAGCAGGCTCAGGCAGCTCCAGAGGAGGTGATTGCCGGTACGTGTCATTTATTTACGTACCCTGCTTTTGTTTTGATAGATACAGGTGCCTCCCATTCCTTTGTGTCAGTGGGATTCGTAGAAAGACACCATATGCGCACGTCTTCTTTGCCCACGCCTCTCCTTGTCTCGACACCCACTGGAAGAAATTTTGTTGCTGATCAGTTTATGGCAGACTGCCTCATTTATTTTGAGGGCAACGAGTTGAGATCAGACTTGATTGTGCTGGGTATGTCAGACTTTGACTGCATCTTGGGAATTGATGTTCTGAACAGATACCAGGCAGTGGTAGAT
Organism: Haberlea rhodopensis; assembly: GCA_907163345.1. Classification (NCBI taxonomy): domain Eukaryota; kingdom Viridiplantae; phylum Streptophyta; class Magnoliopsida; order Lamiales; family Gesneriaceae; genus Haberlea; species Haberlea rhodopensis. The sequence goes on along the minus strand of CAJQUN010000358.1, from coordinate 316,873 downwards.
TGCCGGCAGAGAACAGTGAAGTTCAGACCTGAGTTGGGCAGTCAGTGGACTTTCTTTGGCAACGGGTCTCGTGCGAAGATTCCGTTGATTTCAGCGATCAAGATGTCTCAGCTGTTGGAACGTGGGCACACGGGCTATCTTATTTATGCCGTGGACACGTCTGGAAAGAGTAAAGAACTGAGGGTTGAAGATGTACCAGTTGTGGCAGAATTTGCTGATGTATTTCCAGAAGAGATCCCAGGATTTCCACCGGCCAGGGAAGTTGAATTTGGGATCGAGTTGCTGCCAGGGACATCCGCTATCTCTCGTGCACCTTATAGGATGGCACCGGCAGAGTTGAGGGAGTTGAAAAAGCAGTTGCAGGATCTCTTGGACAAGGGGTATATACGCCCGAGCGTGTCGCCATGGGGCGCACCAGTTCTCTTTGTGAAGAAGAAGGACGGTTCGATGCGGCTGTGCATCGATTACCGGCAACTGAATAAGGCTACAGTGAAGAACAAGTATCCTCTCCCAAGGATAGACGACTTGTTTGATCAGTTGCAAGGTACCAGGGTGTATAGCAAGATTGACTTGAGATCCGGGTATCATCAGATTCGGGTCAGAGAGGAAGATGTGCAGAAGACAGCGTTCCGGACTCGATACGGGCATTATGAGTTCTTAGTGATGCCGTTCGGTGTGACGAACGCCCCGGCCGTCTTCATGAGTCTGATGAACAGAGTGTTTCAGCAGTATCTTGATCAGTTCGTCATCGTGTTTATTGACGACATTCTTATCTACTCCCGGAGTGAGGAAGATCATGTGAAACACTTGAGGACAGTGCTTCAGATTCTTAGAGAGCATCAGTTGTATGCTAAGCTCAGTAAATGCGAGTTTTGGCTGAGCAGTGTAGTGTTTCTGGGGCATGTCATTTCGAGCAGCGGGATATCAGTGGACCCGAAGAAGATTGAGGCTGTAATGGAGTGGGCTGCCCCCACTTCTGTGCCTGAGATCCGGAGTTTTCTTGGTTTGGCCGGGTATTATCGGCGCTTTGTTGAAGGCTTTTCGAAGATTGCCAAGCCGCTGACTCAGTTGACTCAGAAAGGAATGCCTTTCTTTTGGTCAGAAGCTTGTGAGGAGAGCTTCCAGGAGTTGAAGCACCGGTTGACGACGGCGCCAGTGTTAGTGATCCCGACGGAGAACTCCAGATTCGTTCTGTATACTGACGCATCACTGCAGGGCCTTGGATGTGTTCTGATGCAAGATAAGCATGTGGTAGCTTATGCATCGAGGCAGTTGAAGCCGCATGAGACCAGATATCCAGTTCATGACTTGGAATTGGCGGCTATCATCTTCGCCCTGAAGATCTGGAGGCATTATTTGTATGGTACTTCGTTTACCATCTACACGGATCACAAAAGCCTCAAGTTTCTATTCACTCAGGCGGAGTTGAACATGAGACAGAGGAGATGGATGGACCTACTCAAGGACTATGACTGCGAGATAGAGTACCATCCCGGGAAGGCCAATTTGACAGCAGACGCCTTGAGCCGGAAAGTGAGGAGTTCTGCTGAGGACGTCATCCATTTGTCGGCTATGATGACCTCCTATTGCCATCTCGGCTATGATTTTGATATAGATGCATCACCAGTGTATGTCTCTACCTTATTAGCTGAGCCAGATATTTATGAGAATATCAGGAGAGCTCAGAGATCAGATGCTGAGGTTCAGAGATGGTTGTCTATAGTGCATCTTGGCCAGCCGACGAAGTTCAGAGTGGCCGACGACGGATCTTTGAGATTGGGTAACCGCTGGGTAGTTCCGAGTACGCCGGAGTTGCGTAAGGGAATCTTGGAGCGAGCTCACAGTAGCAGACTTAGTATCCACCCAGGCGGGAAGAAGATGTACAGAGATCTGCGTGGTCAGTTTTGGTGGAAGAGAATGAAGTCTAATGTCGTCGCTTTTGTGAAGAGGTGTCTGATCTGCCAGCAGGTTAAGGCAGAGAGGCAGAGACCTGGCGGCGAATTGAGGAGCTTGGAGATACCGAAATGGAAGTGGGAGCACATTTCCATGGACTTCGTGACTCATTTGCCGAGGAGTGCTTCAGGCTTCGATGCTATTTGGGTGATTGTGGACAGATTGACCAAGGTAGCCCACTTTATCCCCTATAGCATGACCTTTACGTTTTTGAGGATGGCGCAGTTGTATGTTAGAGATGTGGTGAGATTGCATGGGATCCCCGTTTCTATTGTGTCAGATCGAGATCCGCGATTCACATCTCATTTTTGGGAAGGCCTTCAGTCAGCTTTGGGAACTGAGGTCAGATTGAGCACTGCTTATCATCCTCAGACAGATGGCCAGACCGAGCGCACTATTCAGACGCTCGAGGACATGTTAAGAGCTTGTGTTTTGGAGTTCGATGCCTCTTGGCAGGATTCAGTGCCTTTGGTAGAGTTTTCGTATAACAATAGCTACCAGGCAAGTATTCAGATGGCTCCGTTTGAAGCTCTTTATGGCAGACGATGTAGATCGCCCTTGTGTTGGGACGATTTGGACAGTAGATCAGTCGGAGGGCCTGAGTTGATCCGGGAAATGGAAGAGAAAATAAAGACTATAAGGCAGAAAATGAAAGCAGCCCAAGACAGACAGGCAGCTTATGCAAATAAACGGCGGAGACCGTTAGAGTTTCAGTTGGGAGATAAGGTCTTTTTGAAGATCTCGCCTTTCAGAGGCGTTGTGCGATTTGGGATGCGCGGGAAACTGTCTCCGAGGTATGTTGGACCGTACGAGATCTTGCAGCGCATTGGCACATTGGCTTACCGACTGGCTTTGCATGTGATTTCGGGGACGAAATCTTATAAGTAGGGGAGTATTGTGACATCCCCGAAATGGTTAATTGCTATTTGGCTTTAAATTATGTTTACATGATTAATTATGTGGTAATTGATTATGTTTTGGGATTTATTTACCTTATGGAAAATGCATGGTCATATGGATAGGGATGACCCGGGGTTGCATTTTAGGGTGCATGTGGTGCATGTTGGGTAAATATTATTGGAAGCATGATTTATTTGCATTGGTTAGCAATTAATTGGAAATCATGTGTTTATTTGATATTTGGTGCATTTTGAGAAAATGCTTTGAGAAATATCATGTTGGGGTGTTTTATACACCATGGAATTGTTGGTATGCTTTTAATTAAACCCAACCCTTTTTATCCCCAACCCCACTCTTTTAAATCACTTTCACCTTTACCAAAAATCAAATCCACAAACCCTACCCCCTTCCATTTTCGAGCTCAAGCCTTTGGGTGGAGAGAAGTCCTTGCAAAATCTTGATTTGTGGAGCATATTGGGTGATTTGAGATCCCCAAGAGGTATGGGTACCTCATGCTTTAATTTTGTAAGGTTTTGTTTGAGTTTGGGTTGATTTTTAATGATTTTGAAATGGGTTTGTGTGGGTTGTTGTGGTTTTGGTTAAGGGCTAGATTTATACTTGTTTTGAAGTGTATTTTGGTGGTTTATGTTGGTATTTATGTTGTTGGTTGGTTGGTTTGAGTATTGGGATGGATTGGAAGAAATTTTGGGAACAAAAATGGTGAAAATCGCGAGTCTGTGCGAGGCGATCGACCGCCTGAAATGGGGCGATCGATCGCCGCGAGGCAGTACCAAAATTTCGGGTTAGGCGATCGATCGCCTGTTATGAGGCGACCGATCGCCGAGAGGCAGTAGGTTTCTCAAAGGGATGGCGATCGATCGCCATGTTTGGGGCGACCGATCGCCACAGTGATAATTTTGAGGCGATCGATCGCCTGGGTGAAGCGATCGATCGCCGCCTGTGGAATTTTGGAAAATGGTTTATTTTGTCAAATTTTTGGTATTTGGCTATTATTTGGCTTCTAATATGGGGTTGTGTGATTGTGTAGAACCATCCCAGGTAGCAACACAACCGAGGAATTGAAGCCGGACCAATTCCACTTTTGGAAAGGTACGTAGTGGACGTACGGGCACCCAACGGTAACATGTATTTTATATGCTCATTGTTTATGCATTGTGGATGCGAGTATATATGTGGTATTGCATTGTGGATGCATATACATGTTGATTTATGCCATATGAGGTATTGCATAGTGGATGCATATACATGGTAATTTATGCATATTGATGTTAGATGCATATTATGATTATTGGATGCACATCCCATGAGTCGTGGTCATCCTTTGATGATTTTAATGCTTGCCGCTTTTTGTATTGGTTCCGCTAAATGTGAAGCGAGGGGTGGGAGCGCCGCATGTCACATTTGAGCGTGGTTGTCATATGGGGCGAGGAAAGGGTATTTGCCGCTCTCTGTGAAGCGAGGGGTGGGAGCGCCGCATGTCCATTGTAGCGAGGTTATCCTATGCCGCCCATATGAATATAAGCGAGGGGCATTAAAATACACTGCGATGGACAGACTAGGGAATGGTGACCAATATGTGGTACAGTTGAGATGGTATATGATGTCATGACATGTTTTGGCCATTAAAAATAATCTGTTGATTATACTCATGAGTTATGGTACAGGGACAACCAAACGGGAAGCGTTTGAAATGCATGGGAAAACAGGAAGTGTTTTATATTGATTATGCATTTACGCTTTACCTTCATATTGTGTTGAATATGAATGATTATTATTGCTCATGTTTGGGGGTTGTCCTTGTAGGTACCTTTTGGCATGATAGATGGGCTTGAACGGGTTGAGACAGTGAGCTTCACGAGCATCTTTGGTAGATGAAAGGACATGATTCTTTTGTATAGTGCCTACTCTAGGAGTAGCGTAAAACTATAGTGGATACATTCATTGATTGGAATGTAATTAATCCTTTTGTAGTCCTTTATTTTGGCATGTAAATGCTTAAGCTCATAGACTCCACCTGTTTATTATACTCTGATCATTGTTATTAGCTCTATTATGCCTTAATTCCGCACTTAAGGATTAGGGTCCTTACAAATGAATTAAACTAAAGAATTAAAAACTCAAAACTAACACAATTCCTTTGAAGATGCGAAGGAATTCCGCTCGAGAAATCTACCAAGATGTTTGTTCAATTATGCGTCGTCAATGATTTGTTTGCTAAAACAATTTCTTATCAATCAATTCTTAAGGTGACGGATTTCCGAATATAATCAATACACTCTCTCGAGCTGTATTGAAACTAGTAATAAATTGACACAAGTAACTCTCGTTCACTAATACCAATTTAATACCGAATAAATCTCTATGAAAACCGTTGTTCTTCAAATTGTTCAATTTAAAGTGACCACGTATGTGATTTAATCTCTCGACCTAAATCTTAAACATACAACATGAATTATTTGAGCGTATTACAATTTTATCTCTCGATCTCAATTGTAATTCACAAGTTCAATCAAAGATAGCTAGGCTTTGATAGCATGAAGCATATAATTCATGAACAAAAGATATTGATTCACTCAAACACAACCAAATCAAAGATTCAAACACAAATCACTTAAAATTGATAGAATAAACCAGATTAAATTCAAATCAAATTCAAATAGATGTTCAATTGTCAACCTCTAAAACATCAACTAAATATGAAAATCAAATTAATCTAGAGTTTAGAAATACGATAAACGTAGGAGGACTCCGTGCGTTGAACGATCTTTCTTCTCTCGCTTCCTTCCTTGCACTTCAAAGGATTCTTCAACCTAGTTCTTCTGGAGATGAAAGACGGCTAAGAAATATGGAATTAGGTCTGATTATTCTTCAGAATAGGGATGCAATTTTCATGCCTCTTTTCCTTATTTATAGAGGAGGGGAGATATGGAATTGTTTCCATAAAATCAGACCAAATCAAGAGTTTAATTTTCTGAAAAATCTCCGTCTCGATCGATCGAGCGTCTTCAACATCCGAGTCTTCAATTCTCTGCCTCTCTCGATCGATCGAGATGAATCTTCCGATCGATCGAGACTTTTTCTCAAATTCTTTTTCAACTTTCTGCCTGAGTCGATCGATCGAGAATGATGTTCCGATCGATCGAGAATCCAAAATCTTTGTTGGCCATTCTTCTGCCTCGGTCGATCGATCGGGAAGCTTGTTCCGATCGATCGAGATTTCCAGAAATCAAAATCTTCATTTATTGGCTTGATTTGATCCGTTTTCTTCCATGTAGCTCAATTCTTCCATATTCCACCTAGATTCCTGAAACAAGCAAATAAATACCAAAAAGCATAACATCTTCACGGAATCTACATGAATATATATATACAAATCAAGACCTAAATACGCGTAATAATCAACCATATCAACTCCCCAAAACTTAGATTTGATCGTCCACGAGCAAACATTAAGATCAAAATGCAAAGTTCATCATCAATACTTTGATTGAATTAACTTAGCAACTCAATTGTAAAAGCTCAGAAATCTCACTAACACTCCAACTATGAGTCAATCCAAAAATTAACAAGAAGTGTTTTCTCATAAGCCAAGCAATATATCGCAAAAATCGGAACGTGCGTGTGTGTTCATGTCAATCATGAGTTTCATATACACTTTTAGGATTAAATAGTGCTTTTAAACTCAAAATCAAGATTTTCTTTTAAACACTTCATAAGCCTACTTTTCAAACACTTCTCCACTAATGTAGTTATTCCCTAGACTTGGATTAATAGGTCTTTTAAAGCTTGTAATGTTTGGCCTAGGTGTTTGGCTTCAAATAAAAGATAGGATAGCACAAAGAAGAGAGTATACTCTTTGAAAATTCAAAATTTTAGCACACATTGAGCTTCTCTTCTTTTTCTTTTATAGCCTTGGCCACTTTGGGTCTTATTTATTCAATTCTTTTCAAGGCTCTTTCTATCTCTTTCTTTTCTCATTCATCAATTTTCCAATAAGCTCATCAAAGTTTAGCAATTCAAGTGCATCTAATGAGAATCATTATACTCCCTTTTGGGTCAAGATAAAAATCTTCCATTTAAGCTCAAGTAGGGGGATATAATAAGGTTGCCAAAGAGTGTTGAATGGGGCTAATAGTATGTCAAACATACTCCATTCTTTTACCATTTAGGCTCAAATTAGGGAACTAGGGATTGATATCAACGTGGTAAGCTTGAAAGGCTCAAACGGTCCAAAGATCGCCTAAATCATTTCCAAGTCTAGTTCCTAACTATAAAATTTCGCCTCAAAGTGCTTTCAAATAAGTTCTAAAATGTTTCAAGATCCTCAAGATTAATCATAGTTAACAAAATTGTTCCAATATATAATTCACTCAATCATGAGCCAAAAGTGCTCAAACTATTCCTCAATTTTTGAAAGATTACATTAACCTAAGATATTCACAAACAAGTCAAAATCTTCAAGACTTAAGTTGAGATGGGGATTATTATCATCATGTAATACCATCGCAGGTCTAATTCATTATTTCTTCATGATGAACTTATTTTTTAAAAAAAAATTATATGCTCAAAAACGATCTAATCTCATGCTAGATTAGTCAGGCAAAGAAGTATAACAAGACAACAGCAGAAACCAGTAAACACCCCCCCAAACTTAGTACATGCATTGCCCTCAATGTATGTTAAACAATAAATGCAAAGGCAAGGCACATACCACGACGACGATCGTCAGTAATCGTCGTCCTCATCATGCTCCGGAGGTGGTACTGGGTAAGACGGCTCCTCAGGCTGGTATGGTGGGTGGATATTCCGGTGGTGGTGTATGATGGTATGGCGGGAATGGTCGAATTGCGGCTCAGGTGGAAAATGTATATGGGAAGCCTTGGGCTAAGGCGTTATTCCATGCACACTTGTATTACAGGTGCTCACTATATGTGCTTGTCCCCACTGTAGTTCCCGTTGCAAGTTGTGGATGCCTTGCTGCTCTAGGCGGAGTTCTTGGAGATCCCTATGAAGGGAGTCCAAGGTAATCGATGTATGCTCTGCAGCGGAAGAGGATGATCCCCCAGCATGTCTGCTGCTCGAGGGTCGTGGCTCGGCCCTTCGTTGGCCTGTAGGAGGTGGTGGCCCATCAACCACAATTGGTCCTTTAGGTGGTAGGAGCTTCTCAACGGTGTCCCACTTCACTCCACCTCTCTTGCAAAGCTTTGTGATAGTCGAAGGAAAAGGCAATGCAGAGGTGGGTGGATTCCTACCGATGTCACATATATGTTCATTGATAATATGCCCCAAATCCACCGATTGCCCTATAAGTATGGCATATACCAAGGCAGCTCGCCAAAAGACTAGCAGAATGAACCATCCCTACCCGTCGGCATGAACCATCGCCAAAAGACTAGCGGAATGAACCTTCGCTATATATACCCGGGGAAATGAACCATCGCTAAAAGACTAGCGGCATGATATCCCTCGCTATAATATGACAATGGCGTGTTCTTCGCTTCTACATATTAGTGGCAAATATCCTTCATCGTTACCTCACTTCGACATACCAGCGGCATAATATCCCTTGCTATAATATGACAGCGGTGTGTTCGTCGCTTCTACATATTAGCTGTAAATATTCTTCATCGCTACGGTATGAGAGCGGCATTAATACCCGTCGCTTCGACATACCAGCGACAATTAATATCCCTCGCTATAATATGGCAGCGGCGTGTTCTTCGCTTCGACATATTAGTGGCAAATATTCTTTCATCGCTACGGTATGACATCGGCAAGTATCATCGCTCTATCATGACAGCGGAATCATCGCTTCGACGTGACAGGGGCATGTACCATCGCTTCGACACGACATCGACATCATCACTTCGACATGTCTGCGGCAATATCAGAATGTATCACTTTGTTCCGCAGTCTCAAGAGGTACTCCCATGCACGTGCCACTTTACCCCGTAGGCTCAAGAGGTGACACCCATACATGTGCACTTTGCCCATTGGACTCAAGTGGTGATCCCCATTCCACACAGTCTCATACATATCCCATATGACCCTGCAACCACCATATTTAGCAATAACACATTCCATTTATAATCTCATATCATAAACGCACATAAGCAAATAGTTGTGTCACACAACACTAACTACCATCATGCATAAGTATGTGCTACCCATTTCCATTAACATGTTCCTAGTCCCTCAACAGCCCCATAGAGCAAACCACTACTCTGATACCACTAATTTAAGGACCCTAGCCCTTAATCCGCTCTTAGTGTACTAACCCATGTGTCAAGTGCATACAATCATGTAATCAGGGGGAAAAACCACATGCAACCATAGCATAATGTACCAACAATAAAATTTCTTACATTATTCCCCCATACCACTCAACCTTTAAGTATGCATCTTATAATACACTAACATATTCTCAATTCATTTAACAATTTCCTTAATTAATTGCATGCAACACATGAATTGAGGAGAAAGGTCCTTACCTTTTTATACAACTCATATACACATAGTAGTGCTCACATGAGAGCATCAATGAATGTATGTGTATCTAATGTATAAAATAATGTGCTCAATATCATCACTGGTACTTCGGTCCTGGAAACACCTCCAATCCATAGCTTGATCTCAACTCCGGAGCTACCACTGTACCTGTTCCACCTGCCCCAACAGAGACAGCCCCACACGGGGTGAGCATACCAATACCACCGATCCAAAACACAATATCACAGTTCATAATTTACAGAATGTAAATGCCATGAATTTTAAAAGATACTCCCTGGATGATATCATCCTCATCCGGGATCCCCTGTGCTGTTTTTTGTTCTCAAAATAACTGAAACCATCCAATTCCCAAAAGCCAGTTAATCATCTCATTGATTATTCCTTCCATGCCAGTTTCATAATCAAATATGATTAATTCATTAAACAAATGACTATAGATATCACATATATTTCATCAATGATTCCATATTTCTATTTCATCGCTCGCTCCACAATAGCGGCATTTTAACCCACGCACGCTCAACAGCAGCGGGTCATCACCGATGTTCGCTCAACAGCGACAACATTCCAATCATTGCTCGCTCAAAAGTGGCACCTTATAATTCCCAATGTATATCCATTTATTGCAAATACCATATACCATGCATTTCACAGTTGCAATAATATAAAAGGTTATGCTCGTACATTATACGTACCTTATAATTCCGTAGTCCGAATTCAACCTTGCCTTGGTCGCGTGACCCGATGAATTATGTGCTAAACACAATTAATAATTCACAATTAATTACAAGCATGCAACCAAGTGCCCAAGCACATTCACAATCTCCAATTATATTGTCAATCCATGACGATTAACCATTTTAAAAGACCCCGGGCGAAGCATGCATCGAAAACTCAACACGAAATAATTCCCACAAAACTGGCACTAGCGATTGATCACTTCATCCCAGCCGATCGATCGCCTCTCAACAATAGGCATGGGCGATCAATCGCTTCATTCCAGGCGATCGATCGCCTCTCAATGAAATTTGCTACTGCCTCCTGGCAATCGATCGCTTCCTTTGAGGCGGTCGATCGCCTCACTGCTCAAATTGGCCACTGCCCCTTGGTGATCGATCGCTTCATTTGAGGCGGTCGATCGCCTCACTGTTCATCGTCTTCAAAATTTTAACAAACGACGCGGCGATCGATCGCCCCGCCCTAGGGATCGATCGCCTCGACCTGTTCCAGCCAAAATGACGTTTTTCATGTAAAAACTTCCAAAATAACAACTCCCACACCCCACACACCATAAATCCTTAACAAGGAGCCATAAATCTGTAAGTAATCCAACGAGCATACAACGCAGCGGAATAATAAAATTTGGATTACTAAAACCGCGGATCTATACAAAGGGTTCATATCGGAATAGAGATAATAAGAGTCTCACCCTTGTAGCGTGTTTGAAGTAGATTCCACGTTGTAGCACCTCGAGTCACAAACAAAAGTTTGCACCTTTGTCTCTTCGGTATCCACACGATCAAATCGAACAAGGGACGTTCAAGAACAAGTTGCTAGACTTATTCTTGAACCAAAACCAAACTCACGGTTCAAAACCGATCAACGGCGGCCAATCAAAAACACAAGCTCACGGCGGCGGCGGCGGCGAGAGTGAAGATGATATCGGCGGCCGAGAGTTGAGAGTAGTAGCTAGGTTATTTTATGAATTGTTGTGTTGACAATTAATTATAACCTTGTATTTATATTATAAGATTTAATTAAGGTTCAAGACTTTCTTAAAGTCTCATGGGCCCAAACCCATGATTTAATTAAATCCTTATAATCATTTAATTAAGACTCTTCTTAATTATTTATTTCATCCCATGAATTTAATTCCCTTTATCGATTTAATCTTTTGTACGACCCGATAGGATCTTGTAATGTTGGCAGTGACATAAAATCTCATTTTACGTCACAAGCAATGAGCGGTATCTAGCAACACATCAAGGCTACCCAAATTACAAGAATGTCTTTGACTCGACATAACCTTTAGAACTTGTGATAATATTAACCATGTAACTTAATCCCTTTGTCCATGTGTTTAGATTGAACACGAGTCATGGAATAGTCATACTCGTATATTCAATCTTTATTTCTTGATCCCCAAGTAGAACTAGAATAAACGAATAAGCTCGATATCACATATCGACTCATTCGAGCACGGCCATGCATTTTAGTCTTACTTGATCAAGGGCCCAAACACTTCTCCTGTTATATAGGAGGGACAAATCCTATCTTGATCAATCAACATCCCTCTACATAATTCGTAGTGTATCCAATAGTTGCCTTTATAGTTTACCCTGTTACAGGTAACGTTTGACAATATCAAGATACATAACTCCTTATGTTGGGATCTCTGATGATCTCAAGTCGTAAGGATTACATACATTATTATCACTATGAGAATTACTTATGACACTCATATAACTATCCATGTAGCATTCGCATGGTGGGTCTGTCCAGTACATTGTTCTCTAACATGTACCCATGTGTTGATTTGATATCTCATATCCATGAACAATTCATCAATCAAAACATACTAGTCTCAATGTATTATCATTATCCTTATTTATGATAATACTTGACTAGGGACAATCTTTAAGAATAATACAATATTATTCTAAGGACATTAACTTATATATCTATTCATATTACACAGATATTCGATCAATATATAATAATGATTTGTCATTTATAAAATCATAATACATTGTATGTCATAAACAATCATCTAATGACATGTCTTAGGGCATATCCCAACAAATCTCCCACTTGCACTAAGACCAATCAGACATATACTTAATGCCTAGAGATCTAGTATGACGATCATGCTTCTGCTTTGACAGTGGCTTCGTCAATGGATCAGATACATTATCATATGTTGGTACTTTGCATATTTTAACATCTCATCTTTCAACGATTTCTCGAATGAAATGAAAGCACCGAAGTATGTGATTGGATCTTTGGTGAGATCTAGGTTCCTTAGCCAATGTGATGGCTCCATTGTTGTCACAATAGAGTTCAATCGGATCAAGAATGCTAGGCATCACCCCAAGTTCAGAAATGAACTTCTTGATCCAAACAGCTTCCTTTGCTGCATCTGAGGCAGCAATGTATTCAGCTTCAGTTGTAGAATCGGCTATTGTCTATTGCTTTGAACTCTTCCAGCTCACAGCACCTCCATTTAGGCAAAACACATATCCTGATTGCGATCGGAAATCATCTTTGTCAGTTTGGAAACTTGCATCAGTGTAACCTATTACATTGAGCTCTTCCTCACCTCCATAAATCAAGAATGTATCCTTAGTTCTTCTCAAGTACTTCTGGATGTTCTTGACTGCAATCTAGTGACTTTCACCTGGATCAACTTGATATCTGCTCGTCATGCTCAAAGCATACGAAACATTGGGACGAGTACATATCATGGCATACATGATATATCCAATAGCTGACGCATATGGAATATTACTCATGCGCTGTCTCTCATCTGGTGTTGAAGGGCACTGATCTTCGAGAGATGTATCCCATGTGTCATAGGCACGAATCCTTTCTTTGATTCTTGCATGCTAAACCGTTTTAGCACTTTGTCTATGTATGTACTTTGACTTAGGCCAAGTAATCTTCTCGATCTATCTCTATAGATCTTGATTCCTAATACATAGGTGGCTTCACCCAAGTCTTTCATAAAAAAGCAATTCCCTAGCCAAATTTTTACAGATTGTAAGGCAGGGATATCATTCTCAATTAGAAGTATGTCATCTACATACAATATTAGGAAGATAATTATGCTCCCACTGAGCTTCTTGTAGACACAAGGTTCATCTACGTTTTTGATGAAACCAAACTCTTTGACTGCATCATCAAAACGAAGATTCCAACTCCGAGAAGCTTGCTTCAATCCATAAATGGATCATTGTAGCTTGCATATCTTTCCAGCATCCTTTGGATCGACAAAACCCTCGAGCTGTGTCATGTGCACATCCTCAAGCAGATTTCCATTAAGGAAAGCTGTTTTGACATCCATCTGCCAGATTTCATAATCATGAAATGCAGTTATTGCTAGTAAGATCCTTATGGATTTAACCATGGCAACTGGTGAAAAAGTTTCATCATAGTCAATACCATGAATTTGTTTGAAACCTTTTGCTACCAGTTGACCTTTAAAGGTTTGTACATTACCATCCATGTCGGTCTTCTTCTTGAAAATCCATTTGCACCCTATGGGTCTCACCCCTTCAGGTGGGTCAACCAAAGTCCATACTTGGTTTGCATACATGGATTCCATTTCAGATTTCATGGCTTCTTGCAATTTTTCAGAATCAGTGCCCATTATAGCTTCTTGATAAGATGACGGCTCATCCTCATCAATAAGTAGTAAGTCACATTGTTGAGTCACAAGAAATCCATATCTTTGTGGCTCCCGGTGTTCTCTTACAGACCTATGCTGGGCTTGTGTCTCTTGAGCAGGCACTTTATCCACAATAGCTTGTGGTGTCTGCTCTGTTTCCATCTCAATATCATGTTCAGTGTTTTCTTGTGGTTGAACTTCAGTAAGTTCTATGTGTCTCCCACTGGTTTTTCTAGAAATAAATTCTCTTTCAAGAAAGACACCAGTCCGAGCAACAACCACTTTGTTCTCGGTGGGATAATAGAAATAGTATCCTTTCGTTTCCTTAGGATACCCCACAAATAAACACTTATAAGATTTGGTTCCAAGTTTGTTAGAGGCGTGACGTCTCACGAAAGCCTCACAACCCCAAATCTTCATAAAAGACATACCAGGACGTTTCCCAGTCCATATCTCATATGGTGTCTTTTTCACTGATTTAGATGGAGCACGGTTCAGTATGAATATTGATGTTTCTAAAGCATGTCCCCAAAAGGATATCGGAAGATCTGCATGACTCATCATTGATCTAACCATGTCCAACAAGGTTCGATTTCTTCTCTCGGATACACCATTCCATTGTGGAGTATACGGAGGAGTGAGTTGTGGGAGTACCCCACACTCCTTTAGATAGTCATGAAACTCTTGGCTAAGGTATTCACCTCCTCGATCTGATCGAAGGATTTTGATACTTTTACCAAGTTGGTTTTGCACTTCATTCTTGAATTCCTTGAACTTTTCAAAGGTTTCATGTTTATGTTTCATTAGGTACACATACCCATATCTACTGAAGTCATCAGTAAATGTAACGAAGTATTGAAAACCACCTCTAGCATGTGTACTTATTGGTCCACATACATCACCATGTATGAGACTCAATAAATCATTTGTCCTTTCAACATGTCCCTTGAAAGGAGCTTTAGTCATCTTGCCCATTAAACAAGATTCACATGTTTCATATTATTCAAAATCAAATGAATCCAATACTCCATCCTTATGAAGTTTTGATAAAGATGATATCGGCGGCCGAGAGTTTGAGAGTAGTGGCTAGGTTATTTTATGAATTGTTGTGTTGACAATTAATTATAACCTTGTATTTATATTATAAGATTTAATTAAGGTTCAAGACTTTATTAAAGTCTCATGGGCCCAAACCCATGATTTAATTAAATCCTTATAATCATTTAATTAAGACTCTTCTTAATTATTTAATTCATCCCATGAATTTAATTCCCTTTATCGATTTAATCTTTTGTACGACCCGATAGGATCTTGTAATATTGGCAGTGACATAAAATCTCATTTTACGTCACAAACAATGAGCGGTATCTAGCAACACATCAAGGCTACCCAAATTACAAGAATGTCTTTGACTCGACATAACCTTTAGAACTTTTGAATATTAACCATGTAACTTAATCCCTTTGTCCATGTGTTTAGATTGAACACGAGTCATGGAATAGTCATACTCGTATATTCAATCTCTATTTCTTGATCCCCAAGTAGAACTAGAATAAACGAATAAGCTCGATATCACATATCGACTCAGTCGAGCACGGCCATGTTTTAGTCATACTTGATCAAGGGCCCAAACACTTCTCCTGTTATATAGGAGGGACAAATCCTATCTTGATCAATCAACATCCCTCTACATAATTCGTAGTGTATCCAATAGTTGCCTTTATAGTTTACCCTGTTACAGGTAACGTTTGACAATATCAAGATACATAACTCCTTATGTTGGGATCTCTGATGATCTCAAGTCGTAAGGATTACATACATTATTATCACTATGAGAATTGCTTATGACACTCATATAACTATCCATGTAGCATTCTCATGGTGGGTCTGTCCAGTACATTGTTCTCTAACATGTACCCATGTGTTGATTTGATATCTCATATCCATGAACAATTCATCAATCAAAACATACTAGTATCAATGTATTATCATTATCCTTATTTATGATAATACTTGACTAGGGACAATCTTTAAGAATAATACAATATTATTCTAAGGACATTAACTTATATATCTATTCATATTACACAGATATTCGAATAATATATAATAATGATTTGTCATTTATAAAATCATAATACATTGTATGTCATAAACAATCATCTAATGACATGTCTTAGGGCATATCCCAACAAAATCCTCCCCAAAACACAATAACCAAAATCACCAAAAACCCATAAACTCAAACCCAACTAAAAACACAACCAAAATCCACAATGCTACTATCAAATCGAAGATAAATGCGAGGGGAAGAACAATACCTTATTATCTTTGAGAAATCTCGCTCCGAGATCGAGCCTTGCTTGATTCTTCCATGGGAGGAGAAAAGGGTGAAAGGGGAAAGGGGAATCGCTGGAGAGGGGAGAGAGAAAGAGAGAAGAATGAACCAATCCCTGAACACCGAGTCCACTTGGTATATTTATAATACCAGGCTCGAAAATCCCGAGTCCCCCACAAATACATCATGACTCATTAAAATTCATCTGTTCAATAATTATCTCTCAATCTCAATTTTCATCACCAGCCCCAACTCAAAGCAACCCGGACCCCAGATCCCACCAAAAACCAAATTCCAAGGTTTACACCACGATGAGAATACAATCTCAACCCTTGGATCCAACGATCCCAAGTACCGGATTTAAAATCCTCGGGAGTCCCAATAACGCAATTAATTCATAATTGCCACAAATAAAAATCCATTAAGGATCATTACCACAGCGGGATTTGCACCATTAATTCCCAGGCATCACAAATATAGTCACGAAACATCACAAATACATTATAATATTGAGTTTCACATTCAAAATCTACAAAGAAAAAATCATTTATCTTTGAAGATTTTTTTGCCAATTTCAATTCCCCGAGCTACTGCTCCTCCCAACCAACCTAAGTAGAATATTTTCAAGATTTAGTAAGTCGGTGCATGTGAATACATGCACCGTTGAGTCTATCGATGCATGTACTATGTTTTTGGTTAAATATAGTATAAATCTATCGGTGCATGTAATTACATGCACCGATAGATTTATACTATATTTAACCAAAAACATAGTCTTTTACATATAATTTTGAATATGGAACACTTTTTCCTCATTAAAATTTTAAACCTTATCTTTTGATTTGATTAGGTGCATTAGGTGCGGCTTAAAACATTAATTGTTAAAAGGAAACCTAAAAAATTGAATAAAAATAATTTAATTATAACGAAAGCATGATGGGGTCAATAGTAATAGTACTTATTTATTTGTGGTTACCGATCAATCATTCAAATCTAAAAGCCAAAAACATAAAAGCTGCCACAATGTGGGCTCGGTGGAGCAAGCTGCACTCTTGTTGGAGTGATACTGCTCCTCCCAACCAACCCAAGCAGAACATTTCCAAGATTTTAATAAGTCAGTGCATATGAATTGCATGCACCGCTGAGTCTATCGGTGCATGTAAATGAGATGCATTGGTTCATCTACGGTTCGTATCAGAACAAAATAATGGTTATTATATCTCAATGACGATTGACATAACGTCTTGTGATTCATGTCTATTTTTGTAATAGGATTATGGGGCCCCACTAATTATAACGATTATGGGTGTGCATGGGTGGGTTGTTGGAACTGTTTATATAAATTTACGGATTGAATCAGTTTAAACAATCGTTGACTGCTAATATAAATTACATTGAAATACAGAAATAATAGAACTTATAGTAGCAGTTTATAAACTGTAATACTATTGTTCCGATATTACATGAAATATTTTGTGGAGAAAGAGAGACTTAAGCAAGTTTTGGTTCTATTCAAAATAGAATATGCCTAACTTTAGATGTGTGGACCTCATGCAATATTGAGGGTTACATTTGCTTGATTGGTCACTTTGTTGATGATAGTTAGAAATTGAACAGCGAAATACCTAGCAATGCTCACATGCCTCCTCAATACTCAGGAGTTGAATTGAGTGTAAATTGTTTGAATTTTTGAAGGAATGTTGAGAAAAATATTTATTCTTTGATATTGGATAATGCATCTAATAATGACAATAGGAAAAATATTTGAAAGAACGTCCCTCTTTGCATGATACCTTGTTGTGTGAATGTGAATTTTATTCATATCTGTTGTACTGCTCATATATTGAACCTCATCGTTCAAAAAAGTCTGAAAGTGGCTAATACATTTTTGAATAAATTTAAAGAATCTTCAAATATGTGAAATATTCGGAGGGCATGATGAATAAAATTGAAGAATATATGAGAGCAGCTGGTACTATTGACAATAGTTGTTAGGATCGATTGTGGCAGTTGAAAAGAAGGGGTTGAACCAATTGCATCATTTCAACTTATTTTTTAAATTTTTTTCTTCTTGCTTTGGTCGTATTAGCAACCTAAAGCAGTTTCTTGATCAAGACTGGTCAATCGAGTAACTGCGGAATTAACTCGAGCTAATGCGTCGAATATATTCGAATTGCTAGTCGGTTCAACTGGACGTGAGCAGTATGATAAAACAACTAGGTGCGGAACATAATCAACAAAATGAATTTTTTATTTTATAGAATTCGAAGGCTCAATCCTTTTACATCTTGCATTCTTCCTTTGTAGGATTGATTGACTAGAAGACTTTGATCCTTACAGTCTCATTTGTACAAACCCGCTTAGACCAAGGTAACTTTTATGGCCTAAACTCCTACACTCACCAGCTCAGATAACACTTAAAGCTGTGAACACAATGCACATTCTTTAAAGTCTATCTATGCAAAGAATCTCTTTTCAGTTTTGATGACTGGTAGCATTTATCGCGTACGCCCAAATTAACTCTCTCAAGTTAATAACAATAAGTAATGTAGTAGAGTGAGTGGGGATCGATTCCACAGGGATGATGTATTTTTGTGTTAGTTATGCAAACGAATAGTAAAAAAAGGGGGATTTTAAAAATGAATTAACTACTACAATGAAAAATCTATGAATTAACTAATTAGCAAGATTAAATTAAGGTGATTAAATTTATGAGAAAAACGATTCTTGGTTTTCAGTCGACTCTACCTTAGATTTATGCATTCAGTCACCGATTATCTTAAAAAATGTAATGTTACTTGCATATTCATCATTATAGATTCAACTCCTATCTTACCTTATGCCTAGTTAAAAATAGCCCAAACGTTCTATGTTAACCCGTATCGTTATATCAATGAAAACAACAGCAGTTAAGATAAATATTAACAATAGCTTTCAAATCTAGTAAGAATGATGAAACTTAGACAACATAATCCAAGCGCCTATGTTTAATCTAGTCAAGTGTTTTTTCCTAAAAATTTAAGGCAAATTATTAATCTTAGTTGCTTCAAAGGCCAAGTGTTAGATTGCATGTAAAAATCATTAGATGTCCAATCTTATAATCAAAACATAACAATCTTGGCAATAATCATAGAAAACACATGATACTTAATAAAAATCAATAAAAGAACATCAATCTCATGAAAAACATAAAATCCAAGGTATTGTCTTCCTTCAACCAAGAATCAAAAGTGTTTAGACACTCATGACTAAACTAAAAACAAAAAAACTTAATCTAGAAAACATTAAACTAAAACTAAAAGAAAGAATTACTAAAGAGAAGCACGATTCCGGAGCGTCAATTCCGTATTCGTTCTTTAATTTGTTCTTCAAAAGTTTGAGAGAATATCTATTCTAAAACCTAAAATATGATGGAATTTCTCTAAAATAATGAAGAATAATCTGATTTAAGGTCCCCAATTCGCGTGTATAGGGTGAGAATCCAATTTAGTAGGTAAAAATCTAAGCAAAGATGGAAATATCGAGTTTCCATAACATTCAGGATTCTGCTCGCGATCGATTGGCGCGTGTTGGCGATCGATCGGTAAAATGTGACAATCGATCGCGAGTCTTTTTTTTCGTCCAGTAACATTTGGCGATCGATCGGTAAATGTGCCGATCGATTGCCGAGTTTTGATTTTTGTTGTTCGGTTTCTTTCGTTTTGCGCTTGATCGCGGCTTCGGTTGTCCACTTTTATGCATTTTTCTTGGTCTACTTTGATCCATTGTCAACTCCAATGCATATCTTGATATTTTCGTCCTTGTTAACTCGATTTCGTTGATTTCACCTATATTTACACAAATATACGATTATGTAGCATATGTATCAAATTATCCATCAAAACATACCAAATCATTGACAATTAAGCGCAATAGATGTGTCTATTTCTAGTCACATCAAACTCCCCCATACTTTACTCGACCTCGAGTAAATCAGAAAACCTACAATATTTTTGTTCGGCTCATAGATTCATAACAAACTAACTTGTCCTTACTTTAATGCCTCAACAATTTTAAACATGCATAATAATGAAAGGCGGTGAAAAGTTACAGTGGAACAAGTTTTATCCCTAGACATCTCAGACTCAACAAAGCAGTGAATGTGCGCGTGTGGACATAAACAAGTGTCATGTACAAATTATAGATCCAATTAATGTAACTCATAATAGTTCAAGTTATACACCAACACAAATATAAGCTCACTTGCACACTCTTCTCCACTATCTTAGCCACTTTGCAAACATAAATCAAGTAGGTATTTATTAGCTTATAGATTGGCCTAGGTATTGGCTTATTAAAGAAAGGGTAAGGTGGAGAGTATAATAATATGCACAATTAAAACTTCTCTCCTTGCATGATTTTTCAAACCCTGTTCATTTTTCAATGTTTAACCAATTCTTTTCTTCTTTTGTGCCGTGGCTACCCTTGGAGTCATATTTTTATCTATTTTCTCAAGGCATCCCTTTTTTTTCATGCATCTCATTCTTTTGATATTAAAGCTCTCAAAAATATGAATCATTGATGACAATTGCATGTGAATGAAACACATCATACTCCCTTCAAAGGTATGGATAAACATATTTAGGTTCATTAGGGTAGATGATAAGCTAGTCAAAGAATGTTGAATGGTGGTTGTTTGTATGCTTAGCACACAACTATTCTTTTTTTTTTTGCATTAAATCTCAAAAAGGGTACTAGAGATGATTTTTGTTTAGATGGTAGGCTTGAAAATCTCAAACGCATCAAAGATCGCCTATATCACTTTCATGTTTGCAAGTAGTCTAGACATACGCATCAAAGAGAATGCAGTTATGTTCTAGCATGTATCAGAGACTTCTTAAGACTATAAAAAATTCACCCAATCTTCACTATGATATGTACACTTCACAGGTCATGACAAAATTGTGCTCAAAGTATTCAACTACTAATTCAAAGCACAATTTGCATTAGAGTTCAAAGTGTTCCAAGGTTAACAATTCACCTATGTTCAAAAATATGCATGCCCTCAATTAGGTTTTATCATTGGCTAGTGATTCTAAGAATGCGTTCATTACTAACTATGAGATCAAATTTTCAAACTTCCCAATTTTATTTTTATTTTTTTGATTTTTTATAAAAGGAAAGCAATAACACACCACTAATATCTCCCCCAAACTTAAATCTTACATTGTCCCCAATGTAAGTCAAAATTGTAAGGAAAGAGAAAAGTCTAACTAAAAAAAACAATAAAAAATAAAAGGGAAAGAGAAAATAACTCCCCATGGGTTGCCTCCCAAGCAGCGCCTCTGTTTAACATCGGTGGTCCGATGCCAGTCCTTGATCAAGGTAGGTTATGCGGTGTCGCTCTATCCTTCTTTCTCCACCTCAATATCTTCTTGATTCCCTTAAACTTTGGTTTGTTCGCCTTGCTCTTCTTTGAGAGGTCATCGTCAGTCTTGTTCCTCCTCCATCATTTATTGATTGATGTGGTGGATCCAAAGGGTGTTTCCTTTCACCGGTACGATCCTATAAATGAGAAGATAGAGAGTCAGCAGTATCATGAGTAGATAAAGCAGCAATAGTATGAAAATTATGCACAATATTTGAGTCCATACCTCATTTGTCTTCAAGGTCATCATTATAAAAAAAATCATCATGTGCCATGTACTCAGTGATATCAACAGTGGAATTAATGTGTTCATGAGTTTGAATGGTTTCATAGATTGAACTTTGCCACCTCACCATTGAACTCCGTAGTTAAAGATCCACTATTGACATCAATTATGGACGTAGAGGTTTTCAAGAATGGTCTCCCTAATAGAATAGGGCTAGATGGATCACCATTTTCCATGTCTAGGACATAGAAATCAGCATCGAAAACCAAATTATCTACGTGTACAAGTACATCATCTACTATCCCTAGGAATAACCGTGGACCTATCAGCTAATTGTATCACAGTATTATTTAGTTTCAAAGGTCCATGTTTCAGTTGAGTGTAGATTGAGTAAGTCATGACATTAATAGAAGCTCCTAAGTCTAACATTGCCTTCTCAATCTTAGTGTTTCCAATCACACATGGGATAGAAAACATACCAGGGTCCTTACATTTTGTGGGAATGCTTCATTGGATGACCGCAGAAACATTCTTACCTAGCTCAATCTTGGGGCACCCTTTGCGTTCTTTGCTAATATCTGCTTTCCATACCTCTTTCAAGAATCTCATATATCGAGGTATTTTCTTCATGGCATCATGTAGTGGGGTGTTTTCCTTGGACCTCCGGAATGTGTCATGTAGTCCCTTGATACCCTCGTCCTTCCTATTCACCTTATATGCAATGGGGAATGTGTGTTCAATTTTATATTCATGGAGTGGAGGGGAATTACCTCGTGGTTCCACTTCTTGCATAAGCACCTCATCGTCCTTCTTGTCCTTTTCTCTTCTTGTCCAGGTGGCATCATTACCACCTTCTCCTCAGCTGTATCTTCACTCCTCTTCAAAGTGATGGTACTCACATTCTCTCTTGAGTTGACCACTGGTTGTGACGGAAGCCCATTTGATATTCTCCCCTCTAACTTGTTGATCGAAGTCACCAACTGTCCCATTTGCGTAGTCAAGCTTTGAATGCCCGCCCTTGTTTCCTGTTGAAATTGCAGACTATTTTCAGCAATAACTTTAACAATATTTTCTAATCTGACAGAAGGAGCATGCATTGGCAGTGGGGGAGGTCTCTGATATGACGGTTTGTAGGGTGGAGGTTGGTGCATCTGTTGATTCCCATAGCTCTGGTTCGGATGGTCCCTCCAACCTTGGTTGTAGTTGCTCAATGGGTGGTCATAACTCCTTTGTGGTGGACCCGGAAATCCACCTGCTGCATTCGCGTGTTCCGTGGATGTCTCTTGTAGGGAAGGGCATGCATCAGTGGCATGGTTCATAGCTAGACAAATTACACATGGCTTCATCTTCCCCACATTGCCACCTACAAGATTACGCACAAGAAACGTTAAGTCAATCAGTTGTTGTTCAAGATTGGATACATTTACCTCTTGTCTTGGTGTCTATCCATGGCGAACATGTCCAAATCACTGGAAATTGGCAACCATGTTTGCTATCAAGTTCCTTGCCTCCTTCGGTGTCTTGTCAACAAAAGCTCATCCGTTTGTCGCATCCACTAAATTCTTGTCACCAGAGAGTAAACCTTCATAAAAATATTGAATTAAAAGGTGTCCACTTATCTAGTGTTGTGGGCAGCTTGCACACAACTTCTTGAAACATTCCCAGTACTCGTGCAGTGATTACTTGTGGTATTGCTTCACACCATAGATTTCCTTCCTTATGTTAGTGCTCTTGACGCTGGAAAGTACTTCTCAAGGAAGACTCTTTGCAAATCAGTCCACATGGTGATGGATCTGGAGGGTAGGTAGAATAGCCAATCTTTAGCAGCATTGGTAGCGTTTATCGCGTACGCTCAAATTAACCCTCTCAAGTTAATAACAATTATGAATGCAGTAGCGTGAGTAGGGATCGATCCCACGAGGAAGTGAATACTTTTATGCTAACAAGTATCAAAATAAGGGGTTATCGAATTCCTTTAACTATAACTAAATTAAACGAAAGCAAACAATCACTAGTTTATCAAGATTAAAAAGCAATTCTTGGTTTTTGGTCAACTTTACCTTTGGAAATTATTCACCTGATCATCAAATTACTAAACTTAAGAATTCATTCAATTATTCATCAATTGAAAACTTAATTCCTTACTTACCTTAATCGTGGTAAAAAAGAAAACAACATTCAATTCGACTCTTATCAAATCTTTAACCAAAACTACAGCCGTTAAGATTAAATCAATGATAGTTTCAAAGCTAGTAAGTTTGATGAATCTAATCAATAAGAAATACAGCCGTCAGAATTAATTATCCAATCAGTTTTTCCTAAGAATTTAATAACACCAACATCAGGTAATTATCAATCTTAGTTGCTTCTTAATTAACATTAGATATTGCACGTGATTACTAGGTGATCAATCTATCAATCAAACACGACAATCACAAGAATCATAATCTGAAAAACAAATTGAAATTGAATTGAAAATTCAACAATCAAACCAAAATTTTCACAAGTATTTTTATTCCAAAGGCAAGTATCCCTCAACCAAGAATCAAAGTGTTTAGCCTTGCATAACTAAATCTAAAACTAACAAAAATTGTATTGAAAACATCAAACAATCAATAGAAAAGAAAGTTACTAAAGCGAAGCACGATTCCGGCTTGTTGATTTCGTCTTCGTTCTTCAAGCGTCTTTACAAAAATTTAAAGAAATAATATTCTAAAATTTAAAATTATGTTCTAAGGTCTGATGGAGTAGGGTAGAATCCATGTGGAAAGGAAAGAAATCAAGTCTCCACACTTTCCAAAATTCAGCTGGCGATCGATCACCATAAGGTAGCGATCGATCGCTAGCTTATTTTTTTCGGTGAAATTCATTAGGCGATCAATCGCCTCTTTTTCACCGATCGATCGCTTGGGTCCAGTGGGATTTGGCGATATATCGCCTCATCCTTGCGATCGATCGCTGCAGCGTAAATTTTGTTGCCCAACTTTCTGTCCAAAGGCGATCTATTGCCTCCTTCATGCTGTCGATCGCTTCAACTAAAATTACATTTTTAGCCTTTTTCTTGATCTACATTGAGTCCTTATTAGCTCCAAATCTTTTCTTGACCTTTATTCGCCTTAGTTAGCTCGCTTTCTTCGATTCCACCTACAATTACAATACGATTAGGTAGCATATGTATCAAATTATCCATCAAAACATACCAAATCGTAAACTATTAAACGCAATAGATGTGTCTATTTCTAGTCACATCAAACTCCCACATACTTACTCTTTACTCGACCTCGAGTGAATCAGACAAAACTATAATATTTTTGTTGGCTCATAGCATCATAACAAACTAACTTGTTCTCACTTTAATGCCTCAACAATTCTAAACATGCATAGTAATGAACGGCGATGAAAAATTAACAATGGAACAAGTTCAATCCCTAAACATCTCATACTTAACAGAGTAGTGAACGTGCGTGTGTGGTCATAAACAAGTGTTGGGTACAAATTATAGATCCAAAAGATGCAAATCCACAATAGTATAGTTCATACACTAACACAAGTATAATCTTACTTGCACATTCTTCTCCACTATCTTAGCCACTTGTAAACACAAATCAATTAGGTCTTTATTAGCTTGTAGCTTGGCCTAGGTATTGACTTATGAAAGAAAGGAAAAAGACATATCAAACAAGAGAGTATAATGATATGCACACTAAAAGCTTCTCTTCTTGCTTGAATTTTTCAACTTTTATTTCAACATTTTTCTTCTGTTGTGCCTTGGCACCCCTTGGAGTCATATTTTTATCTATTTTCTCAAGGCATCCCTCTTTCATGCATTTCATTCTTTTCATAATGAAGCTCACAAACTTTTTAATCATTGAATACTTAAGTACATGTGAATGAAACACATCATACTCCCTTCAAAGGTATGGATAGAATTCATATTTAGGCGCATTAGGGAAGGATGATAAGCTAGTCAAAGAATGTCGAATGGGGGTCTTTTGTATTATTAGCATACAACCATTCTTTTGCATTAAAGCTCAAAAAGGGTACTATTGATTGATTTTCTTTACATGGTAGGCTTGAAAGGCTCAAACGCATCAAAGATTGCCTATATCACTTTCATGTTTGCAAGTAGCCTAGACATACGCCTCAAAGAGCATGTAGTTAAGTTCTAGCATGTATTAGAGACTTCTTAAGACTATCACAAAATTTACACAATCTTCACTAAGCTATGCACACTTCACAAGTCATGACAATAATATGCTCAAAATATTCAACAACTATGTTAAAGCAAAATTTGCATTAGAGTTCAGAGTGTTCCAAGGTTAAAAATTCACATATGTTCAAAAACATGCATGCCATCAACTGGGTTTCATCATGGGCTAGTGATTCTATGCATGTGTTCATTACTAACTATGAGCTCAAATTTTTCAAATATTTCGATTTTTTTTTGTATTTTTGAATAAGAAAAACAATAACACGCCACTAATCCCTCCCCCATACTTAAATCTTACATTGTCCCCAATGTAAGGCAAAAATACAAGAAAAGAGAAAAGTCTAAGTACTAAAGCAATAAAATTAAATGGGAGAAAGGAAACTAACTCCCCTTGGGTTGCCTCCCAAGCAGCGCCTCTGTTTAACGTCGGTGGCCTGACGCTAGTCCTCGTGATCAGTCGAAGTGAGGTGGATCCTCTAGAGCCACCTTGACGTTCACTTGTCCACTTTCCTCATCTTGGACACCATCGTAGTAATGCTTCAATCGGTGACCATTCACCTTGAACGTCTTAGTGGTGTCCAAACTCTGAATTTCCACTGCACCATGGGGATACACATTAGTAATGATATAAGGTCCATGCCATCTAGAACGAAGCTTACCTGGAAATAGGCGAAGGCGTGAATGGTAAAGGAGAACTTTTTGACCAACTTCAAAACTCCTTCGTGATATCATTTTGTCATGGAAGTCCTTCGTCTTATCCTTGTAGATCCTTGCACTCTCATACGCCTCAGTCCGTATCTCTTCTAGTTCTTGCAATTGCAACTTCCGATGCCAGCCACTCTCATCATAATTCATGTTGAAATGCTTCACTGCCCAGTATGCTCTATGCTCCAATTCTACAGGAAGATGACATGGTTTACCAAAAATTAGTCGATATGGTGACATACCTATTGGAGTCTTATATGCAGTCCGGTAAGCCCAAAGTGTGTCATCCAGTCTTAAGCTCCAATCCTTCCTTGTTGGGTTGACAGTCTTTTCCAATATGGCTTTGATTTCTCGGTTAGAGACCTCGGCTTGGCCATTTGATTGTGGATGGTAGGCGGTGGAGATTTTGTGGGTGACTTGATACTTCTTGAAAAGAATTTCCACTGCCCGATTGCAAAAGTGTGTACCTCTATCACTGATTATAGCTCTTGGGATTCCAGCCCTAGAAAACAGGTTATGTTTGATAAAATCTGCAACAACTTTTGAATCGTCAGTCCGGGTAGCGATAGCTTCCACCCATTTCGACACATAGTCAACAGCAAGAAGTATATAAATATGACCATAAGAGATAGGGAATGGTCCCATAAAGTCGATGCCCCATACGTCAAAAATTTCAGAAATAAGAATGGGTTGTTGAGGCATCTCCTTCTTTGGGAGATATTACCGGTCATTTGGCATTGCACACAGTTCTTGCAAAAATAATAGGCATCACGAAACAGGGTAGGCCAAAAGAATCCACATTCTAGCACCTTCCTAGACGTCCTCTTTGCACCAAAATGTCCCCCACAAGCGTATGAATGGAAAAACTTAATAATGTTATTTACCTCAGTTTCGGGTATGCATCTCCTAATGATTTGGTCTGCGCAGTTCTTCCATAGGTACGATCATCCCATACATAGTACTTGGCATCACTCCTTATCTTATCTCTTTGAGACCTAGACAATTCAGAAGGTTATTAGAAGCTAAGAAGTTCACAATATGAGCATACCATGGTAGATTGTCGCTTATGGAGAGTAGATGCTCATCCGGGAATTCCTCCTTCAAACAAAGCTCCTCATCCACGTGTGGTAGATGGCTTAAGTGATCCGCTACTTTGTTCTCGCTACCCTTCTTATCCTTGATTTGTATGTCAAACTCACTCAAGAGCAAAATCCATCTTATCAACCTTGGTTTTGCCTCCTTCTTTGTCATCAAATAGCGAAGAGTTGCATGATCAGAATAAACAATGACTTTAGTACCAAGTAGATAAGATCGAAAATTTTCAAGAGCAAAAACAACTGTTAAAATCTCTTTCTCAGTAGTGGAATAGTTCCGTTGAGCATCATTCAAGGTCTTTGAGGCATAGTAGATGGCATGTGATGCTTTCCCCTCTTTTTGGCCTAAGACAGCACCGACTGCATAGTCACTGGCATGCACATGATCTCGAAAGGCTTACTCCAGTCGGGTGGTTGTATGATGGGGTAGGAGTCAATGACTCCTTCAGTCGATCAAAAGCTCTCCTTCTTGCTTCATCCATCTCAAAAGGAACATCTTTTGTAATAGCTTATACAAAGGTGTAGCTATCTTAGCGAAATCCTTGATGTACCTCCTGTAAAAACCTGCATGTCCAAGAAAAAAGCGTACATCCCGAACACAAGTAGGATAAGGTAAAGACTGCATAACATCAATTTTTGCTTTGTACCTCTATACCTTTAGCAGAAATGACATGACCCAACACTATACATTGTTCTACCATAAAATGACATTTTTCTAAATTTAGAACAAGGTTAGTCTCTATGCATCTTTTTAAAACAAGTGTAAGGCTAGCAAGACAATCATTGAATGAGTTACCGTAGACAGTAAAATCATCCATGAATACCTCTAGAATATGATCAATAAACTCAGAAAAGATGCTAACCATACACCATTGAAATGTGGCTGGAGCATTGCACAGTCCAAAGGGAATGCGTCGGTAGGCGAATGTGCCAAAAGGGCATGTGAAAGTAGAATTTTATTGGTCCTCTGGTGCAATTGCAATCTGAAAATAACCCGAATAACCGTCAAGAAAGCAATAATATGAATGACAAGCTAACCTCTCAAGCATTTGGTCAATGAAGGGTAGAGGGAAATGATCTTTTCGATTCACATCGTTTAGCTTCCGGTAGTCGATACACACTCGCCATCCATTTTGAATATGTGTGGGCACAAGTTCATCATCTTTGTTCTTTATCATAGTAATACCGATCTTCTTTGGCACCACTTGGACTGGACTGACCCATTGACTGTCGGAGATAGGGTATATCACCCCAACCGCTAAAAGCTTCAAAATCTCATCTTTCACCACATCCATCATAGGTGGGTTAAGCTTCCTTTGGGGTTGACGTGTAGGGCTTCCTCCTTCTTCAAGTAGAATGCGGTGCATGCATGTGGAGGGACTGATTCCCTTGATGTCAGCTATGGTCCAACCGAATAAGATCCTTCTCTTGATCATCCCCCAACTTGCTAGAGATGATCACTGGTAATGTATCTCCTTCACCAAGGAATACATATTTGAGGTGGCTAGGTAGTGGTTTCAACTCTATGCTAGGTGCCTGCAAAACAGATGGAAGAATTCTAGTGTTAGAAACAAGCAAAGATATAAAAGAAATGTTACCTGACGGATGTAGCTCAGGTGTATCATCCAAGGCATCTATGGTATCTTTCAACTCATTTATGATGAACAACTCCCCATCCTCCTTCTTCATAGCCATGGTAAGAGTGACTTCCATTTCATCTTTCCCTACAATCTCAAAAACTTCATGTGACAAATAGTCAATAACATCAATAGAATACACAGTGTCATCATCATTGCGAGGATATTTCATGGCATCATAAATGTTAAAAGTAACTATCTCACCATCAAATTCCATAGTAAGGGTACCACTATGCACAATTATCTTGGTCTTAGAAGTTTTGAGGAATGGTCTTCCTAACAAAATGGGACTACTCTTATCACCATTCTTCATATCAAGTACATAAAATTCCGCATGGAATACCAATTCGTTCACTTGCAAAAGCACATCCTCAATCACACCCCTAGGATATGCACTAGATCTATTCGCTAGTTGAATAACCACTCCAGTAGGGTTCAAAGGACCAAGTTGTAGAGAAGCATATATAGAGTATGGCATGACATTAATTGATGCTCCTAAATCTAACATGACCTTTTCAAGGCGAGTGTTACCAATTGTACACGGAATAGAGAACATACCTGGGTCCTTACACTTGGTAGGGATTTTTCTTTGGATCACAGCTGATACATTTTCACCCATTTCAATCTTTTGGGATCCCTTCAACCTATGATTCCTCTTTGCAGTGCATAACTCTTTCAAAAATTTTGCATAGCGTGGTACTTGTTGAATTGCATCAAGTAAAGGGGTGTTTATCTCACATCGTCAGAAAGTTTCATACAGACCTTTAAGTCCAGCTTCTTTCCTATTATCTTTTAACGCTTGGGGGAAAGGGGGTGGTACTTTATATTCAGAAAAGGAAGGAGACTTACCTTTTGGTACCTCTTGTTCCACGGTGGTCTTGTCTCCAACTTCAGCTTCCTTTTCTTTATCACCCTTGGGTTGATTTTCCGTCTTCCCTCCGGTATCTCTAGTTCTTTACCACTCCTAAGTGTGACTGCACTTGCATTTTCCCTTGGATTCACCACTGTTTGGGATGGTACGGTGGTCGATCCATGGGTTTCAACACGATTGAGCGCGGTAGCTAGTTGACCCACTTGAGTGTTCAAGCTTTGAATACTTGATCTTGTTTCCTGTTGAAATTTTGTAACATTATGAGCAAGATCTTGAATAATATTCTCTAACATATCACTAGTAGAAGGGTAATTAGACTGTTGTGTCCTCTGAAAAGGTGGCCTGTATGGTGGTGGATGTTGTGGTTGTTGTGGCACTTGAGGTGGAACGTGATTCATTGATTGTGGTCCATAGCTCAAGTTAGGGTGGTCTCTCCATCCTGGGTTGTATTTGTTGGAGTAAGGGTCATATTTGCGTTGAGGTTGCCTAGGAAATCCACCTGCTGCATTCACTTGCTCAGCAGATGCTTCTTGAAGTGATGGGCATGAATCTGTAGTATGACTCATCTCCAAACATATTCCACACGGCTTGGTTGTCTGTCCGTTTCCTCCTGCCATTTGACGAACAAGAGAGGTGAGGCTAATAAGTTGTTGTTCTAGGTTAGACAAGTTTACCTCTCCTTGTTTCCGTTGATTCGGCTCATTTCTAAATTTGCCAAAATGCTGTGAGTTGGCCGCCATGTTTGCTATCAAGCTTCTTGCATCTTCCGGTGTCTTATCCAGAAAAGCTCCACCGCTCGCAGCGTCAACCAAGTTCCTGTCACTAGATAACAAACCCTCATAAAAGTATTGTATGAGTAAATGTTCACTTATCTGGTGTTGTGGGCAACTTGCACACAACTTCTTGAAGCGCTCCCAGTACTCATGCAATGTTTATCCCGTGTACTGCCTAATAGAGTAGATCTCCTTCTGTATATTAGCCGCCCTCGATGCTGGAAAGTATTTCTCCAGAAACGTCCTCTTGAGATCATTCCATGTTGTGATCGAACCTGATGGTAGGTAGAATAACCAGTCCTTTGCAGCGTCCTTTAAGGAAAAATGGAAAGCTCTCAACTTGATTTGCTCCTCAGTAATTCCAGTCGGCTTCATAGTGGTGCAAACCACATGGAACTCCATCAAATGCTTATGAGGATCTTCTTCTGCAAGTCCATGAAAAAATGGCAACAAATGTATTAGTCCAGATTTCAGTTCAAAATAAACATTAGTTGCAAGAGTAGGAAAAGTAATGCAAAGAGGTTGTTGGTTCAAATCCGGATTGGCCAGTTGTCATAAACTTCGATTCGCAGCCATGTTGTCCCTTTCTTCCTCTTCTTGCCTTTGATTTTCTCTCCTTCTCCGATGTAGTGTCCACTCGATCTCAGGATCGTAGTGAATATTGTCTTCTTGATCTGAGGGATCACCTGTACTCATGAACAAACAACACGAGTATAAAATGAAATAAATAAAATGCCGTTAACACAAAAGTAATTGCCTTCCCCGGCAATGGCGCCAAAATTTGGTAGCATTTAACGCGTACGCCCAAATTAACCCTTTCAAGTTAATAACAATTATGAATGGAGTAGCGTGAGTAGGGATCGATCCCACGAGGAATTGAATACTTTTATGTTAACAAGTATCAAAATAAGGGGTTATCGAATTCCTTTAACTATAACTAAATTAAACGAAAGCAAACAAATCACTAATTTATCAAGATTAAAAAGCAATTCTTGGTTTTTGGTCAACTTTACCTTTGAAAATTATTCACCTGATCATCAAATTACTAAACTTATGAATTCATTCAATTATTCATCAATTGAAAACTTAATTCCTTACTTACCTTAATCGTGGTAAAAAAGAAAACAACATTCAATTCGACTCTTATCAAATCTTTAACCAAAACTACAGCCGTTAAGATTAAATCAATGATAGTTTCAAAGCTAGTAAGTTTGATGAATCTAATCAATAAGAACTACAACCATTAAAATTAATTATCCAATCGTTTTTCCTAAGAATTTAATAACACCAACATCAGGTAATTATCAATCTTAGTTGCTTCTTAATTAGCATTAGATATTGTATGTGATTAATAGGTGATCAATCTATCAATCAAACACGACAATCATAAGAATCATAATCTGAAAAACAAATTGAAATTGAATTGAAAATTCAATAATCAAATCAAAATTTTCACAAGTATTTTTATTCCAAAGGCAAGTATCCCTCAACCAAGAATCAAAGTGTTTAGCCTTGCATAACTAAATCTAAAACTAACAAAAATTGTATTGAAAACATCAAACAATCAATAGAAAAGAAAGTTACTAAAGCGAAGCACGATTCCGGCTTGTTGATTCCGTCTTCGTTCTTCGAGCGTCTTTACAAAAATTTAAAGAAAAAATATTCTAAAATTTAAAATTATGTTCTAAGGTCTGAATTCTCTCTCAAAGAGATTGATATTTTGAGTTATAAAGCTAGGGAGGCTGATGGAGTAGGGTAGAATCCATGTGGAAAGAAAGAAATCAAGTATCCACACTTTCCAAAATTCAGCTGGTGATCGATCGTCATAAGGTAGCGATCGATCGCTAGCTTATTTTTTTTCGGCGAAATTCCTTAGGCGATCGATCGCCTCTTTTTCACCGATCGATCGCTTGGCTCCAGTGGGTTTTGGCGATCGATCGCCTCATCCTTGCGATCGATCGCTGCAGCGTAAATTTTGTTGCCCAACTTTCTGTCCAAAGGCGATCGATTGTCTCCTTCATGCGGTCGATCGCTTCAACTAAAATTACATTTTTAGCCTTTTTCTTGATCTACATTGAGTCCTTATTAGCTCCAAAGCTTTTCTTGACCTTTATTCGCCTTAGTTAGCTCGATTTCTTCGATTCCACCTACAATTACACAAATATACGAGTATGTAGCATATGTATCAAATTATCCATCAAAACATACCAAAGCGTAAACAATTAAACGCAATAGATGTGTCTAGTTCTAGTCACATCAAGCATCCTTCAAAGAGAATGAAAATGCTCACAGTTTAATTTGCTCCTCCGTTACACCAGCTGGCTTCATAGTAGTGCACACCACGTGAAAGTCCATCAAATGCTTGTGAGGGTATTCACATGCAAGACAATGAAAAGATGGCAATAAATGAATTAATCCAGATTTAAGTTCAAAATTTACATAATTAGCAAGCGCGGGGAATGTGATGCAGAGAGGCTGTTGATCCAAGCTAGGATTCGCCAATTTTCTCAAACTTTGATTCGCAGCCATCGGGTTCCACCACTCTTCTTCTCAATTCGCCTAGCGTCTCTTCTCCTCCGATGTAGTGTCCTCTCAATCTCAGGGTCGTATTGAAAATTTTCTTCGTGATCAGACGATTCACTTGTACGCATTAACAAACCCGCCACCATCCACCGCCGCCCCACCGCTGGCCGGAAAACGGCGGCCACCTCCAAACACCCCCAATGGCCGTAAATCATCCAGCGTCTCCTCCACTCATCTCCAAACTATAACTATCTTTTCAATAACAACTACTAAACAAAAAAAATCAAACACAAACAACAAAATAATGTAAATTTTACAACTTTCAAAAATTTATATTACAGAAAAAAATATTACCTCGGCTTCAAGAATGATAAACAACCACAAATTGCAAACCACAACAACTTTGAAAATTTGGCGAAAAAAAGTGGAAGGATTTTGGAAATTTTTTGGGAAATATTTCATCGGGAATAGGAGGAGAAATGAAGAAAGAAGGAAGAAGAATAAGAGAAGAGCCGGCGCTTTTAAAAAATATTATTGAAGGCACCATCTCAGATGGCGCCTTCAATAAAAACTATTTTTTTTGTTGAAGGCGCCATCTAATTTTTTAATTCAGAAATGAAGACGCCACCTTGAAGTCGCCACTTCAGATGTCGTTTTAAGTTACTTTTTTCAATATCGATTATTTTGTTAAATTAATTATTTTATGGGTTAATTCATTAAAAATCCCATGAAATGCATAATAATATTGTAGGGTAAATTTTAAAAATGGTCTATAGTCCAAACTTTTAGAAGTAATCAAATATAGTCTCATAAAAATTATTTTTAATACAAAATAGTTCCACACAGATGTTTTTAATAAACTTAGTCCCACGAAAATTATTCTTAACAAAAGTGATCTCATAATTGAATAGAGAGTTTTGACAATACTTTTGATTAAAAATAAAAGTTTGGAACTATTTTTCACAGAAAAACAATTTTCATGAGACTATATATGATTAATCTTAAAAGTTTGGGACTAATATTGAAAATACTTCTATTCTATGAGTTCATTTTTTAAAATTTACCTTAAATTGTAATAGGAAACAACAGTGTTTAAATTGATATTTGATATTCATTCTTTCTATTTAAAAATCTTGTTTTTAATTACAATTTCCTTTTACATTTTTCAAATTATAGATATTAATTAGAAAAATCAGTACTATTAAATATTATAACAAATATTAAAGTAAATTTAAAAGCATACTCTTCGATAATATTATAATAATTATTAAATTAGAAATTGATCACAGGAGCTTTCATTTAATCATAATTAAAGAATATGCAATCATTTTTCATAAAACAATTTCTTTCATTAAAACACTATTTAAATTTTTTTGAATAATTCAGTAATCAAAGTCAACTAAAATTTCCGTTACGTAAAGAAAGTAGCAGCTAATAGGGTTCTTATGAGTAAGGATAGGTAAAGAAGAAGAAAAAGAATGAAAAATATTATATCTATGATTTGGATTTTATTTCCTTTGCTCGCATCACTGCATGCACTGTTCGAGCTGTCTCTTGGTTGTCTTCTTTACTCTAAATTTAAGCAATTTTCTGGTTTTTTCTGCCTTTCGAAACTACTTCAATCGGTGCAAATCGTGCGACTCTCACGTGTAGACGTCCATCGACTAAATTCCTGCATCCGTCCTACCAACTTCTTTAATTGCTCAAATACATGCAGACAAAATCTCACAGATTCCAACTTTAACCCTTAGTTTTTTGTGTGTATTTAGTATTTGTATATAAAGGGTGCATGTGGCGTGGCAAGAAAAATATAATGAAAAAGAGAGTAAAATGGTGATTGATGTGAGACAAGTGATGGCTGCAATCCTTACGTTTTCCATGTTCGTAATGCTGGGAAACATGATCAAAAGGGACCATGTTGATCCCTTTTTTGTAAGTTGAAAAAACCTTTCCTTGTTTCTTCTATTAATTGATTAATAGAGCTTATTATTGATATATAGCTAAGCTATAATGGTGAGTATAAAGAGACTTTTAAATGATTATTTGGGCACGGATTTTACTTTTTTTTGTACGCTCCATTTTTCTGCTAGAACAACCTGTAAATCTAATTCTTTACAGTAGTACGTCAGTTGACTTCTTGAAAGATAGTTGAGTAATTTGACTCACTTTACATGGTGTTGCCTATTTTGAAAGTGTTTATGTATGAAATGGAATTTTTTTACTATTTTCATGATAGCGTACCCAATTAATAGAAAATTTATGCTATTTTTTCATAATTTTTCAAAGATCCAGATGATTTAATTGTAATAATTGTGTGCATATGATGAAATAAACATTTTTCAATCATTGGTTTGAAGGAATCTGCGCCAGAATCGGCAAGAGTAGCTTATAATGAGCTCACAGTTTCGAAAACCAGCGAAGTTAGACTGGTTGAAGAGGGTTACGGCCCCTGGCAGGAACACTACAGATCCGCCAAACCTTGCTGGAAAAATCCAACAGTCAGTAAGTTTGACCTCTAAATATAAATTTCTTTAATTATAAATTCAATTATATGTATATATCTTTAATTTTTAAATAAAAAGTTTGTCTGTTATGCAGAAGGAGAAGATCAGTCAAATGGCTACATCTTTTTCTCGTTGACTCATGGCCCTGAATTTCATGCTTCTCAGGTTTTCTAAAAATTATTTCCTAGTCTCCTCTCGATCTGCCCTCTTTTTTACTTCTTAAACCGAAATTCTGGCTCCAAGAAATACATATGTATATAAATATATACATATATAATTGAAATAACATTATGATTTTTGCATATAACTCAGTTAGCAAATGCTGTGGAAGTAGCAAGGCGTCTTGGTGCAACACTAGCACTTCCTGATATAAAAGGAACCAAATTTGGAGAAAAGAAGTGAGTCTCATCTCGATAATCTTCCAGTCATAGAGCCAAAATATTTTTTCATATTTTATATTTCTAAGTTTGGAAAGTATAGATTCAATGGTTTAGCTACTTAATCTTTTAATATTCAATTTTATGTAAATGTTCTAAAAAGTAAAAGAAGAGTGGCATTGAATAAATACATATATAGCACCATTGTGCTAATTTACAAAATTCTGCATCCACCTGTAGCGTAACTCTGCATGTTAATTTTTTCCAGGTCTTTCGGGGAATTCTACGATGTCAATAACTTCATTACAAACTTGAACGGGGTAGTTCGAGTTGACAAGAATCCGCCCATTGAGCTATCAAACTCGAGGCTGCCCATTGTGAGGATCCCTGAAAGAGTTTCTGAGGATTTCATCGACTCAGAAATCGTGCCCGTTTTTCGTGTCAAAAGAAACTTGAGGATTGTCGCTCGCCTTGATTCTTCCACAATAATAAAGGAGAAAGAAAATAAGTTAGCAAATTCATATCAATGCCCGGCTATGTTTGAAAGCCTTAAACTTCAGGCTGAGTTGCAAGAACTTGTCGATTCGATGGTGGGAACGTTGCGAAGCCTGAGCCAGAAATCTAAGGGACGTTTTGTCGCTGTGGACTTAAGGACTGAAATGGTGCAGAAAAAGGGCTGCCAGGAGGCTGATGAATCGAGTAAACAGTGCTACGACGGGAAAGAAATGGCGGAGTTTTTGACGAGGATTGGGTTTAAAGAACAGGCAACTGTGTATTTAACTCAGACAGGATGGCATGGTGGCGGTCTCAAAGGATTCAGGGATGCTTTTCCCAACACTTATACTAAGGTTTGGTACCATTAGAGAATTAAACTTCATAAAAAAATTATTTTATGCAAATATATAAAAGTTATTTCTAAAAGGAGGAAAAAAAAACAATTCTCATCCATAATAATCCTGTTCAGACCAAAATCCTGTTTAGACCATTGTACAGAATAAATTTCGTTATGTTTCATTTGTAAAACCACAAAATAAACCTCTTATTGTGACTATTAATACTTTGCCATTCTAGGATGCAATAATGCCTGCTTACGGAAAGGCGAAGTTCTTGAATTCAGAAATACCCGAATACGAGCGGTTAATCGACTTCTACATGTGCACGCAAGCTGACGTGTTTGTGCCAGCAATCATCAGCAGATTCTATGTCAGCGTCGTGGGACAAAGGATCGCCTCCGGCAGGACACAAGTGTTCGTTCCGGCCAAGAAAAGTGGTGCTTCTAGTGATTCTGCCAGTGATTATCTATCCCTTTATATACAGAAGAAGAACCACAACGCTCACTCCTGTTTCTGCTGAAATTAAGGATTAAGCATCTCTGTTGGTCGTGTTGTGTCTAATTATAAATATTTGTGGCGGTTGTAGTATGAATTATAGATGCTCGCACCTCATATAGAGTTGTAACTTGTAACTTTGCATATATAGTAAATGTTGTCTAATGTCAAAAATGAGTTTGTGTTGTAACTTTTTTTTATCCAAATAATAATAACAACATTTTCAAATTAATACCAACTAATGAAATTATTCCAATCCTCGTCAAAACTTTATAATTAGAAGTGTGAAAATCTAGGTTGCACGGACACGACAAATCTGATTTTCAAAATATCCAGAAACGACACGGCTGAGACACACTTGTATATTTTAGTATTTTCATATATATATATATATATATATATATATATATATATATATATATATATATATATTCATGTACTATATTACAACATAATAAAATTCATAGTTTTAAATTCTAAAACTATGTAAAAGCAACATAAAATTTCTTACCAAATTAAAGACGCGTAAAAATAAAGGCATGTCACTGGAATCATCATAATATCAATCATAATAAAACCAAAGGCATATTACTTCAATTAACATAAAGTTTAACAAGCACGTCCAAATAAAATATAACAACAAAAATATTTTTACCAAATTCAAGAAGCATATTAATACATTCACATGTGCCTGAAATCATTATAATTTCACTCATATTAATAGCAAATGTATATTAAATCAATTAACATAAAGTTTAACAAACAAGTCCAAATTTTATTTTAGTCAAAAACATTTTAGTTTATGCAATTAACCATCAAAGTGTTCTTTCCGTATCAGACATGTCCCTCAGCTGTGTCCGACATGCGTGTATGATTTTTTTTTTTTTTTTGAAAATTTAGAACATGCCACATGGCGTCTGACACGTGTTCGTTGGGTGTCGGTGTCCTATAAATACCTGACACTACACCGAGTAATTTTTATAAGTGTCTGTACATCATTGGTGAAAATTAAGGTTCAAGGTTGCATCGAATGGATTGATAAAATTATCCAATTCAGTAATTTGAGTCGTTTATTTAATTTCAACTCCAAGATATTAAAAAAAAGCTAGACAAAATATTAAGTTTCATTATTTTTATTCAGTCGATCAAATAATATTTTTGTGGATATAGAATAAGCATTCGGTGCAATTAATTTATCCAAGTTATTATATATAATTCATCTATTGGAATAGAACTGAATGATCATTTGATGAAGTCTTGTAATCATATCAGTAAAGAACACGTGAAAGGCAAACCAACTTTTAAGGACACTGATGTTTGATCTCAGG
This sequence comes from Haberlea rhodopensis, assembly GCA_907163345.1. Lineage (NCBI taxonomy): Eukaryota > Viridiplantae > Streptophyta > Magnoliopsida > Lamiales > Gesneriaceae > Haberlea > Haberlea rhodopensis. The sequence goes on along the minus strand of CAJQUN010000358.1, from coordinate 277,781 downwards.
GTAGCAACCAACCAACCAACCCTGAGAAGAGGCCACATATATTTGTTTTGTATAGACCCGCACATAGTACCAATGTTTTCAAAATCAATACGTACGTAAAACTGAAGTTCTTACTGGTTATAGGTTCGATCGGCATGATGTAATTACTTTTTTAATTTTTTAAAATATATGTATCATGTATTTGTCATAGTTTCAAAATTCACAATAAAAGAAGTATCATTACACCAGGATAATATGTCAAACTTCACACAGTCATGTCAAACCAAATGTCAAATTTAAAAGTAAAGCAATAAAATATTTCAAAAACAACAATTAATGCTCAAAAAGAAATAATGTTCCAAAATCATAAAAAATATTTTTAAAAAATCAAATATTCATATTCTTTATAATTTACGAGAAACTAAACATATTCACATAATATAATATATAAGACATCTATTGTGGAATTGTATGGATTTTTTATAAGACATGCATGATATTATTTTATAATTATTTCAATAATAATAAATTATATATATTATGTTTTTGTTACAAAAATTTGTCTAATAAACCTAACAAAATTTTAAAATTTATATAAAAAAAGAAGTAACTGACGGGTTCATAGGTTGGCCATCTTTTGAACGGTTCATTCTATTTCCCAATGATATTTTTGTATGATATAGGGCTGCTTAACGGATCGGTCATGTCCGATCCGGCCGATTCCGGATTCGATAATATCGGAACTGGTCGATCCGTTAAGGAATCAGATCGGATCCGGTTTCGGTCCAACCCGGAACCGATTTTTTTTCTTCAAAAAATCGAGGATATATTTATCTAAATAAAAAAAATTAATTTTTTGAAAAATAACGGATCCGGTTCCGTATCAGCCCGGAACCGATCCGTTTGCTCCGGAATCGGTAAGATACCGGATCCGGAACTGTAGAACCGATCCAACCCGGTATCTTACCGGTTAGCCCGGTTCCAATTCCGAACGGGGCTAACCGGTCCGATTTTGGGGCGGAACGGGATTGACACGGCCCGTTAAGCAACCCAAGTATGCTGTTCCGAACCGGGCTAACCAGTCCGATTTTGGATATTCTGAACAAGGCTAACCGGTCCGATTTTGGGCCGAATCCGGATTGACCGGCCCGTTAAGTAGCCAAAGTATGCTGGATCAGACCGGACCAAGGATCAACCACAGATTGAACCAGCGGATCCCGTTCGTTTTCAAAACACTGCATAGTACCATATAAAAAAAAACATATGTGTGGGCCCTTTGAAATGTTGATTGTGTGGCCCCTTTTTCAGATGTTGGTACGGAAGCATCGAATCCCACTCAATTTTTTGACTTGGGACTATGATTATGACAGGTTTAAGCAAGTTTTATTTTCAAATGAACACAACGATGATGATGCAGAAGCTACCCAGTGTCCGTAGATTCGCGCAAATTCTACGAAACCCATAATCCCATGTCTGATTTGCGAAGAAACAAACGAGAATTTCATCCGGAATTCTCTCTTCTTTGATTGTAGCTAACTTGCTACTTTCGCAGCTTGGGAAGGATTGAATATGTGGTGTGTCGGGATGAAGAGTGCATGTTAAATGCATTTCACAATGCATGCGGCCATCACGCCTCTCTTGTTGCCTCGGGGACAGAGAAAAGGTCCTATTTTGTCTGACCATATCATGTGAACGTTACATAGTTACATTGTTATTCATGTCTTATATACTCAAGATACAAGTTCTTCCATATGAATATTCTTGTTTTGTCGTGAGATCTTGATATTCCCTTGCAACGAACAATTTGTTCGACTCGAGTAGAAAGCTTTACATGCATTTGTTTATCCAAACTTCATGATCAATAAATTAGTGATATTGTCCCTTAACGTCATATCAAGTTTTGGTTCTAATACCTGTTTTATCTGGCTTGTTCGCTTTCTCCGTGCCTTTTTTGATATTGCAATTTCACAGACATAAATTTTATTAAAAGACTACAAGGACTACTCGAGAAATAAATAAAAAAATTAACAACACATCCACCAAACTTTTAAGCTAGTAGACAAATAATTGGTTTCCTAATCCAACCCGTAAATGAATTTGAAAAATTCTTTTCATTGCTTCTACTTTTAGTCTAAACCAACTTCTGTATTTGGTCAAATCCAGACAATTGTGGCATATTCCTCTAGCTCCTGCTCCTCTAGCTCTCTGAAAATTCTTTTGTTTCTTTCCATCAAAGTTGTCCATATCATGAGTTGCTATATTGTTAATCATTCCACCAATCTTTTGCTACATTCCCAGAGGCCTTTATGTTGACGAAGATGAGTAATTGGGTCTTTGTGAAGAGCAAGATTCATTCCCAGCCAATTATAACTGTTGGGTATTGTGGCCCAAACATAACTAAGCCCATAATGTTAACCTTTATTTAACCTACCCTAATCCCCCACTTAAAACCCTAACCCTAAACCTAAGTCTGATGAAGAGTTAGCAGCGCCTCCATGGTTTCCTCCTCTATTTTTTCGTCCGCCTCAAACAACTCCTAAAACCTAAAATGTCGCCTCCTTCACCACCTTTCCTCTCGCCTTTCTTCCTTCTCCGCTTTGCTGGCTGAGTGGTGGTCTGGCCGAGTGGTGTGCTGGCCGTGTGGTTTAGCTTCTGACCGTGAGTGCTGGTGAGTGGTGTGGTCTGGCCGTTTGGGTTCGGTGGTGGCCGAGTGGTTGCATGGCTTTGTACTGTGCATTGGAGTGGCTGTGCATTTCACGTTTGAGTGGTGGGCGTTGGTGTTGTGTCCGGTGAGTTCTGGCCGTGGGCGGAGGTTCCGGTGAGTTCTGGCCGTGGGCGGAGGTTCTGGCCGTGAGAGTTTCTGTCCGTTGCTGTGTGCGTCGGGCAGTGGTCGGGGCGGGGAGTGTTTGGGTGTTGCCTTCAACTTCCGGTCTTTGCCGAGGTTTCTCCGTGACGTAGATTGGGAAAACAGCAGATCTGAGCCTGCCTCGATATCCTTTTGATATTAGTATTATATTCGTATATTGTGTATTTGCATTTGTCTTTGTTTTGCAGGTATACATGGCGATGCCAAGGCGGATACCCTCCTAACAGTGGTATCAGAGCGGCTATCCGCGCCTGGTGGGTGAACAGCGACGCTCGGGCAGCGGCTGTTCGGCGGTTCAGATTCTGCGCCAGTTCGGCTTTTCGGTGGAAAAACCCCAGAGCGTTGGCCTCTGGGTTGTAAGTGATTGGCTTGAACCCTAAAACTTTTACCGTTTTGTTGATCGTCTAGGTCATAGGTTCTGAGGCTTGCTTGCTGGTAGAAAACTAGGAATTTGTGTGATTCAGTGTTTTCTGTGTGTTTCAGTGTGGCTCACTGAATTTTTAAAATTGTCTAAAACTTTCAGTTTTTTCCTTATCTGTGCCTGTTTTGTGTGGTCCTGCTTCTGCTGCTTACTTTGTGTAATTTGGTAGCCTGTGATTTAGTGTGCGTAATTTTGCTTGTGTGCAATGGCTTCTATTTCTGGCTATAACATGGAACCCTTTAATGGAAATTTGGATTTTTCTATTTGGCAACAGAAAATGAAAGGAATTTTAATTCAACAGAAAGTGTTTAAGGCGATAGGTGGTAATTATGCTGATGATATTACCCCTGCTAAGAAAGCTGAAGATGATGAATTTGCTTACTCTTCCATAATCTTGAACTTATCTGACTCTGTGCTCAGAAAATGTGGTAAACTTAATTCAGCTAAACTTCTTTGGGAAAAATTAGAAGAGCTTTATACTGAAACCTCTTTGCCTAGTAAATTATTTTTACTTGAAAAAAATTTCAGATTCAAGCTTGACTTGAACAAAGATGTTGATGAGAATCTTGATGTGTTTACTAAATTGATTCAAGATATTAAGTTAACTGGAGATAGGAATATTGATGATTATACTCCTATTGTACTTTTAAATGCTATTCCTGAGACATATAGTGATGTCAAATCTGCTATTAAGTATGGTAGAGATTCTATTACGCTTGACACTGTGATTAGTGGTCTTAAGAGTAAAGAACTAGATTTAAAAGTGAACAAAGGTAGTAAGCAAAATTCAGATGAAGTTATGCATGTTAGAGGTAGGTCTCAACATAGGTATAACAAGACTAAGTCTAAGTCTAGGCCTAAGAACAGAAAGTGCTTTAACTGTGGTGATCCTAATCACTTTATTAAAGACTGTCCTAAAACGAAAAACCAGAAACAAAATGATAACAACCAATCTTATGAACAAGTGAATCATGCTTCTTCATCGGGTGAAAACTCGGATGATATCTTTATGGTGACTGATTTATGTGATGCTGTGAATTCTGTGCATTCATCTACTGTGTGTGAAAATGAATGGCTAATTGATTCTGGTTGCTCTTATCACATGTCACCCTTTAGAAATTTGTTTTCTAATTATAAAGAAGTTGAAAATGGTTCTGTGTCTATGGCTGACGAGAAACTTTGTAAAGTTGTTGGCATTGGTGATGTTTACTTGAAGTTTGATTCTGGTTATTCTATGACTCTAAAAGATGTAAGACATGTTCCTGCTTTGTGCGATAATTTGATGTCTTGTGCTGCTTTAGAATCTGGTGGTTTTGAGGGTAGATGGGGAAATGGAGTTATGAAAATCATAAAGGGTTCTGTTAGGATCGGTCCGGAGTGTTTAGAGGGGGGGGGGGGGTGAATGAACACTCCTTATAAAATTTATCCCTTGTGAATTCTTTCGGATTAGTGAAAGAAATCTGTTACTTAATCAACTCTTTGAACAGAACAGACCACTAAAAAGGTAAGTGCGGAAACGGTCTGCTCTTGTAAAAGTAAGAACGGCTCGATGGCTAAGTGCAGAACGATGAAACACAGGATATGTTTCTGGAAGTTCGAAGGTGGTGTAATCCTTCTACGTCTCCCCTTCTTCCAATTAAGGAAGGTTTATACTAGAAGACTTTGATTTATACAATCCTTTTGTACAAACCCGATTCAGGCTGGATTTACCTCACTACCAGTCTGAAACTCCTAGTCACTCAACCTGCTCAGACACACTCTGTCTGACAGTTACAATAAGTTGCTCACTTCTATTTTTCAATACACAATGCGCACAGTGATCCTACAATGATCAAATGTTACAAAGTAATCGCGCTTAAATAAATAACTTCAGCTCGAGAGCTTCTGAACTTTGTAAGCGTGTGCAGTTGCTTTCTTGTGTGTTTTTCAATTGATCAGCGTGAGTTCGAATTCAAGTCACCTTTTGTCTTCCTTTTGTTGCATCCTTTTATAGTTGAGGGTAGCAACGGCATTGTTTCCCTTAATGTGCAACTTTGACTCTTTTTAAACTCTGAGAAAGCAACAGTCTTCTTCTTCAGGACACTTGCCGTTCTGGTGTATGCTTTCGGCGACTGTCAGGTAAGCTCTTCTTTGTCTTCTTACCTTTAATGGCAATCTTCAATTTTTGATCCTTTGTAGCATTAATTACAGCATTAAATGCTACAATAAATAACCGTTAATGGTTCGAACTGAGAAGCCATCCTTTATGTATCTTTGACTGCTCTGATCTGATAAAGGTTGAGATCGATCTGAAGTATCGATCTAGTCAGTCTGGAATCCATCGATCCGGTCTGATATGTGATATTCTTTATCAGCTTGCTCTGTTTTGCGCGATCGATCTGGTATGCCTGATATCCATCGATCCGGTCTGAAATGTTTTGTCATCTTGCTCTGTTTTGTCCGATCGATCTGGTCAATCTGATTTCTATCGATCCGGTCTGAAATGTTTTGTCATCTTTAAAATCTCATCGATAAGGTCCGGAACTAACAAATTCCCCCTTTTTGATGATGACAAAACCTAGCTTCTAAGTCTTTTTAACCAGTCTTGATAAGAGCTCTGAAGCGAGTGCTTTCGGATCGATTACTTCTTTGTTCAAAATAAATGAACATCATTAAGTTGGATCGATTAAATCTTTATTATTAAGCCTTATGATGAGGTTCAAAATAAATGAACACAGACTTAATCAAACGAGGATTTTATTGATCACCAAGAAAATCCTAAAATACACAGTCTGAAAATATTATTTTCTAGAAGGCGGCCTGAAGTCTGTCTTCTTTTCCCCCTTTTTGTCAGCAGCAATCTCTTGAAGAAAGTCGACAACTTGTGCTAGCTGCGCGCTGATAGCGTCAAGACGAACGTCTTGAGCGCGGAGGGAATTGACAACAGATGCTCTGACTTCAGTGGCTAGCTCGATCTGCTCTTTTCTCAGACTGTTCTTGTAAGAGGCCTGTTGAGAAAACAGATCGTTTATGACGCGCTGAAGGCTTCCGATACTGGCAGTCATCTTCTCTTTGAAAGAAGCAAAGTCCAAGGCTGTGACCCTCTGACCTTGATGAACTTCTAGAATGCGTTGAGTCAAGGACAGACAGGTATCAGAGAAGTGCTGGATAGTCCGTGCCAGGGATGGAGGTGCATCAGATAGCCGGCTGGGAGAGTGATCTGATGATGACATGGCATGGTCATCTTCTTCAGCAATCGGCACGATGGAAGAAATGGCAGCTTGATGACTTTCGGATCGGATCAGAGTGACCAGATCCGAAGAAAAACCTTGAATGAAGGCCAAATCTTCATCTGATGGTCCCGGAGGAGAGTGGGGACTGGGAGGTTCCTCAACTTGGAGAGCTGCAACCACTGTAGATACCACGAAATCCGGATCGATGAGGTCTGGTGCTTCAGTTGTTGCACATGCTTCAGCTGGACTGGGTTGTGCACGGGAGGCTGATGACTTCAATGGAATAGATGTTGTCGGAGAGTCCAACATAACATTCATTGGTTCATCATCTGTTGCAGACGGAGCATTAGGCAATGGCTGCTCCGCTGTCTGGTCTGGTACGTGCTCTGCAGGCTGATCCGCTGTCTGTTTTGCTGCATTAGAGGGAAGAACCTCGATAAATGGTTCTGCCAGAGTCTTGCTTGCAGAAGGATGATCCGGGCTTGTGGCTGGAGTGGAGGTACCTAGCTTCTGTCGTTGAAAACGGACAGCTAAGGATAGAGCATGAACATCCATCTCGAGTTGAGCAATCACAGCCCCATCATCTCTGGCAGTTGGAGCAAGCGGATCGAAGTTCGTCTTTTTGGCAACTAGAAGCAGATTGGCCAGTCTGAATCTGTGTTTTGCCGTAAATAAATCTCTGCGCTGCACGGCAAGTCGAACATCATCAGTCTCTGTTCCTTTCAGAGCTTCCTCTTCCATCTTCTTCAATCTGTGCAACTTACCGTAGAACAGCTCAATGTGGTTGATAGTCCGGTACTGGACATATTCATCAAAAACCACAATGAGTTCCTTTAGCCTCTCATCAACATCCTCCATAGCGATGTCGATGGCAGTCTGCGCTGCAGATTTGGGTTTAGAAGAGATGGGTTCGGTGAGAATGGCTTTTCCCTTGCCGGTGGAGGAAGGGGACTTAATCCCTGATTGGGTATAGTCTCCCAACTCAGTGATAACTATCCCTTTGACCACGGGATTGGCAGAGGGAATTCTAAGGGTGACTTTGGGTGCAGGGGTTGAAGCTTGTGAAAGCTGGGTGGAAGGTTGAGGGGCAGGGGTTGCTTTAGGGGGTGGCAGTATGGGTGGAGGTAGAGATTTGGTTGGTTTGGTAATCTGGGTTCGGGGCTTTTTGGGAAGTGGCTTGGTTGGTGATGAGTGAGCAGACTGGGTTTCTTCCGAGTCAGTCTGAATGGTCAGCTTCCGCTTGACCCGAGGTTTGCGCACAGCAACTTGTTCCTCGTCCTGCTCAAACTTGACTGCAGCCAGAGTAGCAGGAGTAGGCGGAACACTCTTGGACTTCAGCAGTGCAAGCCCTTTGGAGTTAAGGATCTTAAGGGGACGGAGAGCAGACGGCTTGCTCAGCTCGAGGCCTAAGGACTCCAAGAGCTTGCTGAGAGGAACAGCAAAGCATACGGCGTGCTTGGATGCAATCACCGTTTCCAGCAGTACTCCAAACAAAATCATGGACCAGTTTATCTTCTGGCCGGATACAATAGCCGCCATAGCCCTGAACTTTTCGGCGGTTACAGCATCGAAACTTTCTGCTTTACCCAAAAGTGGCTTGCCTACCACTTCGCACAGCACCTGGAAATGGAAGAGCATTTCCTTCTTCTTAAAGGAGGGTTGCAATCGGTGGCCAGAAATAGAAATCTTCCCCTGAAGATCTAAGAGTGACGCTTGAGGAGTCTGTCCGAACTCTGTCAGTCCGGAACTGGGGAGGCCAAAGGTCTTGGCCATCGTCATTGGCGAGATCTCGAAAGATTTGCCCTTGACAGTAGTAGAAATGGATGTCTTCCGGGAGACGGCGTTGGCGAACAGCTCGCGGATTTCTGATTCATAAACAACTGTTCCGCACTCCAAAAAGTTCCTTAAACCAGATGATTCCAGGGCTCTAAAAATGGACACCATCGCAGCATCTTCTGCCCTGTAAATGTCATCAAACTCAACGGAGAGTGAGTTATGAGTGATGGTAGCCATTTGAAAGGAGTTTAAAGAAAGTGCGAAGAGTAAGAGAGTGAGAGAGTAAGAAGGTAGAAAGCGGTAAATTGTAAAAAGTGAACAAGTATGAAATGTTCAGCCCGCTAAATAGGAGAGAGAAGACACGTGTCTTTATCTCCAAGACTGAGAATTAAATAATTCAAAATAAACGGTCAGGATAAAGAAAGATAAGGCGGTTAAAGTACAACTAGTTAAAATGGTCAATCAGTCCGAGCTGTTGTTATTGTCCAGACAGATCATAGGATAAAATCAGACTGACAAGGATCGGTCTGAAAGTTCGGACCGGTCTGTGTCTTTCTGAACATTGTATTATCGATCTGTGGTGACAAAAATCTTCAAGTGCGAAAAGAATAAAAACATCTAAACTAATTAAGATAAGTCAATTAAACCAAGAATTTGACGAAAATAATTAAACTTAGCCTCAGGAAGCGGTTTAGTGAAGATGTCTGCTGCTTGCTGCTCTGTTGAAATGTGCTCGATCCGAATTTCCTTTTTGCCAACATGATCTCGAATAAAATGATGTCGTATATCAATATGCTTTGTTCGAGAGTGCAGAACTGGATTATACGTTATAGCAATTGCACTTGTGTTGTCGCAAAATATCGGAGAGTCAACAGCTTGGATGCCATAGTCTTTGAGCTGGTGTTGAATCCAGAGCATTTGAGCACAACAGCTTCCAGCGGCTAGGTATTCTGCTTCAGCTGTGGATGTGGCAATCGATGTCTGCTTCTTACTGAACCAAGAGATCAATCTTTCACCTAGAAATTGACATGTTCCACTGGTGCTTTTACGATCGATCTTACACCCAGCGTAGTCTGCGTCTGAATACCCGATCAAGCTGAAGTTTGAATCTTTGGAGCACCAAAGACCAACGTTCTGAGATCCTTTTAAATATTTCAGAATACGCTTGGCAGCAATAAAATGTGATTGCTTTGGTTCTGACTGAAATCTGGCGCACATACAGACTGAAAACATAATATCGGGCCGGCTCGCTGTAAGATACAATAGCGATCCGATTAGTCCTCTATACATGGTTACTTCAACTGCCGTTCCCCCTTCATCTTTGTCTAACTTGATTGTTGGACTCATTGGAGTTGATGCAGTTGAGCATGTCTCCATTCCAAATCTCTTGAGGAGCTCTTTGGTATACTTGGTCTGATTGATGAAAATGCCATTGTTGAGCTGTTTTACTTGTAGACCCAGAAAGAATGACAATTCTCCCATCATGCTCATCTCGAACTGTCCCTGCATTAACTTAGAAAATTTCTCGCACAATTTGGGGTTAGTTGACCCAAAGATTATGTCATCAACATAAATCTGAACTAATAGGGTATGTTCCCCCTTAATGAATTTAAATAGAGTTTTATCTACTGAGCCGATCTGGAAATCATGGTTCAGGAGAAATTGAGATAGAGTGTCATACCAGGCTCTTGGAGCTTGTTTCAGACCATACACTGCTTTATTCAGTAGATATACATGATTGGGATACAAATGGTTCTGAAATCCAGGTGGTTGCTCAATGTAGACTTCTTCCTGAAGCTTTCCATTAAGAAAGGCGCTCTTGACGTCCATCTGATATACTTTGAAGTCTTTAAAGGCAGCATAAGCAAGAAAGATTCGGATAGCTTCAAGTCTGGCGACTGGTGCAAATGATTCATCGAAGTCGATTCCTTCTTCTTGTCTGAATCCTTGTGCCACCAGTCTGGCTTTGTTTCTAACCACAGTTCCATCTGCTTCTAGCTTATTTCTGAAGACCCATCTGGTTCCAATAACAGGCAGATCGCTTGGTCTGGGGGTTAGACTCCACACTTGATTTTGTTCGAATTGATTAAGCCCTTCTTGCATTGCTTTAATCCAGTTGAAGTCAGTCAGAGCTTCATCGATCTTCTTGGGTTCCAGAGTTGAGATGAAGGCAGCATGAGTGAACTCATCCATCATCTGTCCTCTGGTTCTGATCGGTGCAGAAGGACTACCAATCACTAGATTAGGTGGATGCTTCTTAGTCCATCGATAGCTTGACTCTGGATTGTCTGGTCCGGTCGGATGAACAGTAACAGCATGATCAGCATCTGCTTTAATATTTGAGTCAGGAGCATCCGGATCAGCTCGATCTGAAGTTTCTTCAAAGCCTTGATCCGGTCTGTCTGGTACTTCTGGTTCTGGTGGATTGTCTCTTGACCTGTTAGCTACAATCTCATCATCACTGTTAGCTTCGAGATGGATATTTTCCATCTGATTTTGAATTGATTCTTTGTTGCCCTCAATCACTAGTCTGCCTCTGTTGCGGTACCGGTGGTGGCATGGCATAAGCTCCCACTCCTAGCTCAGCAAGCTCCGCTCTTGTGAGAGCATCATCAAAAGAAGTTGGGTTATTGATGATAACCCGGTCATAGAGCTCCGGTCGCAGTCCTTTCATGAAATTTCTCATCTTGGCACGTCCATCAGAGGCAATATGGGGGACATACCTAAGTAGTGATGAGTACTGTGTGGCATAGTCTGCCACTGTCATGTTCCCCTGCCTCAGACTTGTAAATTCATCCTCCTTTGTCTGTCTTGCTGCTGCGGAGAAGTATCGGTTCAAGAACCTGGTCCTGAAGAGCGTCCAGTCAATCACAGCACCCAGTGCTCTCATTTCCATTACTGTGCTCCTCCACCACATCAGAGGTTTCTTGGCTAATTGAAACTCTGCTAGCCTCAGCCAAGCCGTCACAGCACAAGGAGCCGATACAAAGATCTGCTCAAGTCTTTCTAACCACTCTTCAGCCTCTTCTCCGGACTCTGTCCCCTCAAACCGGGGCGGATGATAAGACAGAAACTGCGTCAAGCTAATCTCACCCGGTAGCAATAACTGAACTATTGGTTCCATCCCGACAGCCGGTGGAGGTAGAGAATTAGCCTGTCCAATACTCGCATTTACACTCCCAACATCTCCGACTTCCTCATTAGCAGCCATGCTGTAACACAAATGTTAACAACAATCCAAAGCAATATATATATCATGTCGTTAGATAACAGGAGTGATATAAGCATGTTAGTATAACCAAATATACACCAATATGCACCACATGCATAAACATGCTTCAAATGTAAGCACCTAGCCAAACATGCTAAGGCTACCCTTCACTCGTTCCCGGGTTCTCTAACCACTGCTCTGATACCACTAATGTAAGGACCCTAATCCTTAAGTGCGGAAAGAAGGCATAATATAGCTAAAGTAAATCAATCAGAGCATAAAGAACATGTTGAGTCTATGAGCTTAAGCATTACATGCCAAAAATAAGGACCACTAAAAGGATTAATTACATTCCAATCAATGAATGTTCATCTATAGTTTTATACTACTCCTAGAGTAGATACTATCCAAAATAATCCTGTCCTTTAATCCTCAAAAGAATGCTTCACAAGCTCACCACCTCAACCCGTTCAAGCTTGCTATCATGCCAAAAAGGTACCTACAAGGACAACCCCCAAACATGAGCAATAATAATCATTCATATTCAACACAATATGAAGATAAAGCGTAAATGCATAATCAATATAAAACACTTCCTGTTTTCCATGCATTTCAAACGCTTCCCGTTTGGTTGTCCCTGTACCACAACTCATGAGTATAATCAACAGATTATTTTTAATGGCCAAAACATGTCATGACATCATATACCATCTCAACTGTACCACATATTGGTCACCATTCCCTAGTCTGTCCATCACAGTGTATTTTAATGCCCCTCGCTTATTTTCATATGGGCGGCATAGGATAACCTCGCTACAATGGACATGCGGCGCTCCCACCCCTCGCTTCACAGAGAGCGGCAAATACCCTTTCCTCGCCCCATATGACAACCACGCTCAAATGTGACATGCGGCGCTCCCACCCCTCGCTTCACATTTAGCGGAACCAATACAAAAAGCGGCAAGCATTAAAATCATCAAAGGATGACCACGACTCATGGGATGTGCATCCAATAATCATAATATGCATCTATCATCAATATGCATAAATTACCATGTATATGCATCCACAATGCAATACCTCATATGGCATAAATCAACATGTATATGCATCTACAATGCAATACCACATATATACTTGCATCCACAATGCATAACAATGAGTATATAAAATACATGTTACCGTTGGGTGCCCGTACGTCCACGACGTACCTTTCCAAAATGTGGAATGTGGTTGGACCTCAATTCCTTGGCTGCGTTGCCACCTGGGTTGGTTCTACATATTCACAAATACCAATATTAGAACCCAATAATAGTCCAATACCAAAAATCCCACAAAAATAACCAAAAACACCCTTTTTGGTGTCTCGCGATCGATCGCCAACAAGCCCCGATCGATCGCGAGACTACACTGTCTCAGCCAACAAATTTGCACAATCCGCGATCGATCGCGAAGCTAGCGCCGATCGATCGCGGCCTCGCCGATCGATCGCGCCAAGTTCGCGATCGATCGCTGAGGCTTACTGCCTCAGCCCTGCTGCTCGCGATCGATCGCGAGAAAAACGCCGATCGATCGCCGAGCTGTGGGCATGCGGGGTTTGGGCACTATTCACCCATCTTCAACCCCCACTCAAAAACACCCACATACACCAATATCAACCAAACCCCACAACTCAAAACCAACTATAAACATCAACATAAACTCAAATATACAACATCCAACCAAAATATTACCAAAACCACAACACCCAACATAAACCCATTTTAAACCCTTCAAAACCAACCCAAACTAAAACAAATCTTTACAAAATTAAACATGAGGTATCCATACCTCTTGGGACCTTAAATCACCCAACAATCTTCCACAAATCAAAGTTTGCAAGCACTTCTCTTCACCCAAGAGCTCAAAATCGAAAATGTGGAGAGGGGAAGGGTTTGGGTGTTGGAAATGATTTGGTAAAGTAAAAGTGTTGGATGGGGTGGGGTTGGGTATAAAATGAGTTATTAAATCAAATGCATTCCAAAATAATCCCATGGTGTATAAAACACCCCAACATGATATTTTTCAAAGCATTTACTCAAAATGCACCATAATATCAATTAACACATGATTTCCAATTAATTGCTAACCAATGCAAATAAATCATGCTTCCAATAATATTTACCCAACATGCACCACATGCACCCTAAAATGCAACCCCGGGTCATCCTATCCCCATGACCATGCATTTCCACATAAGGTAAATAAATCCCAACACATAATCAATTACCACATAATTAATCATGCAAACATAATTTAAAGCCAAATAGCAATTAACCATTTCGGGGATGTCACAACCGCCCCCTCCAACATCTTCCCCTTCACATTTCTCACGTGAAGCCCATCTAGCGTGCGTGTCCTGACCAACGATGTGATATATTCACCGCATCGATTCACTACCTTACGACCACAACATTGTTTGATCAAATCATCCGCCATCAATTCTCCATTTATATCCGGGATTGTTTCTACAATTATCCACTTCCAGCCGGTCGGGATTATCGCAAGACGCCCGGTTACACCCACTCTTCCCAGAGCCTATTCCGTCCCATTAAATCTACAATCTCGATCATCGTAAGCTTTCTCTTCTTCAACCCGCTGGAGACAAATGATTTTGACTATTGTTACAGCTTGCTCCAATCTCGATCTGTAATTGCTTTACCCCGTCGCACACGAGGTCTGATTCTTCTTCATGAAATCCTCCAAATCCTCCTTGGTGGATTTCTCAGCGTGTTCCTCTTCAACGTTGTTGCTCTCCTCTATTTGTGTTTCCCAGCTTTCCTTCAATTTCCACAGAGATTGATGTACAATTGCCATGGACTCATCGTAGATAAATGATTTACCTTGAGTTTTATGACTTGCTTCGTCCTTACACGTCCATTGCTTATCCTTAATTTCCCTTGCCCTCCTCTCAGTCGTAGCATTCATTATGAAATCCTTTAATTAAGATGCTAAGTTCTTCCCACAATTTCCATCTGGAGAGAACAATAATTTTCTTCTAAATGCTGTAAGTCCAGCAATGCCCCTTGGTCACTGGAGAATGCCTGAATCTTCTAAGACTTTTGGCCAAACCGTAAGTCCATGGTAGTCATGTATTGTTCCCGCCTTTTAGAAAGAGGTTAGTCATCTGTGAGCCATGCAATTTGCTTCAAGCTGGCGCATAGCCTCTGCGAGGTCTTCTTTCCTCATTCTGGTTGTCGGTTTCTACTCTCAACGAGAGCACCTTGATAGGGACGTAAATCCACACTTCAAGTCCGTGCCAAACTCCAAACTCCAGAGAAGAAAACTTGTTATAAACATTTCTGAATTCCCTTTTCTCGGTTCTTTACGGCATATATAATGATGGTTCCCAAAATAGAAAATAACAAACTGAAAACAACCCTAACGAACAAGAGTGAGGATATCCCTCACTCCCATGTGCTCTCTCCTCGATGAAGTAATGCTGACCTCTTCTTTCTTCTCAATCTTCTTGCACCGTGCCTTCTCCCCTTTTATGTTGTCATTTCCTTTGTTGCCTCATGTGTTACAATTTCTCTTTTCTGCTTGGGCCTCCTTTGGTATCAATCCTTTCAAAGCCTATCTTTTAACTTGTTTTCCCAGCTTCTCGGAGCCCATCGAGATGTAATTGTGCTTATCAGTTTTGCCCACCCAATTTTAAAATCCTGGTTACGCTTGACTATTTTTTCCTTTAAATTTCAACAAACATGAATCACAAAAATATCCCTGGGCCTATTCACTTTGAATAACTTGCAAATGTTAAAATTCAAACTGTTTATCGCATTGCACGAAGTTAATTTCGTGTGCTTCATTAAAGTAAGATATTCAGACGTTGACTCCAAAAAAATGCCATAAATAAATTGCACGAATGAATATATTTGTCCATCAATCGTGTAACATATTAAAACACGCTATTATAACAATATTTAAATAGGTCTAAACACGATTTTAGAAATTACAATGAAATATAGGATCAAAATAGAACCACTTGGTTTGGTTTTGATTCAAATTTCTTATGGTTTTGGTTCTGATGTGATTATGTTTTCAACATAATTTTAGTTTTTAAGTTTTTGCAGTTAGGAAAAGAGAAGGATGCAACCGACAGGTGATCAAACTAATTAAAGTTAATTATTTAATAATTATATTATAAAATATTGTGAATATTTAATTTATAATTTAAAATAAATTAAGTTGTCTACCTGTATTACATTAACTTAAAATTGATTCTAGCCATGCTTCCATGTAGTTTTGGTTCCATATTTTTTTAAAAAAAAAAAATTTATATGAACCGAAATCAGAACGGAATCATAACTCCCCGATTCCGATTTCAATTTTGGACATGGAACTAAAACCAGTTTCATTTTTCGTTAATGAAAGAAGATTCCGATTTCGAATCCGGGTAACAAACAGGGACGGACGCACCCTTTGGCAAGAGGTGCAATTGTCCCTTGAAAAAAACAAAAAATTTAACCTAAAAATTGTTTTTTTTAAGAAAAATTTCATTTTACCTAAAAAATACAGTTTACACCTAAAACTTTATATTTGTCCTCTCTAAAATTATATTTTGACCTCTAAATTTTTTTTTGTCTTTCATATTATTATTATTATTATTATTATTATTATTATTTTTTGTAACTCATTCCCAAAACTCTTACATCCGCCTTGGTTACACATTAATCGTGCCGGGTATATATGTAATTCTTGATTCATATATGCACGTCATTTATATGTTTCAAAAAATTTGTTGTTCCTTCCAATTTTGATTTCATGCATAATGATAAATTAAACTACTTTCATTGTTATTTATTTTTTGAAAGAGATTTAAAAATTCTGACCAATACAGAAGTATGAATTCATATGAAACAATACATATGTTGTGCGTGTTCCTTTATTTTATGGTCATCCTCCACTTTTGTCCTTTTAAATCAGACTCAATGTGTAGACGAGTTGACTTACGTGGAGACGCAGTTCAGAAGGAACGTGGCAGGTGCATTATATTAGTCATATTTTGGAATAATTTTAAAGCAATATTTTATTTTAAGAATATTTTCTTACAATTAGAGCTTCAAAAAGTTTTTTTTTTCAAGACCTTTTGTGCTGCTGCACGATTTCAAAAGATTTGAGTTGTATCATTACCATCAGCATGAGTGGAGGTAGAAATTGTAGGAAGGGGGTAAACAAAAATTACAAAAATTTAGGCAAAAAATTTTTTAAGTGGTAAAAAAACAATTTAAGAGAGGGCAAACTGCATTTTTTGGGGGTAAAATATAATTTTTAGGGAGTAAAGATGCAAAAGTTTTTAGGATAAAAAAAAATGGCAACCCTTGCCTGGCAGTGGCTCCGCCACTGTCATCAGTTATAACTTTTGGTAAAGAGGTAAGCGTTTGATCCTGCAACAATAAATAAATAAATAAATATATTTATATATATATAATCAACTTGTTTTTATCATTTAGATAATCATATATACAATACCCCTATAAATATCCTCCACCTATCCAACGCTTGGCACAAAATATATCCCAAACACTCGAATCTCCCAAGAAAGAAGCATTTCCACTTTTTCTTTCTCTTAAACCACAAAGTATGGAAAACTATGACGAAGAGTATAAACGTTATTTGGAAAATATGTATCTACAAAATGAAGAATGTGAAAGGTAAATTATTTTGCATATATCTTATTTTGATTAAATGGAGTTTTGCTTGATTCGATTCGATTCGATATAGCTACTTCGATGAAGTGCTTTCTACGTATTACGACTCGAGCTCACCGGACGGAATTCACTCTTCAAAAAACATAGCTTCAGAAAGGAATAGGAGGAAGAAGCTCAATGAAAGGCTATATGCACTAAGATCAGTGGTACCTATTATCACTAAGGTAAATAAATTCTAAAGTAATTTAATTAACACACACTTTTTATTTATTTACATACATGATACATAAAATAAAATACACCACCAGTCATAAAAATATTTCTATGTGGTCATCAAATTGTTTGATTTCATTCTTCATTTTTAGAGTAAACTTTTAAAATATTCTATGATTAAGAATTATTTGAAATAATGTCACCATCACACTGATTAATTGTTGCTTATGATGTTTTTATAATAATATCACATACTTAGTTTAATGAATATGTCTTAATTTGATCCTGAGAAAATTTAAAAAAATATTTTCATATAATACGGATGTTTGTAATAGTAGCCCCTAACTTTTATTATTAATCAAATATAATCTAAAAATTATTTTTTACAAAATTGGTCTCTAAATTCTTAACAAAATTATGACTGTCTTTGTTAAAATAATAATTTCGGCGGAACTATATTTGATAAAAAAAATATTTATGTGCCACTATTTTTATTAGAAATAATTTCTTTGGTAATATACTTGATTAAGATTAAAAATTTAGAACTACTATTACAAATACTCATATTATATAGGATCAGTTTTGTAATTCAGCCTATAATCCTCAATAATTTCCAACTTTATGGGTGGGAATATGTTTGTTGTACGTAGATGGACAAAGCATCAACTATCAAAGATGCAATTGAGTATATCCAAACACTACATGAAGAAGAAAGAATACTTCAAGCTGAAATTTCAGAGTTGGAAAATGGGAAATCATCAAATATCCCAACGTGTGATTTTGATCAGGAATTGTGTTCTAGGGCAAAAAAGAGATCAAGAATGGACCAATATGACAATGGATCAAGATTCATTTCATCTCCTGTTGAAGTTCTTGAGGTTGGTTTTTTTTTTTTTTTAATTCCCAAAATGCATAAATTAATTCGAAATTCACTTATTTAGTAATTTTTGTACTAATTTTGTTTTTTTCAGTTAAGTACATAGGAGATAAATGCGAACATATTCCATTAAGAGTTGATATATTTATGCAATAATCTTGAGTTTTAGAAGGTTTTTGGATGCCATTTATTTTTGTATGCTATAAGTTGTTTTAGAGTAATTTCTTATTGTAAATTAAACTATTAAGATTAATAAAGCTTAAAAATTTAATAGATTTGGCATTTTAAGATCTTTTTTATTATAAATATTAAAAAATGACATGATTGTATTAAAATTACTTTTGGGAGGGTATGTTTTCAATATAATAAAATTATACGGATTTTTTGGTCTTTTACAATATTAAAACAAATAAGGTAGAACTTCTAAGCTCTCAAACAACCTATAAGCAATTTTAAAGAGTTTATAACCTCAGATAAACTAGGTTTGGATGTTATTCGGCTTTTTGTCGAGGGTTGGTGCACCACTTTTGCCCGTATACTATATTTTATTTTGTGGATCAATAGAATTTATTCAACTTTTAGCATTTTTTTGGCAATTAGTTATCTATCCAGTGTTTTGAAAATCGGATCGGATCGGCCGGTTCAATCGATTTAACTGGTGCTTGGTTCGATTCGGTTAACCCTCTAAAACCACCCTGCTAAAAAATCAGTGGGAACCGGATTAAAACTGTAAAAAAACCGGTTCAATCAGTGTACCTGGTGGACTTTGAACCGAACGGTTCCTTCAATTTCTTTCTTTTTTCAAATTTTTTTTTATTTTCCTTAAAAATATAATAAAATTTTTAGAACAAAAAAAATATTATATCTAATTTATTGTCATTGAATAAATTAAAATAATATTTTATGTATGTCAAATCCATATAATTTCATAAACGTGTCTTGTATATTATATATATATAAACATGCTTAGTTTCTCGTAAATTATAAAAGATGTGAATCATTTCATAATTTTTTAAATCTTTTTTCTTATTAAGTTTGGGACATTGTTTTTTTTTTTGTTATGTTGGACATTTGGTTTTCTGATTTTTGAAGTATAACATGTTATGTTGGTGTAATGATATTTTTTTTAATTGTGAACAACTTGAAACTATAAATGCATGGTATATATATTTTACAAAATTAAAATATATATTACATAATGCTGACGTCATCACCGGTGGTTCAACAGATCAAAACATGTAACAAGTAAGGACACCGATTTCATGTCCAGTCCGGTTTTGAAAACACTGCCTATATCTTAGATTTATTTTTTTATAAAAATTTGGATGGCAGTTAAGGGTATCGAGCATGGGAGAAAAGATAATAGTAGTAAGCTTGACATGCAGTAAAAGAACAGACACCATTGTAAAGCTTTGTGAGATTTTTGAATTATTGAAGCTCAAAATTATCACAGCCAATATCACAGCTCTTTCAGGAAGGCTATTGAAGACTGTATTCATTGAGGTATTTTCACTTTTCCCACTTCCCATTTTATTTTATTATATACATATTTTTAATATCAATATTTTATTGAATGACTCATCAGGACAATCCATTTCTAAATATTTTATAATTTGAATGAGGACGAAAAAACCCACTATACATGGACAATCATTGAGCTATAGAATTTATTATTTATTAAAGATTATGGGGACCAATTTTTTTTTTTTTTTTCATATAAAAAAATGGAAGGGGTCCATGCATAAATCGAAATTATACCTACTTTAATAAAATAATTATTTTGTCTTAACAAGTATACATTTAAAAGATATATGGGTCAATAAAATAAATAAGTAACAGAACTCACTCTCGATTTCACCCGAACATTGCGAATAGGGAAACTAGAGTACAACGTATGGCCTAGGTACATTTGCGAACTTTTGACGCTACGCCAGAGGTAGTATCTTGAGGTATATAAAAATATTCTAAATGAAACATTCACGATCAAAGATTTGATATGCACCATATCACACATAAAACCCACTATGCTTTTTTTCTAAAAGTATACGAGCAATCATATTTTTCAATTTAAACTTCTTGTTGTATACTTTTTGTAGTTACTAAATTAAATTTATTGCAAAGATTTGTAAGTATTCATCAAACACTGATTTATTTGATTGAGTTTAATCCATCAATAGTCATTTGTAATATATAAATATTTCAACTAACTTACTAATTATAGATTGTTCAACCCATATACATCATATTATATTAATCTTTTTATACATCTTAAGTCTTAATAAAATAAAATATTGACCCCTCTAATTTATATATGTTATATGTTTATGTCGCAATATTAAAGTGATGATTTTATTTTATATTTTATATTATTCAGGCTGAGGAGGATGAAAAGGAGCTTTTAAGAGCAAAGATAGAAGGTGCCATTGCCACTATGAATGATCCAGATAGCCCCATTACCACCTAATTAAACAATATATTATCTAGTGGTACGAGAGATAATTGACTTTTATGTAGTTTGTAAGCAGAGGTAAGGCTCAAAACCCCTCTGATAACATTTCTTATTATCTATGAAAAATAGAAAGTTACATTTAAAAAAATAAAAAATATATATTATTGAGTTTCTAAAATATATGCATTTTTCACTCAAGTTTTAGTCTTTTTTGCATTTTATCTTGGCCCCCTCTTTTGTTCCTTTGATTATCTTACTTTTTTCTGTATTTTTTTTGTAATTTACTTACGGTTAACTGGAAAAAATTCTTACATATTTGGGTTCTGTTCAACCCTACATTTTGCCGGTATACGATGTATTACTAATTATCATGGTGTCGTGGAACCTTAACCATGCAGTTTTCGAGTTCGGGTTTTTATGTGAAAATGTATTTGTTATGTCAATGTAAATAATACAAGTTTTGGTTCGTCATTTCCAATTAACCTCCAACTTTCATCTTACATCAGTAATTACCAAATGAGTACTTACTAATATGTATAAATCGAGTCCTATCATAATAGGTTATATTATTTGATACCCCTTAAATATGAAGACATCATTTGATGAGCCGACCTGATCCGACTTATATTACTTGACCTTCCTCGAAAGACCTCGCCTCTTGATCCGCGCTCTTTGTTATGGCCGACCTGTTTGGCCGACGTGTTTCGCCTCACCTGTTGGCCCTTCACCAGATTGTCTGGCTACCTCTTTTGGGACCCGAGCTCATTGGCCGAGCTCTTCTCATTCCCGGCTTGATACGTGTGCACGACAAAGAAACTGAATCCCCTAAACTAGGTAAGTCCTAGATATGCGGAGCAATATCAGAGATTTGATTGTATTCACAAGATCTTAGCATATATGGGTAATATTTGGATAAACATGGAAGGAGTCCTTGCTACATGGTAACTCTTGGGTCTCTGCCTATAAATACCAGGTTTGGGGTATCAACTAAATCAATCAATAATTTTCTTTCACTAACTTTACAAATGTATACTCTCTCAGATCCTCTCGCCTGACTTAAGCGTCGGAGAGGACCCGCCGGAAAAACTTCCGGCCCCTTTCTTACGTTTGTTCAGTGATTTCAGGATAGGATCCTAAGTGATATTGAAGTTACTATTTGCATCAAAGAAACAGGGAGGTTTTGTTCACCTCATATTGATATCAGAAGGTAATCACTCTTTTTAGTGATATCAATTGGCGCCGTCTGTGGGAATTATCTGAGTTAAGGCGTAGATATGGCTGGAATACGGGGACGTGGACGTGGAGTAAGGAGAAACGTTGGGGAAAGAGGAATTCCTGAAAATGAAAATCTCAATGCCCCTCCGCAGCATGATCAACCACCCCCTCTTGCCAGGAGCGTGGGAGATTTGACTATGGATCAACTGGCACAGTTCATCAATCGAACTATGCGGAATACTTTCTTCCAGCACCAGGCTCCACCACCTCCAAAACTTAACCAGGTACCACCACCTCCGGAGAATACCCAGGTACCACCACCTCCGGAGAATACCCAGGTACCACCACCTCCTATTCAACCAGAGCAGGTTCCTGAACCTGTGGGAAGTGGTGCAAACATACGGGTGGAGCCTCCATTATTAGATCCGATGGAAGCTGTGTGGGGAGAAATAAGGCGTTTAGGTCAACACCTAGGAGGCCGACCTCAAACGGTTAGGAGAGAAAGCCCTTTCTCACAAGCCATCCTAGGAGATGAGCTCCCACCAAATTTCAGACAACCTGCGGGTGGAGAATATGATGGAAGTACAGACCCAGAGGAACACCTCGGAAGATTTGAGAATGCTGCCCTATTACATAGGTATTCTGATGCGATCAAATGTCGTGTTTTCCTTACCACTCTGGTAAGATCGGCACAACAGTGGTTCAATTTACTTAAACCAGACACGATTCGTTCCTTTGAGGAATTTAGTTATGCCTTTCTGAACCAGTTTGCTAGTAGCAAGAGGTATCAGAAAACTTCTCTGAGTTTGTTCACTGCTAAACAAAATGAACAAGAGTCCTTGAGAGAATTCGTACAACGCTTCAATGGGGTGGCCTTAGAGGTCCCCTCGGCAACTGTGGATGTCCTTATTAATGCGTTTACACAAGGACTCAAGGCTGTGGAGTTTTTCAAATCACTGGTAAAGAGGCCTCCGCGCAGTTATGATGAGCTTCTTGGCCGAGCTGGAAAGTATATAAATCTAGAAGATGCTCAAAAACAGAAAAATGCTGATTTAAGGCCATCAGAAAGGAAAGAGAAAGAGGTAAGCAAGAAGAGATCTGCTGATAGGTTCGACGAGATCAATCGACCCAAAAGTCAATTTACTTCTCACACACCTCTCACTATGAGATTGGAAAGAGCTATGGAAGTCTGTGATGATAGAAAGAAATTGGAAAAGACCAAGGAAATTGGAGAAGGGTCCTCGTTTGCCTCCATCCGATAAATACTGTGGATTCCATAGAGAATATGGCCACCTAACTAATGAATGTCAGAATCTTGAAGATGAGGTAGAACGAATCATTAGAAGAGATTCTCAAATAAAAACTCTTCTAACAAAGATGTGAGAACCTTATCGGAATAGTGACAGAGGTCGATACAAAGATAATAGGAGAGAGAGGGAGCCACGGAATGGCCGAGCTAGATCCCATGAGAGGGATGTTCCTCCTAGAGAAACAGATAATCCAAGAAGGAGGGTTGAACAGGTGGAGAATAACCCTACCCTAGGAACTATCAATATGATCTCGGGGGGACCAACTGATGGGGACTCAGGTAGAGCTCGGAAAAGTCATGGCATAAGGTTGGAAGTTTTGAAGTTTCACAAGAGATGAGTCAAATAGATGAGCCTATCATAAGTTTTGGCCCTAGTGATCTGAAAGGAGTTGCAACACCACATAATGATGCTCTAGTGGTCACCGTAACCATAGTAAACTATGATGTTGCAAGGATCTTTGTTAATACGGGGAGTTCAGTTAATCTTTTGTTCAAAGACACTTTAGAAAAGATGCAGATTGAATGGTCAAAATTTGAAACTATTACAACTCCTTTGTATGGGTTCACGGGGCATGCAATTCAGCCTCTTGGACAGATCAACTTGCCCTTATCTCTTGGTCATGGGATGTCACGAATAACCAAAATGATTAATTTTACAGTGGTGGAGGCTCCCTCGTCATATAATGCAATACTTGGCCGACCTGTTATGAAGGACTTTAAAGCAGTGGCCTCTACATACCATCAAAAACTCAAATTCCCGGTAGGAAGAGAGGTCGGATCTCTGTGTGGTGATCATAAAACAGCCCGCTGATGTTATGTTGATGAGGTAAAAGAAGAAAGGAAACGAGCTCGTAGAGAGATCGGTTGTATTGAAAGAGCTGGGCGTAAAATCCCTACTGACGAGGGTATCCCAAACAGCTTGGAGGAAGAGCCCGAAATAGTTACACTCGGCATATCAGATAAGAAAGTATAGGTAGCCAAAGATTTAGAAGAAAATATAAGAGCATATCTCATCTCTTGTCTGATCAGGAATTCTCATCTCTTGTCTGATCAGGAATGAAGATATATTTGCTTGGGAATCAGCCCCGACATCCTAGAAAATCGTCTAAATATACTTTCAGGAGCCCGACCTATCAAGCAAAAGAAAAGGCACTTCGGACCTGAAAAGGATAAAGTAATAAGAGAGCAAGTGCACGAACTCCTTCAGGCAGGTCACATTCGAGAAGTTCAATTCCCAACATGGCTCTCAAACGTAGTGCTTGTACTCAAAAGCTCGAGAAAATGGAGGATGTGCATAGACTTCCGAGATCTTAATAAGGCATGCCCAAAAGATTGTTACCCACTACCAAGGATTGATCAGTTGGTCGACTCCACTTGAGGACATCGGTACTTGTGTTTAATGGACGCTTATCAGGGATATCAACAAATCCCTTTGGCCGAGGAAGACCAGGATAAGGTGAGTTTCGTCACCTCAGATGGGACTTTCTGTTATGTTGTAATGCCATTCGGGCTTAAGAATGCCGGGGCTACTTATCAAAGATTAATGGACAAGGTATTTTCAGAACAGCTAGGCCGAAATGTGGAAGTATATGTGGACAACATTCTGGTGAAATCTAAAAGGGGCAGCGATCTGATAACTGATCTATCAGAGACTTTCTCTTCTCGCAGGTCCTATGGGTTAAAGTTAAATCCCCAGAAATGCGTGTTTGGGGTAAAAAGCGGAAAGTTTCTGGGCTACATGGTTCCAGAGAGGGGTATTGAAGCTAATCCCGAGAAAGTAAGAGCTATCTGTGAGATGACTCCTCCGAAGAATCTTCAAGAGGTACAACGCCTCACAGGAAAGATCGTCGCTTTGTCACGATTTATCTTCAGATCAGCCCATAGAAGTTTCCCCTTTTTTGAGATACTCCGAAAAGCTGATAAGTTTGAATGGAATGAGAAATGCGAGGAAGCATTCGAAGGGTTAAAAAAATACTTGGCTGAACTCCCTGTGCTGGCAAAGCCTATACTCGCTGAAAGGTTATTATCTACTTATCATCAACTGAGGAAGCAATCGGTTCAGTTCTAGTAAAGAAGGTGCAAACAGATCAGCTACCTGTCTATTATTTGTCTCATGCTTTAAAGGGTGCTGAGTTGAGATACTCAGAAATTGAAAAGTTGGACCTAATGCTGATTATGACAGCTAGGCGGCTCAGACCTTATTTCCTGTCACATCCTATAACGGTGTTAACAAATAGCTCTCTGGGAAAAATACTCAGTCGTGTAGATATCTCTGGACGACTGGTCAAATGGGCAACTGATCTAGGAGAGTATGACATACAGTACGAGCCACGCACGACTATCAAAGCTCAAGCTTAGCAGATTTCATTGCGGAAGCTATGCATCCTGAGAAAGAGGAGTTATGGAAAGCATTAGTTGATGGATCATCTTGTAATGAAGGAAGTGGAATTGTGATCGTGCTAATATCTCCTAGAGATGAGGTCCAGCTGGCGGTGCGATTAGACTTCCGGGCCTCCAACAACGAAGCAGAATATGAGGCAGTATTAACCGGATTGAGGGCTGCCCAGAACGTCGGAGCTAAGCGCATACATATCTTCTCTGATTCTCAGCTAGTAGCCCAACATATGAATGGGGTCTATGAGGTGAAAAATGAGAAGTTAATTCGATATGCAAGCACCATAGAAAAATTAAAGAGGGATTTCTAGAGATAATGTTCAAACAGATCCCAAGAGAAGAGAATAGAAAGGCTGACAGCTTGGCAAGAATGGCTAGTGCTCTTCGCACTTGGCAGGATAGAGAGATAGTGTTTCAAGTTGAATTAACCCCAAGTCAGGATGACCCATCTGAATCTCAGGAAGAAAATGATTGGAGAACAGATCTCTTAGACTATCTTATCAATACTAAGCTCCCGAATGATCCCAAGAAAGCCTACAGACTCAAGCATTGGAGTCAAAGGTTCATACTTATTGAAGGAGTCTTGTACAAAAGGTCTTTTGCTCGACCACTGCTGCGTTGTTTGGGTCCGAAAGAATCAGATTATGTGTTGAGAAATCCATGAGGGGTGCTGTGGGAATCATTTAGGAGCACATTTCCTGGCAAAGAAGGTGCTGCTTGCTGGATACTTTTGGCCTACAATACAGAAGGACTCTACAACTATGGTTGTATCTTGTGATAGTTGTCAGAGACACTCTAGACTTCAGCATCAGCCAGCCATGATGATGAAAGCGATTGTGGCAGCATGCCCGTTTGATCAGTGGGGCATTGATATAGTAGGACATTTTCCAGCAGGAAGAGGCCAAAAGAGATTCTTAATCGTGGCTATTGATTATTTTTCAAAATGGGTGGAAGCTGAGCCCTTAGCCAAAATCACTGAAAAAGAGGTCTTCAACTTCATCTGGAAAAACATTGTCTGCCGATATGGAGTCCCGAGGAAGATTATCTCTGATAATGGAAGACAATTCCAAGGAGATCTACTCCGGGCATGGTGTGAAGAATTAAAAATCCATCAGGCCTTTACTTCCGTTGCTTATCCTCAAAGCAATGGTCAGGTAGAGGTCATCAACAGGTCTTTAGTACAGAATATTAAAGCTAGGCTGGGGAAAGCAAAAGGGAATTGGGTGGAGGAGCTACCCAATGTCCTGTGGTCCAATCGAACTACACCAAAGACAGGAACAAGTGAAACGCCATTTAGTATGGTCTATGGAAATGAGGCAGTCCTCGCAGCTGAAATTGGAGCAGAGTCATCAAGAATACATTTCTACAGCGAGCAAAACAATGAGAGGAGAGCTGCTGATCTTGATTTAATAGAAGAAAGAAGGGAAGCTGATGCCATCAGGATGGAAGCCTATCGCAGTCGTATTGCACGGAGATACAACAGACGAGTTGTTCAGAAGACTTTCCAAGTCGGAGACCTAGTGCTGAGAAAGGTGCAAGAAGCGCAAGTGGGCTTATGCTTCCTGTGTGATTATCATTGATTTCTTCCCCAGTGTTGATCACATATTAATCTGCTGTCATGTTGAATGACTGTGCGTTGATTCACTGCTATGAAATTGAGAGAGCGCATTGTAAGCCCACTGTGCGTGAGTTCCTTTGATTCCAAATTCTTATGTGAATTGTGGTATGAGACTTTCGAAACAATTGTCTTCTATTTACAAAAGTGCTTTGGTAAATGACAGAATGGATATAATCAGAGGATAAAGAATTGTATTGTTGGTTCTTGGTTAAAATTCTTGGTCAGTACAATTCTTGGTGAACAACAGATTTGTTATACCTGGAATAAATTCCGGAATAAACACTAGAATTAAATTATGTTCTTTATTAGAATACAAGGGCAAGATCCCGAGAAGGACACGTCCTGAGAATGACACATTCCTCGAAGGACATATCCCGCTAAGGACATATCCTGCGAAGAGCATGTCTCGCTAAGGGCATGTCCCATGAAGGACATGTCCAGAGAAGGGCATGCCCCGGAATGGCATGTCCTGAGAAGGGCATATCCCGCAAAAGACATATCTTGCGAAGGACATATCACGAGAAGGGCATGTCCAGAGAAGGGCATGTCCCGAAAAGGGCATGTCGTGAGAAGGGCATATCCCGCGAAGGACATATCCCGAGAAGGGCATGTCCTGAGAAGGGCATATCCCGCGAAGGACATATCCCGAGAAGGGCACATCCTGAGAAGGATATGTCTCGGGAAGGGCATGTCCCGCGAAGTGCATGTCCTGAGAAGGACACGTCCTAAGAAGGGCATATCCCGCGAAGGACATATCCCGAGAAGGATATGTACCGGGAAGGGCATGTCCAGATAAGGGTATGCCCGAAAATGGCATGTCCTGAGAAGGGCATATCCCACGAAGAACATATCCCGAGAAGGGCATGTCCCGAGAAGGACACGTCCTTAGAAGGGCATGTCTCGAGAAGGACACGCTCTGAGAAGGGCATATCCAGCGAAGGACATATCCCGAGAATGACATGTCCAGAGAAGGGCATGACCCGAGAAGGGCAGGTCCCGAGAAGGAATAAGAAGGTGTAACAACAAGATCCATAGAATCATGGGATCACGGAAAGGGTCATAAGATATCTTAAAATAAATGACAGACGGTATGTGAGATTACGTCGCATGTGGAAGTAATGATTAATAATATCCCGGGAAAACAAACGCGAGGTGTCCAAATATGAGGAGTTAGGAACAAGGAGGGCCTACTATCATCATTATGAAAAATGACGTGCAAACAATGTTTTTCAGAATATGAGGAAAGTGATTGCCTGAAGGTACAATAATTATATATTATAATCTAAAAAGAGGGAGGGTATAAGGACTCCGAAAAAAGAAAAGATGGATAACCTCTGAAAAACTGGCATGACCCGACCCTCACAAGATTTTCAGATAACAAGATTGTTTCTGTAAAGGTGTTTAACTCACATTGACAGAAATTCAGCAGCAAACCTTTTTCGTTCGTATTCTGTGTTTCATTAACATAAAATTAACTTGGTACGAAAGGATTTTAATTGCTAAGTGTATAGATGTATCGAATAGATTGGTGCGATAGTATCGGTCGAGTTTCACAATATTCTTTTTTTTTATATATTTCAATATATATTCTTTGCTTTTGGAAAGATTTGAAATGACAAGATAATATATGTTATTTCAAATCTATGAATTTTCGTGGAAAGTGTTGTATATATGAGGGCTATCTCATGAAAATGAAAAATTCACCTCTAAAGCCCGATATTGGTGGAAGATGAATTAATCCGAGATAAAGATATCACTTCATGAAGGAGAAATGACGAATAATGCTTTCATCCAAGATCGGTATTTTTTATTATAACATGAATCAATTATTTTCATAAAATAATTATGGTTATTGATTTCAAAAAATATATATATAAATATGGTTATAAAATAATTGGCAGCAGAAGGCCATTGTGGACATAGGCGTGACAAGTGACAAGTTTTATTCTTTCGAATTTGACCAAGCATCTGTACTAAATCTCCAAAAAGACTACTTTATTAAGAAACCCAAATGGGGGCCATATTTATTTCCAATATACATACTTCTGAACGCAATAAATAATGATTTGGAGGGTGGACCAAAGAAAATGGATTGCGATTAAAACTTTTTTTGTATTTGTACGTATCGCTTTTACTTTGTACTTCCGCTGCTCAAATTAATGGCCTACATCAGATGTAGTGCATAGTTGGAGGGTGGACCAAAGAAAATGGCTTGCGATTAAGTCAATTTTTTTTGTATTTGTACGTATCGCTTTTACTTTGTACTTCCGCTGCTCAAATTAATGGCATATCTTAGATTTAGTGCATAGTTGGAGGGTGGATCAAAGAAAATGGCTTGCGATTAAGTCAACTTTTTTTGTATTTGTACCTATCGCTTTTACTTTGTACTTCCGCTGCTCAAATTAATGGCCTACATCAGATGTAGTGCATAGTTGGAGGGTGGACGAAAGAAAATGGCTTGCGATTAAGTCAATTTTTTTTATTTGTACGTAACGCTTTTACTTTGTACTTCCGCTTCTCAAATTAATGGCCTACATCAGATGTAGTGCATAGTTGGAGGGTGGACCAAAGAAAATGGCTTGCGATTAAGTCAACTTTTTTTGTATTTGTACGTATCGCTTTTACTTTGTACTTCCGCTGCTCAAATTAATGGCCTACATCAGATATAGTGCATAGTTGGAGGGTGGACCAAAGAAAATGGCTTGCGATTAAGTCAACTTTTTTTGTATTTGTACGTATCGCTTTTACTTTGTACTTCCGTTGCTCAAATTAATGGCCTACATCAGATGTAGTGCATAGTTGGAGGGTTCAATGCTAAAATGATGTATATGAGTCAAGTCTGAGTCGAGTCGGGTGCAATCGTATCATGTTGCATATAAATTCGAGTTAAATGATGGTGTAATTCGATTGTTCAAGCTAAATTTAGTATTTAATTTGTTCTATTTACCTGTATATGCTCAATGTATTTGTGTTATCACCTTTGGGAAAATTCTCTCGGCCTCAATTGTTTTGGGGCCGTGAAGTCCACATGTAAATGTGTAATTATACGACCCTTAATGAGGTGGTGCTGTTGATATGGAATCACGGTTTACCTATCCTAACCCCTGGATCCGAGTCCCTACCTTTGGATACGATTTACCCGTTCCAATGCACTAATTGCATATTCGAGCGTAATAATATTAATTATGTATGAGATGTTAAGTAAACAAAGTTTATAGTTAAAAGAGAAAATCGAATCATGATAATTGTTGGAATGTGTCGAACAAAATTATATTTTCCAACCAGATGGGCAATGTCTTTAAGTCAAACATGGGAAATATTTGTATTCACTCGATTTCTATCACATTTATACACCAACTCAATATTAAAATATAACATTTTTTAAATAAAAAATATTTAAACTAGCATACTAATCATTTTATATCAATAATGTTGAGTTGATTTATAAGTAAAACTCAATCCGTGTCAATTTCCCCCAAAGACATAATTTTGATTTGGTCATCACAGCTATATAAATGGGTTCTATTGATGAGTTGGTTTCTTTTGCACTCAGTCTTTTTTCCCAGAGTATAGGCACCACGTCAAACATTTCAATAATATCTGATGTCATATTACTAATAATTGTGTTGAGGATCACTGATGGAGGTTAAAGTCTGATGCTATGAACCCACTACTTAGAATTATTAAGGTGATTAATCGCTTCACCTTGTTGATTCCGGCTAAGTGAGCTGTAATATCTCTGGTTCTTAAAGTGATTGTACCAAGAGATTAGATCAATTTGGATTCAGAAACCAAGTGGAGAACACTTGATCTAACTTGTTCTGAAGGGTTCAACGAAGGAGTAAAACACAGAAAAAACATAGAAAGATAAATGACGGGAATTTGTTTATGGAAGTTCGAAGGTAATGTAATCCTTCTACGTCTTCTCTTCTTTCACCGAAACGAAGGATCCACTAGAAGACTTTAATTTATGCAAGCTGTTTGTATAAACCCACTTCAACGAGCTTCACTGGAACTCCTTGCTACTTTGTTGTTCCTCGACAGTGCAATGCATCTAAGAACTTAAGTTGTGCAGACAACATGTTTCATAGTTACATAAATCACTCGTCATTATTAAGCTTACTGGGTAGGTACAATGATTTGAGTGTGATACACACATGATCCTACACATAATTTGGTAATTTTTCAACGATGACGACTGTATATGAGATATTCTCTCAACTAAGATAATATGTCTTCTAAACTTCCCACTGGCTCAATCTCTCACAAGTACATTTAAGATGAGTTGTGTGAAATATGAGATCGTCCTCTCTCTGCCTCCAACTATCATATTGACTTATTGGCTTTCTCTAGTTGGGCTATTATTTGACTTTGCCAGCAACCTTTCTGAGTGAGATCTTGCTGGTGATAGTTTATCTGGTACCTTGCTGACGATAATTTAGTTGATCTATACTTTTCTGTTTTATAAGTTACTTGACTGATATTTATATATTTAGCGATATAGTTTTGTTAAACTCCATCTTTAAGTGGACTAGCCTATTCTTGTTTGAGATCAACGAGCCATTTTGCTGTCCTGACATAGATTAATATCGGTAATCCATAGCTGGACTCATGTAAGCTGGCCTTGAATGGTTGATTGGTGTTGCTAATCATTTTACTAGTCTAATTCTTCTGGCTTGAACTTCAATAACTCTGCGATACCATTTTAGTGGTGATAACTTAGCTGCATATTTGATAGATTTATTAGTGAAACTGAAGAAAAAAAAATTAGTGAACATCAAAATTCATTGTAGTGGCAAAAGGGAGGCTACAAGACACAATTTTTAGTGAGGTCTTGGATTCTAATCCATGCATGTGGGGAATTGTCCAAATTCTTTGTAGTGCTTTGCTTTACTGTACTTTGTAGTTATAATGGTTGTACTTGAAGTTTTTGTGACTTGTACTCTAAAAAACAAAATCATATTATTATGTTTTTCCAATCCCCAACAAACCGGTGTCATACTTTAAATTTTACTTAAAAAAGTGAGAGTGCAACAAAATGTAGACCCAACACTGATACGTAACGACAGAAAAGAGGCATGTTTAAGTCAACAAGCTACGCTCAGACCAATTAACTAAGTTGGTAATTTCATGAATGTCAAACTACCCAATTATGTGTATTTATCACTCTTTTTTATATTATCTTTTCATGTAATATTACAAGATGATAATTTGACCATGTGTGCTTTTAGAAAGAAAAAAAGAGAAAGTTCGGACCTGCACTCAATGATAAAACTTTATTCATCTTTGTACATGAAAAAAACTTGCAACCATTTAAGTCAACTTTAGGTTAAAATAACAAAAAATGCCCTTAATAAGAAAATGCGGTAATCTCAAAAATTTGCAATCTCTTACTTTCAGCACTTTGTTCGATCTCTTTCTTTCACCACTACGATTCAAATCTCCTCGTAAATCTCTCTCGCCAGTTACGGCTTCTTACAATTGGTTTTTCTCTTCATCTCTTCGATTTTCGTTTCATCACTTCGTTCCAGATATTTTTTTAATTATGGTATGTGTTCGTGTGTCTGTGTGTGTATGTGTGTAAGAGTGTATATATATATATATATATATATATATATATATATATATATATTTATATATATATATTGTTTGTTGCTTTTTGAAGTTTTTTAGTTATTATGCAATGGTGTCCGTGCTTCTTTGCTCATTTTCAAAATTTACAGTCTGAAACTTTCAACGAAGAAGATGACCCAGAGAAAAATAATTGGTGCGTTAAAGTTATAAAAAATAACTGGTGCACAAAAATTATAAAAAATAACTGGTGCACGGAAATTATTAACAGTAACTGGTGCACGAAAGATTGAAAATCAGTAACTGATGCACAAAAAATGAAAATAAGTTACTGATGCACGAAAATTAAAATCAGTAATAAATGCACGAAAATTAAAATCAGTAATAAATGCACGAAACATAGAAAAAGTATGTGATGCACAAACCATAATCGCAAGTGGGTGATGCACGAACCATACAATTAATGAAGTTATGCACGAAGCATTTAATTTCGTGCACCAGTTTGTTTTTTGCAAATTTTGTGATTCAGTTAATTAACACAAAGTTTGTGCACCAGTGTTGTATTTTCGTGCATCAGTGTTATATTTTCATGCACCGAGATTATATTTTCGTGCACCAGTTACTTTTTATAATTTTCGTGCATCAGTTATTTTTATGATTTCCGTGTACCAAGGTTATATTTTCGTGCACCAGTAACTTTTTTATAATTTTCGTGTACCAGTTACTTTTTATAATTGTCATTATAAGGAAATAAGATTGTGCATCTGCTACTAGCTATATGTTTTAACAAAGTAGTAAGCGTTTGATCATAAGAGACCTGATAATTTTTATATTCCTTAAGAATTTGACCTATAATCTAAATACTAAGGCTCCAAAGTCTACTTTATTCAAATGAGATCATGTCTATCTCCAATTTACATACTTATAAAAGCAATAGATAATGATTTGGAGGGTGGACCAAAGAAAATGGCTTGTCGATTAAGTCTACTTTACATTAGATTTTTATAATTGCTTGAATCAATTATTTTCGTAAAATAAATATGGTTATTGAATACTTCGCAGCAAGAGGCCATTGTGTTCATATGCGCGACGAGTTTTATATTCCTTCGAATTTGACCAAGAATCTAATACTAAATCTCCAAAGTCTATTTTATTTAGAAATCCAAATGGGTCCATGTCTATTTCCAATCTACATACTTCTAAACGCAATAAATAATGATTTGGAGTATGGATCAAAGAAAATGGTTTATCAATTAAGTCAACCTTTTTGTATTTGTAGGTATCGCTTTGCCTAGTTTGTACTCGAATTAATGTTTTCAGACCTACATTGGATGTGGAGGGTTCAATTCTAACGAGCGACAATCGTACCGATGTTTGTTAAAATAATATATATGAGTCGAGTCGAGTCGAGTCGAGAAAAAATACAATCACTCGAGTCGAGTGATGGCATGTATAATTTGATTTTTCAAGCTAAATTTAGTTTTTAATCTATGAAAATTTGATTTTACATGAAAGTTGTATGCTATTTACATACATCAATGAGAAATTGTATAATGTGTTAACTCCGCTTGACCCGTTCCAATACACTCTTTGCTATATTTTATTAACAAAAATATATTTGTCTTTATAAAAAAATACAATATATATTAAAAAATTTACATTAATGAACACAATGCGTATTCGAGTGTACTAATTCAAACAAGATTTAGAAAATCGAATCATGATAATTAATTGTTGGAATAGGTCAAACGAAATTTTATTTTCTAACTAGATAAATTGATGTTGATGTTGAATTGGTCGTCGCAGCTAGATAATTTGATGTTGATGGTTGACTATATGCAGAGACAATCTAGCCTAAATGTTGAGGGCGGCAAAATAATAGATTTTTTATTGAAGTGGACAAAAATATAGGTTTTTAAAATTTTGGGGTAAAAATATATATACATAATGGCGGACACAGGAATTTTGGGAAGGGGATACAAATGATTCCAAAATAAAAAAAGGTAGGGCAATTTTTTCTTAAAAAAATCATTTTAGGTTAAACCAAAAAAATATTTCGCATGGGGCGCATCGTGTGTATATATATATATATATATATATATATATATATATATATATATATATATATATATATTTGTGTACGTACGTGGATATATGTTACCATGTAGGTGGGTATATCGATAGATATATGGATTTGTTTTGTTTGGTGTGCATACTACAAAAAATTGGGTCCATCAGCGAGGCCGACAAGATCCATAGGCTGTGGGGTCAAGTCATATAACAAGTTAAAAAAAAGTTTGATTATATGGTGAAGTACTGATATATAGTTAAATATTTTAGGAAAGTGATTTACAAAATATATTTTTAGAACAAAGCTGGAAAAAAGTGGGGATGAAGAAATACGAAGCTGGAAAGTAGTTGCTTCATGGGGATGGGTGCAGTGATTTTATCAAGGAGCAATGGGCCTCTTCCTCTCAACCAATTTTCAATATATCACTCCTTCTATATATTTTTTTCGATTATATCCTACCATCCTACGCTATGGGGAGGTCCTGATTCGCTTATGTGAGCGGTATCAGCTGGGTCAAGGGCTTTCGGCGCACTCCTTATAACATTCAGGAAATTATTTTTGATTTTCAATTATATGTAAGCAGACGTCATCTTATATAAATAGTGGTTTATGAAATATAAATGGGACATTTTGTCCTCCAAGTGATGAGATACATTTCCATAGGGTCGAGTACACTTTGTACTTCTTTAATATACATTTTGTCCGATAAAAAAAAATTCACGTAATATATCTAGTTAACATGGCATTAGTAGATTAAATAAAGACGATCGTGTGGTGTATGAGTATACTCACATGGAGAACTAATACGAAAGCTGGAATAAAGAGGGGATGAAGAAATAGTGATATGTAGATGACAGGGAAAAAAACGAAAAATTTGATGCTGCATCATGTGCAAGTATCATGTAGGGCACCATCATCATTAATTTGACATATTTCATCAGATTGGTATGAAATATTCAAAATCAATGAATGGATGTATCTACAAGGATAATACCCTTAAAGATAACATCAAATAAACCGTAGAAAGAGACATGTTAAGTCAACAAGAAACGCGCTGGCCAATTAACTAGGTTGGTAATTTCATGAATGTCAAACTAGCCAAAATGATGTGTATCAATCAGTCTTTTTTTATATTATCCGTGCATGTAATATGACAATATGATAATTTGAACATGCCTTCTTGTAGAAAAAAAATACATCACTGAGCCACCTGTACAATTTTTTAATACGAGTTAAGCTATAACATTAGTTAATATGTACATTGTAAGTTTTTCTCCTTGATGACATTTTCTCTATCAGCCCACAAGTACTGCTCATATTTGACTTGAACATGGCTTGCTCCCCTATAAATACCATCCATGTTTCACCCAATTTTCAACAAGCTAAAGCACATAACAACACTAGCACAAATATTAATATAGAAAAGATGGCCAAATCTGCAATCAACTTCAGCAATTTCTTTGCTCTCTTGTTTTGCTTTCTCATTATTGCATCAAATGGTGTGTAGTCACTACTCGTATATGCTCCTTATGTTCTTCTTTTCTCCCCTCTCCCAAATAAATTATGATAACGAAACTATTGGTTATATGCGCATACATAATAGTGGAAATTGAGGAAAAAACTCTAACTGATAATGCCTAAATGATCCTAAATTCTTGCATGATATTTGGCTTGTCTTATATCTGGTCACGCATTGTGTGATGTGTTTTTTGGAAATCTTGAGCTAGTCTTCCTCCTTCTTGGCGAACACACACACACACAACACACACACACACACACACACATATATATATATATATATATATTATATATATATATATATATATTATGCAAAACTTAGGGTTATATGAATATTCTATGAAAGAAAGTAAACTAACACTAAATATAAATATTCTTGATGTAGAGATGCAAAGGGCTGAGGCGGTTGGATGCCCGAGGTTGAGCCAGACGTCGACGGGAATTTGTCTCAGTTCGTCAAATTGCGATGCCCGATGCAGGTACCGGGAAAGGGCTCAGCAAGGAGCTTGCCACCGAAGGCGCTTTGGGTTTGCTTGCTTTTGCTACTTTTGCTGATAAGTGGAACCAGATTATGTGAAAGCTTTTTTATAATATGTCCTAATTAATAAAGTCTAGCTTGTGTTTGCTAGAAACACATGGTTCATTTACTCCCTTGAACCATGCTACTTTGTGTCAACGTTGTTGTTGTTGTTGTTGTTGTTGTTGTTGTTGTTGTTGTTGTTCTTGGTGGTGCAGCGTGATATGTTTGGAATATTATAAAAAACTAACCTTTTTATGTGAACACTATATCTACAACAATAAATATTTAATACAAATAACTATACATATGTGTGTAACCCTTTTTAAATTTTATAAAACCTAATAAAGAAAAATATATCCAAAACAATTGTAAGATTAACATTAACAAATAGTTAAAATAGCAATTAGGAAAAAAATAGACCATAACGTAATAATTTTTGTTTCTTTTGCACTCCTAATAATGTCTGTTGCAATATCAATAATACCTGACTTTACCAGTACTCGGATGAAAAGAGGATTGAAAGTATTAACCCAGGTTATTACATTAAGACTTAATTTTAACTAATTTAAAGACCAAATTCTATTTTAGAGATCATATTATGTCATGTGGTAGACAAACCCAATGTCGGCACTCGTTGGTTGGACTCGCCACACAATTTTCAATAAAAGATTGACCGCACACACACCACCAAAAAAGAAAAACAAAATCACCTGTCAACATCTGCAATCTATATTCTAAAATCACTAGATTGACTCACCCAAGTTTTCATACCCATCTTTTTGTTTAGTAATTAAATTTTTATGATAATGATGGTATTGCATCATTAACTAAAAATATTTCATATGAAGGCAATATATATATATATATATATATATATATAAATAAGGGGTGGGGGGTCAAATATATATTATATTAAAATTTATATATTTATATTGCAATTTGCCACTCATATTTAAAAAAACCTACAATTTTGCTCATCTCAATAAAAATCATATAAGTTTGCCCCCTCAACATCAAAGCTAGATTATATATATATATATATATATATATATATATATTCTCAAAAGAATACCAAGTAACGAATATTGATGGAAACTAGTCATATGAACAATAACAATAATATAAAGTAAAAATAAATCACTAATAAAATATTAAAATAATAAGATTAATAATAATGAAAATTAAATTAATCAACCCCTAATACTCCATCTTACACAACCATGCGCCGCCATTTCTACCTAATCAAGAACATATAATTTAGTACTTAAAATATTAAATAGAGGTATCAAAATGGGCCAACCCACGAACCCAAATAGGTTGGTCGGTTAAGGCACGCCTCCAAGCGGATTAGAAAATCTCCAACCCAACCCAACCCGCAGCGGGTTAGGCAAGCCAACCTGCCAAAAAAATAATAATAATTTTATTAAATTTTAATGATTAAAATAATTAAATAAATTATTAATAAATTATATTTTTAATTAATTAATTCAACTTTTATTATAAATTAATTGATTGATCAAACCCGCCAACCATGGGCCAGCCCGCCTGTGATATCCAAAAATTAATTGTAGTAATATCAGATTTAATCATAATCATTCGTTGATTTTAATTGTGGTAATTATGAAATAATTACCGAATTGGGATTCTAGGGGATTATTATCCGGTATTGTATTTATTGGATTCAAGGTTCGAGAGTTTCATGATCATTGGTGGGTTGAACCTTTGAATCGTGTTGGTAGTGGGATTTTGAGATTGAAGTTTTGAATTGAGGTTTGAGATATTTTTGAGCGAGTATGAGATAACTCATTGAACACATTTTGTTATTAAAGAGTTTTGGTACAAGTATTTGAGACTCGGGTTTTTAGAGCCTTGATACTATATAAATATCAAGTGGACTCGGTGTTCAATCATTCACTCATCTTTTCTCTCTCTCTCTCTCTCTCTCTCTCTCCTCACACGCGGGTAAACCAGCCGGTTCGCGGGTCTAAGCGGGGCGGGGCGGGTCTGGGTTTTAAGGTGTAGCGGGGCGGGTCCTTGTATTGGCCAAAGCCGTCCCATACCCGACCCGTTGCCATTCCTACATGGATCGTGCACATAGTGATAGTTACTGATATGTGGAGCTTTGTTTTAAATAGACATATTCCACATTAAAATATGAGTCAA
Organism: Haberlea rhodopensis; assembly: GCA_907163345.1. Taxonomy (NCBI): domain Eukaryota; kingdom Viridiplantae; phylum Streptophyta; class Magnoliopsida; order Lamiales; family Gesneriaceae; genus Haberlea; species Haberlea rhodopensis. The sequence goes on along the minus strand of CAJQUN010000358.1, from coordinate 238,708 downwards.
AAGTACAGACCGTGGAAAAAATATAAATCCAACAAATTTTTGGGTTGATTTGGAGATGATCTAGACGATTTTTGATACGTTTGAGCCTTTCAAAAGCTTACCTAATTTTTATCAATCCATAGTGTCCACTTTTGAGCCTAATTGGTGTATGTTTAACATACTATTAGCCCCCATTCAACATTATTTTTTGGCAAACTCATTATACCCACCTATTTTGAGGCTAAATTGAAAAAAATTATCATTATCTAAGGGAGTAGAATGAATCTCATTAGATGCACATGAATTGCTATATTTTGATGAGTTGTTGAAAAAAAATTATGAATGAGAAAATAAAAGAATAGAAAGAGCCTTGAGAAAAAGTATAAAGAGGACCCAAAGAGGCCAATGCTAGAAAAGAAAAATAAGAGAAGCTAAATTTATGCTAAATTATGAACACTGCATGATTATATTATCTTCTTTGTGCTATCCTATTTTTTCTTTGAAGCCGACACCTAGGCCTAACATTACAAGCTTAAAAAAGATATTTTGATCCAAGTCTAGGGAGTGATTACATTAGTCGAGAAATTGTTTGAAAATAGACATATGGGGTGCTCGACGATACTCTTAACTTTCAGTGACTATCATGATTTGATCTATGAAAATTACATGAACCTTGAGAGTGATAATAGCACACACACATTCTGATTTGGAGACATGTTGCTTGATTTAGAAGAAAACATGACTGGTTAAATTTTCTGATTGACTATTGTTTTTCTGTAAGTGAGATGTCTGAGCTACATGATTGATTGCGAATTGGTTCATTTGAATCTTCAATATTGAAATCTACTATTTGATCTTATTTCTTGCTCGAGATGATCAAGTTTAAGTTTAGGGGAGTTGATAAGTGTGATTTTTACACTATTTTACTATGATTTATAGTGGTTTTTGTACGGATTCCTGGACGATATTACGCTTTTTGGTATATATTTGTATGTTTTAGGAATCTAGGTCCAAGTGCGTAAAAGTGGAGGAAATAAGCTAAAAAAGATGAAAATGACCAAATCGAACGAACACGTCGAAGAAGTGATTAAATCTCGGAAATTGAAAATGAAGATTGGCGATCGATCTTGGATTATCACCGATCGATCACGCGTTTACAAAACTTTAGCAACAAAAACTCAGTTGTGGCGATCGATCGCCAAGAACACCGCAATCGATCGCGGCCATCGAGAAAGTTTTGAGGATCGATCTCCATTTCTCACCAATCGATCGCAGATGTGAAAATTTGAAAAATAAAAGCATAATGTTTTGGCGAATGATCGGCAGAACGTCACGATCAATCGTCAGGCGCGAAAAAATCGAGATTTTATTCATTGTTGGATATTTCGTGTCCAAAAACTTTTAAACTCTTCCATCACTATATAAGGACATGTATTGGATGTTTTTGAGGGACCTTTGGCTCAGATTTCAACCTACAAACAAAGCCTCCACCATACTCCATCGGCAACCTTCATCCATACCATCAAACCATTGAAGAGGAAGACAATCCGGGAGAGGGAAGAGGACGCATCAGCGTAAGGAGTCATCTTCTAGCATTCTTTAGTATTTCTAAACTTTGTTCTTCGTTATGTTCAGATTCTTAATGTTTAATTTATTGCAAAACATAATTTTACATTGTTATTTGATTATGATTGTTGGTTAGTTTTGTTGTCAAGACTTAGGGGATCCCATGTTTGAACCCATAATTCAATTTAAGGTTTTTATTGATTCTTATAATTCTATGTGCATAATTTTTTGTTATTCATGCTTTTAAGGGATTGATCATCATTGAATGATTATTTATTACGATTGACTTGACCATACGATGTTGCAATATGATATAGTAAATTAAGCCGTGGATTTCAGATTGAGATCGAGAGATAAAGTCAAATACACTTGTGATAGCAATAGATTTACCAAAATCGAAGGCTAGAAGTCTTTATAAATCGTCATACAATATTGAGTATCAAATAAGTGCATGACCATTGTCTTGTTGCATCTTAATAGTAGAAAACTCATCACCTTAGAACATTTGAATTTAAATCTTAACTAATAGATGAATTATGGGGGATTACACGGGAGAACCGAAGTCTTGATAATTGTCTCTACTGGTCTTATTCTCTTTCTTTACTACTTGTTGGGTTGGATATCGAGTCTTTAGTCAATTTAGATTAATAATCGTCACTAATTATTCGTAGGCTAAATATAGCTAAACTAGTTGAGTTTGGTACTTATTTTCTATTCCCTGTGGGTTCAACAACCTTTTCTTAAAATCTACTATACTAAAACTTGACACCGTGCACTTGCGGTATAATCGCGCTGTTGTGGAATTTTATTGTTTAAATAATCACGATCAAGTTTTTGGGAGCATGATGTGTTTCATTCACATGCACTTGTGTTGATTTGAGCTTTATTTTCAAAAGAATGAGATGCATGAAAGAAAAGGAGCCAATGCACAAGAAGAAAAGGTGCCTTGAGAAAAAAATAGAAAAATGTGACCCAATGGGAGCCAATGCACAAAAAGAAAAATGAAATAAACTACAGAAAGATACAAGGTTTGAAAAAATTCATGCAAGAAGAGAAGCTTATCATTATACTCTCTTGTTTGATATATCCTACCATTTCTTCCATTGAAAAAACACTTAGGCCAAGCTACATGCTAATAAAGACCTACTTGAGTTGTGAGGGCCCGATCCTAATGTGGTGTTTAGTTATCACACAGTGATTAATTTACGTAAACAGCGGAAGAATAATTTCAAATGTCTTGTTAAATGGCCCTAAATTTTTTTCGCATTTTAATATCAATATATATATACGATTCTAGTTAAGCCATTCATTTGCAGATAGTAAAACAACATGATTCAATGTTATTGCAAAGTCCCAAAAATATCAGATCCCGAGTACAATATACACTGGGCATACCCCGGTAAATTTATTTTGTTTTAAAAATCCATACGATTACTGGGAAAGAAAAACCAAACATAATCTGAGCTCTTCTTCATGGAGCTCGGTTATCTCTTGATGCGTCACCAAAAGCATCATCACCACGTCCTCCTGTAAAGCCTGTCATGCCCGAACAACAAAAGACATGACATCCCCCCACAAAGGGGGTCAGTACCCCAGTACGAGAAATAAATAAATCATGTCAAATGACAAAGTATCATGCAATGCATACCATGTATGAATGCGATGTATGAATGGTACAAGGAATCGAATATCAAGATACCAAAAATCGGAGTCCAAAGGAAGGTATCATCAAATCATCAAAGCTCGAGCAGAGAGTGACAGTATACGTACATTGCGCTAGGAAAACATCATCCTATGTACGTTACTGCATCCAGCCTTCGTGTCTAGGTCCGGTCGCACCTACACGTGACTACAGTTACTACCTATACTGTCTGTCATCGCCATGCTCGTCGTACCCGACACTCAGAGTAAGTCAACTCAGTCAAAATCATGGATATCAAGGAAACGATAGCTCAATATGATATGCCCATGAATCATTATGCATTAATGACATATGCAACCCAATGTATCATGCAATCATATGTGAACATAAATTCATGTCAAGTAATCTCACATATCATGAAATCCAAACCATCAAATCATATAAGACATCATATAGTGACAATTAATTCGATTTATCAAGTAATGTCAAAAAGGGTCATGCAATGGTATCATTGCATGCCTTTGCCAGACGTCATGATAAACCTATCTCAACGTACCTCGGACCAACTTTACTTTACCGAGTGCTCCTCAATAATCCCGGAATTCATAAACCTGGTCATATACTATAAATATTATCACTAAGTGTTTAAATGACACAAAAGCTAAAAGAAGTTTTTAAAGGTGTTTTCCTATTGATTTTTCCTTCAAAATCAGACTGACCAGTTTTAGTATAAAATTCATAATAAAATCATATGACTTTCAAATGACCCGATTCTAGTGCTCGAAGTTCAAAAACTCAAAGGACTTCATTTTCATGTCTAATAATGCTGAGCTAATTTTTCCATTAAAAGTAGTTAAAACGCCAAATGCATAGCTTTCAAAATTCTGTTTTCCAGCTCGAGCAGAGTTCGTAAAATCATCCTAACTTTTTCATTTTACATCCAAAATGGTTAATTCCGGTGGCAAAAGATCAAAAACTCAAAGTACTATTACTTCTTTCTGGAGATTTTTCGAAATTCCTAGCCCAAAATGCTCAGGAACTCGAAATATACACTGCATGACATTTCCGCCCACATGCAGGACATGATTTGTACACTTAAAGTATAAAATTCATAACTAATTGAAAATGAGTCCAAAATAGGTCATTCGTTTTTTTAAATTCAAGAGAAAGAAAAGATCTACACGGTCATATGAAAACCGACCACAAATTTGAAAATAAACTTTGTGAAAATTTCGAAATTCTACACTGCATGTGCATTTCCAGCACATACAGAGTTGAATCTGGCATGCTTTAGTAAAATGAGTATATCTTACTCATATGAAGTCCAAATGGTCTCACATTTCAACCATAGAACCGTGACTCATATATCTACAACGTTTGTGTTTTGATCAACTTCAGATTCGGAAGTTACAGAACTCGAAAGTATGGGACAACTTTCTGCATGCAACCATAGTTTCTGCTGAAACTTAGGATAGCATGAGTTACTCTTCTTTTTGCAAAACAAGACTCAAAATTTCGACCCCTTTCTGTATAAAATCGAAGATTAGAAATAAAAAGATGATGATATACCTCTCAAGCTTTCAAAAACACCAAATCCTTGAAGCTCTTCCTAAATCCTATCCAAAACCAAGCTTGCATGCAAGATTGGAGCATGTTTTGATGGAGGAAAATGAAGGTGCTTATTTCGAATTTAATGGAGGCAAGAGGAGAGAGGGATAGCTTGTTGGAGATGAGAGGGATGAAGGGAAATCAGATTGTTAAAAATAATGGCAACCCCATGTCTTGATATAGGTGAGGGGCGATGGGACCTATGTTGGGGAATGGGATTTTTTAATCAATTTTTGTGCCAACTTTGCTCCATGTGTCCAACATGATGGTTGATGGTGGCCGAAAATATAGCATTAAAAATGTAGAATTTGATGTATTTTATGTTAGTTATAATTAGGTGTTGTGATCCGGAACACTTCAACTCGAATTCTTCGCTTTTTAATGACCCGGGTTTACTAACTCGAGGTTAAGCGTACTTAATTAATAACGGGGCCTTACATGAGTTGTGTTTGCAAGTGGCTAAGATAGTGAAGAAGTGTATGCAAGTGAGTTTTTACTTATGTTGGTGTATAACTTGAGCTATTGTGAGTTTTACATTGATTGGATCTATAAAATGTGCATAACTCTTGTTTATGACCACACATAATTTCTCTACTTTGTTGAGTATAAAATATCTAGGGATTGAATTTGTTCCATTGTTAACTTTTGAAAGCCTTTCATGACTATGCATGTATAAAATTATTGAGCCACCAATGTGAGGACAAGTTTTTTTCATTTTAAACTTTGAGCCACAAAAAGTTTATTAGTTTTGGTCTGATTTACTCGAGGATGAGTAAAGTATGAGGGGATTTGATGTGCCTAGAAATAGACACATCTAGTGTATTTAATTATCTACGATTTGGTATGTTTTGATAGATAAATTGATACATATATTTTTTAATCGTATAAATGCTTGAACTTTGGTGTAAATGAAGAAAACAAACTAACAACGATGAATTAAGATCAAGGGATGTCTTAGAAATCATAAGGAATCGAAGACGAGCGAAAAATATTGAAAAGAGCTACGATCAATCGGTGGGAAGGTCCGATCGAATTGCAATTGACGTAACTAAGGAAACAATTTTGAATAATTACCGCTCAATCAGTAAACATGGAGCGATCAATCGGCAAAACATGAAACTTGAAAGACAAAAGTGGAAGAATTACCGATCGATCGGTAAGCGAAACCGAAAAAATAAGGAGACTTGATTTTTTTTCCATTCTATAAGGACTCTAACCCACTTCTCCACCTCCTATAAATACCCCTCCTATAAATACCCCACGAGATTCAGACCTTTTTCATACCTATCGTACACTAGTTATCATAGTTTAGACCTATTTTTCATATTCTTCAATAGTTTGAAGGCGGCTGTGAGGATCAACATGAAGGCGTGAGTGACAATCTCGACGAGTGGTGATTTAATAGTTTGTTTCACTTTTATTTATACTTTCTAGATTAAATTTTGTTGTTTTTAATCTAGTGTGAGTAGCTAAACTTTTATTTTGGTCAAGAATGACAAAACCTTGGATTTATTATTTTCATGAGATTCATGCTAATTGTTGGTTTTTTTATTGAGTATCAAGAGTTTTTCTATTATTGATTGATATGTTTGATTATGAGATTTTCCATATAATAGTTTTGCATACAATCTAATGCATGGCCTATGAAGCAACTATGACTTTGTGTGTGTGAGATTGTTAAATTCTTAGGGGAAATAGTTGACTAGAAAAATATATAGACGAATGGATTATATTATCTAAGTTTTATCATTCTCATTAGTTTTGAAAGCTATTGCTAATATTAATCTTATCTGTTGTTGTTTTAATTGATTAATCGGTAAGGGTTAACTTAAAACACGTGGGCTATTTTAACTATGAATAATGTGAGGTTTAATCTTCAATGATAAATATTCAAATAAAATTTGAATCTTTTGTGAGAATCAATGATTGAATTCATGGTTTCAAGGTAGAGCGGCCTAAACCAAGATCTTCTTTCATTGATAATTTAATCAATTTGCTTTAGTATAATTAACTAACAAACCCCATATTTCATGGTTTTATTTTTATTTTCATTAACACGAGAGATCACACCTCCTAGTAGGATCGATCCCTACTCACACTGCATAATTGTTATCAATCTTAAGGATTGAGTGAGGTTAATTTGGGTGTACACGATAAGCGCACACCACGCATCAAGCTATCCAATTGAATTGACATAATTGGATTATGAGTTCAAAGTTTTGTGTTTGTTTTTGGGCAAGTGGGAGATTGTTAGCATATGTGACATGCAAGCCAAAAATTGGCATGTTGGACTTTATGCACCCAAAGACTATTAGTGATACACTGACATCTATAAATATATCACATGTCCCATAAACATGATGATACAACTCTATAAACCATAATCACATAATTCTCGTCGTAAAATATCCCCTTTTACAGTAGCCTGAGATCAGGGCATGAAATAATTGTATTAGATACAATCACATACAGAAACATTGGAAGATAAATGCTACGTGGAATAAAGATAAATGCTATGTGGAACAAATTGCTATTTTATGGGAGTTACCGTTTATATGAAAAATTGTTACAGTAAAACCTCTATAATTTAATATTGTTAGGGCCATGAATTTATTAATTAGAGAGGTTTTAATTAATCTATAAATTAATAATTTGTCAATTTAAAGAGTGAAGCAACCTCAAGGAACTTAATGAATCAACTTGTGAAGAAGGCATTCATGAGCTTAAAAATATGATTAATAATCTTGATTATCGCAATAAAATATATGTCAATCACATGTTGAATTATCTATGTGGAAATGATGAATTTTCATAGATCTAAAAGCTTAGAAGAAACGGTGTCTGGTTTCATTAGAACTTTGTTGATGATGAAGTTGATCATAATTCAATACCTTCAATACCAAATCACGCGAAAGAAGCACTCATATAGACAATAAGTCCTTACAATTTTTTGTTGCAGTTCGAGTACACTACTCCGGAGCTTTTTAATGCAATGAGAAAAGTTAAAAGATTGAATCCATTTATATTTAAAGTTCGAGAAAAACACCTAGTCTTGTTTGTAATTTTAGAGTATTATTAATTTATTATATTAATGGGACTATAGATTTATATAACGGTCTTCCTAACTATTATTATCTTATTAATTTATCAAAAATAATAGTTTTTAAACTGGCACAAGTTGAGACCGAAAAAAAATATAATTTTAAAAAAATTATTAATTTATCGAGTATTAATTTATAAAGATTTTACTATATATTTATACTACTAAATTAGTGCCATCTCTTGAAAGAGTCAACTCTAGAAGCCTCGTAAATGCGTTAACTCTGTTTGACCCGTTCGATGCACTTCTTGATAATTTAATTAAGTAGGAGATCTTTCATTAATTTGGTTAATCCTTCCAACAATCTAAGTCACATAATCCTCCTACCCCCCTTCACGCATTGGCGCTCCGGCCGCGAACTGGCGAACTCGGTGCGCGTGCGGCGCATTAAGGCGACTTAAGAATTTCTAGTTCGCGCTTTAAGAATTTCTAGTTCGCACACTAAGATTTTATAATTCGCGCACTAAGATTTCCTAATTCGCGCATTAAGATTTACTAAGTCGCGTACTAAGTTACTAAGTCTTGTTAATCCTCCTTAATTCTCCGATTTTTTTTATTTTTTGTAATTATAAAAAAAATTCTTCGATTTTGGGTTTAGATGAATTTTTATGGTTTCTAGGTATTTCGGTTCGCTAAGAAAATTATATTATATGGTAAATATATAGATAATGAATTATGAAAAGACATAATAACATATGAAAGATTAAAATATGTGATAAAAGAAAGTATGATAAATCTATGATTTTGTAACATTTTGCGGAGTAAATAATAATAAATTTGAATCTTAATTTTTTGCATGAAAATTAATAGAATGAACTTTATAAATAAAACTTTTATTTTTATTGAGTTAATTTAAATGTTTATATTAGTCATTTCATAAAGTAATAATATAAGTCTCCGTATGAGTCATTTTTAATAAATTCATATTATTACCAAACATGTTGAAATAAATATGAACAATTTGGTTTCATTTTTCAAATTCGTTATTTTATATCTTAAAATAAAACAAAACTTTAATACTTCATTTCTATTTCTACAATATATTTTTCGGAGAATTCTTACTAGACGAACGATCAAATACAAGATTCAAATTACGTTGTATCACTGGCTATAAAATTTTTGCAAAGTTGCAAATGTTAGATTCTTCAATAAAATCTAATTTTAATGTTTTTTTAAGAATGGTAAAGCTGCAAACACCAAAGTTGTTAAGAACTTCATATTGTAAATTTGTAAATAATATAATAATGATGTGAGTTTGTTAAATATGATGTATATTATGTATGTTTAACTTCATTTCATCAGTGTGTATGTATATATATTTATTTATTTATTAATTTTTAATAGGCGCATTAAGCCGCACCCGCACTCAATTTTTTTGCAAATTGACGCACTTACGCATCCGCATCCGCATCCTCATCCGCTCCCGCATCAGACTTATGTGACTTAGCCAACAATACACATTATTAAAGATATATAAATATATATACGCACCCACTATTTTTTATTAAATGCGAGGCCAATTCACGTTTCCCCCTTTATTTTTTAGTAATAAAATTGGCCTCGTCAAACTATTACTACTCACAACTCTTAAAATAAGGGGCGGACTCATGATTTTTTTTTTAGGTCAAAAACTTTATTTTTTGAAAAAATACATAAGATTAAAAAAAAAATTGAAAAACTTTATTTTTCATTACATTTTTTTGGAGGTGCGGGTGCTCCTCACATCCCTGGTCCGCCGCTGCCTAAAACAACAACAAAAAAAATATTAAAAGCACAAGGAAAAAAACTTTAAAAATTTATAAAAAACCCTAGAATTTATTCAATCAAATTAAATAAATAATGAAAGTAAACAAAATTATTTGAAATACGTACTATTTACTACCAATGAGGCATTTTGATGGTTCACTAATATCTTTTTTTACAAAATCATATTAATCAAACAACATAAATTCCCGAACCTAAACCAACCAAACAAAAAACAAATCATAAAAGCACAAAAAATAATAATGAGTAAACTAATAACACAAAAAGTATTCACTCAAAGCTTATTACCCTAGGTCGGAACAAATTAAAAGTTATTTCTTTATATTCTGGTAGACTGTTAGAATAATTTTTTGGTCGCGCAAACCAAACAGGAATGATGACACTTAAATAAAAACAAAAACCTATTAAATATATATTTATTTTATTAAATATACATTAACATGAAAAGATTTAGTTTAAATGAACACGATGCGTATTCAAGAATACTAATCTATGCTATCTATACTATATTTTAAAGTGTAGGGATAATAGAGTAACTATATTGGTAAAGCCTTTTTCATAATTTCAATATTGCCCCTCATGTTATATTATGCCAATTTTTTTGTATTTCAAGAATACCCTCACATACAAAAACAAAATCTATCAATTTAAAATAAAAAACACAAGGTTCATTCAATTTAAAAATATAACAATTTAAATAAATAAAAAACCAAAAAACTATTATATTTTATATAATTCAAATAAATAAAAGACAAAAAAATTACTAAACAATAAATAATTTTTTAAAGATTTATTATAATAAAAAATATATTATATAAAATTGTATTTACACGCAACACGTGTAAGGATCACTATTATAAATTATGTATGAAATGTTAAGTAAACAACATTTATAGTCAAAACGGAAAATCGAATCATGATAATTGTTTGGAATGGGTCAAACAAGATTATGTTTCTAACTAGATTTATTTTATATTTCACCTAGGAATATTAAAAATATTGTAAAAACAAAAAAAAAATATTTCCTCAAACGAAGCTCAATCACTAAACAAAACAAATACTTTACCAAAACATTTGGGCAATTTCTTTATGTAAATAATTTATCATTGGTTATCGCTGTTGGATAAATTGGCTGAATTGGATTTTGGTCACAGTTTTTTCCACCGGAATATTAACATAACGTCGGATATTATATTTCAATAATATATGACGTCATATTAGTAATAAGTGGTGCCATATTTTAAATTTTATTAACAAATTAATAGTGCAACAAAATATAGAGCCAACTGTATATTGATACCTATACAAACATTTTTTTAGAAACTCAGATACTAACACGGTCTCACTTCTATACACCCAAACTTACAAATACTAACATACATACAAATATATACATATATATTTATGTATCTTGCTCTTTATAAACACCCGATTAATATAAATATTTTCCGAGACTAACACATTTTGAATCACAAGCTAAGATTATATATAGAGAGAGGTAGAGTCATCCTAAGTGCTATAGTGGGCTCTGGCCCATGCAAATTTTATATAACAAAAAGTTGGGAAAATTTTGGGTCGGTACCATTAAGTAAAAGATTTTTCGGCCCAGTCACCCCAAAAAAAGTTCTTTCAACTAAGTCCATTTTTGAATACAATAACCAAACTAACCCCACTCATGAAAACACTATACACCGCATGAGTAATTTTTATATGCACCGCATGCGTAATTTTACATGCACCGCGTGAGTAATTTTACATGCACCGCATTAGTCAATTTTTACAATCACCGCCCAATTTTACATGCACCGTATGAGTAATTTTACATGCACCGCATGAGTAATTTTTACATGCACCGCTCAATTTTACATGCAATGTACGAGTAATTTTACATGCACCGCATGAGTAATTTTTGCATGCAACGTATGAGTCGATTTTAACATGCACCGCTCAATTTTACATGCACCGCATGAGTAATTTTACATGCACCGCATTAGTAATTTTACATGCATCTCATTACTTAATTTTACATGCGCCGCATGAGTAATTTTGCATGCACCGCATGAGTAATTTTTACATGCACCGCTCAATTTTACATGCATCGTATGAGTAATTTTACATGCACCGCATGAGTAATTTTTACATGCACCGCTCAATTTTAGTTGCAATCTACGAGTAACTTTACATGCATCGTATGAGTAATTTTTTCATGCACCGCATGAGTCGATTTTAACATGCACCGCATAATTTTACATGCACCGCATGAGTAATTTTACATGCACCACATGGTAATTTTACATGCACCGCATTAGTAATTTTACATGCATCTCATTACTCAGTTTTACATGCATCGCATGAGTAATTTTACATGCACCGCATGAGTAATTTTTACATGCACCGCGCATTTTCACATGCACCGCGTGAGTAATTTTACATGCACCGCATTAGTCAATTTTTACATGCACCTCTCAATTTTACATGCACCGTATGTGTAATTTTACATGCACCGCATGGGTAATTTTTACATGCACCGCTCAATTTTACATGCAATGTACGAGTAATTTTACATGCATCGCATGAGTAATTTTTGCATGCACCGCATGAGTCGATTTTAACATGCACCGCTCAATTTACATGCACCGCATGAGTAAGTTTACATGCACCACATGAGTAATTTTACATGCACCGCATTAGTAATTTTACATGCTTCTCATTACTCAATTTTACATGCATCGTATGAGTAATTTTACATGCACCACATGAATAATTCTTACATGCGCCGCTCAATTTTACATGCACCGCATAAATAATTTTTACATGCATCGCATGATTATGGCAAGATCGATTATTGTTAAAGCTTGTTCATCGAAAATTTTAATAAGCTTATTGATGGGGAAGTCGTGCTCGTGGACAAACGTTTCATCAACGATGCAGCATTAAAAGATCTGAAATCTACAGCATTCATGGCCAAAAATGGAGGATCCTATCCCAGGCCTCTTCACATGGGAGTTTACAGAGCAAAATGCACAGCATCCATTTTTTTTTTTTTGAATTGCCTCTCAAACTTTCTTGTATTGTTGTGATCTGTAGCCGATCGAGCAATTAGAGACAAATTTTTTTTTTTGAATTAAAAATGTGCGCTCAAGAACCTTGTGCACAATATGTAGCTCCTCCACTAAAAATGCTCTTCTGATCCTGAGAAAATATCAGCCAATCAATCTTCACTCGAAATTCAACAAAAGCAAAATTCGGCGCTCAAAACTGTTTATTCAATTCAGGCAGAAGAATTGAAAACAAAGTCCAGCCATGATCGTGATGAAGAATGGAACTGATGATTGCACAATGAGAAGCAGTGAGAAAATGCTAAAAATTCGATCTGCTCATGTTGTTATAATCAAATTCGGAATTGAAATTGTCGTTGCGTATCTTGGGGATGAAGATGCAGAGCAATGGGTGTTTTAGTCATAATCAATGGACCAATTAGATTAGGGTTTGATAAAATGGACTTCTTTGAAATAAGTTTTCTAAAAGATGTATTTAGTTGAAACAAGATTTTTTTGATAGAATTAATTGAAAGATGTTTTGGAAAGTATTACCTTATTGTAATTTCCTCAAAAAAGTTAGCTTTGAATTTTCAAAACTTTCACCATTTAGCCAAATTTTCAAAATCCTAGTAGCCCTATTTATTGTGCGGCCAGTTATATATTTGTTTTTAGTTGCTTTGGGGTAGATGACTCGTTACGTTAGAGAACTGAATTATATATTTTATACTGAACCCATTGTAAAAAATATGAAAAAGCTATATTTAGTATTTTGAAAATTGGACCAGACTGATCGAATAACTCGGGATTTAATCCCATAGATGATAAATCTTTCGTCTATAAATTCAATGAATGAATTACCTCTCGATGATCTTGAATGGAATCAATATCATGAATAACAATATCTGATCTATCAAATCAACTCGTAGTCAAGACTTGACGATACTTGGTTCGGTCTGATTGACCATCTAAACCATCATGCTAAAAAATTGGTTCGAATCGGATTGAACGCGGCAAAGAACCAGTCGTCGGTGAATCGGTCGATGGGAAACCGACATATTCCTTCATTTTTCTTTTCTTTTTCTAACTTTGTTTTATTTTTATTTTTGTAAATTTATAAGCCAAAATTTTAGAACAAAAATATATTACCTATAATTAATAGTTATTAAATAAAACTTTATGGATGTATTATAAAAAATCCATATAAATCCATCATATGTGTCTTATATATTATCTATAGATATATTTAGTTGTTCGTAAAGATGTTAATAATTTCATATTTTTTTAACAATATTTTTTTATTATTTTGGGACATTGTTATTTTTGGGTATTATTTGTTATTATATATATATATATATATATATATATATATATATATATATATATATATATATATATATATATATATATATGGTGAACTTCATATAGACCACAACTCCTCTAGTTTGAACAATAACATCTACCTCCCCTACAGTTTATTTTTATATCAAAACTGGGGGAGGTACTTGTAATTTTTCTTATATGTTTACAAACTATAGATGGTGTTATTGTAATACAACTATTCTACAAGAGAGACAGATGTAACTGTTCAAACTAGAGGGGACGTTTGTAAAACAGACAATATAAATGAAACATATGTAATTATCCCTATATGTTATTGTTGGTTCGATGCGATTTTTGAAGTTGAGCATGTTATGTTGATTTCATGATACTTTTTTTATTATGAACAACTTAAAATTATGACAAGTGCATTGTATATATTTTATAAGAATAAAAATAAATATTACATCATTCTGACATCATCATCGGTCGAACCTGTAACAAGTGATGGCACCGATTTTATATTCATTCCAGTTTTGCAAACACTATGTATATCTAATAAACCTTTGAATGACTCTAAATATAAAAATAATTCCCCACCATTTCCCAGACTAATTAAAATAAAGCAAGAGAACTTGTTTTTTGGACATAACAACTCTATATATAGTTGCACAAATCTCATGACATTCCCCGCAGGCACCAAAGAACAGAATATGTGCCAATTGATATAAAAAGATTATGCATTTTACACAAATAAATTATTCTTAACTAGATTTATGCCTCGCATCACTACTACTCTAACCAAATATATTGTGTCCTCTCACCGCCGTACAATTTTTCCTTAAATTTCTCTCTTCGTTCTATTTCTTGCTTCAGTTCTTGCATTTTCAGTCGGGCTCATTCATCAAAAGGTTAGTTTAATTTGTTTTACATGATATAATTCATGCATGTGGCATGTCTATCATCCACTCATTCATCTAAAAGCACGAGCTTTATAGAATGATTGATTAATTTATTATGTATTCTCTAACATACGGCAATCAATCGATCGCTAGGCTGACGATTGATCTCTAGATTATGGCGATTGATCGCTAGGCTGGCGATTGATCTCTACTTTTCTTGCGATTGGTCGCTGTCATTATGCTCTTTTCTTCCACTTATCTTGGTCTACTTTTGATCCATCTTGATCTCCAAAGCAATTTTTTTACCTTTATTCATTATTATTAGCTATTTTTCTTCAATTCCACCTACATTCATGTGTAGTTGTTGTTTATGAGTTTTGACCCAAGATGTCGGTGTTAACCATAATTAACCGATTTCCGGGGCAATGTCTACATTCCAATGTGAATGCTATACTTTTAAAATGGATTGGTTGGAGCCAAAGTTTCATAAAACGGGATTCTCGGTTGAGTTTTTGGCTATCTTTTAAACTTGTAAAATGATATATTTTGGGTATTATGCATGCTTTGTCGGTGGGCTTTATTTTGGTAATCGTCATGGATAGACAATAGATTTGGAAGTTGTGAACGTGCTTGGGCACGTGATTGCATGCCTATGTTTAATTGGGAGTTATTTGCATGTTAGCACTTAACTCATCGGGTCGTGGGACTCAGGCAAGGTTGGACTCAAACTACGGAATCATAAGGTATGTATGACGTACGAGCATAGCCCTTTTATATAATTACAATTTTTGAGTACTTGGTACACCGTATTGCAATGAATGTGTACGGGAATGCATGATATATGGTATTAGCAATAAATATATATGAAAATGCATGGTTTATGGTAATTGCTACAATGGATATATATGCACTGGGAATCATATGGTGCCGCTTTTGAGCGAGCAGTGATTAGGATGTCGTCGCCTTTGAGCGAACATCGGTTATGACGCCACTGCTGTTGAGCATGCGTGGGAATGAAATGCCGCTATTATAGAGCGAGCAATGGAATAGAACTATGGAACCAAAAGTGGGATATATGGAATATTTGTAATCATTGTTTAATGGTTTGATGCTATTGATTATGACATCAGTATATGGCTAATGGATATGTTAATCAATATAATGATTAACTGGCATTTGAGAATTTGATGGTTTCAGTGTTTTGAGAACAGAGACAGTACAGGAAACCCCGGATGAGGATGATACCATCCAGGGAGTATATTTTGTATTTCATAGCATTTAATTGTTGTAAATTATGAATTGTATTATTGGATTTGAGATATTGGTATGCTCACCCCGTGTGGGGGCTGTCTCTGTTGGGGCAGGTAATTAGGTACATCGATGGCTTTGGAGTTGAGCTCGAGCTGTGGATTTGAGGTGCTTCCAGGATCGAAGTACCAGCGACGGTATTGAGCATGATACGTTATACATTAGATACACGCATACTTATTCGATGCTCGCATGTGAGTACTATGATGTGTATATGGGTTGTATAAAGAAGGCAATGGCCTTTCTCTCTTCATTTATGAGTAGCATGCAATTCTTTATTGAATTGCTAAACGAATTGAGAATATGTTAGTGTATTATATTGGTGCATGAGATTTAAGTGGTCATGGTTGGGGAAACAGGATATTATATTGAATAATGTAAAGAAATCTTATTATATGCATGATTGGCCATGATGATAAGTGATTTTCCCCCTACATGTATGATTGTATGCACTAATGACATGGATTAATACACTAATAACGGGTTAAGGGCACGGGGGTCCTTACAGAACCCGAGTCATTCTAAAAGAAAATATGAGTTTTTACTATCGGATGCCGAAGGCTCTTCATTTCTCGTAGTATTAATCACATATATATACTTATTTCTAAAATGACACATGACATCAAATCCACATAAAAATAGTAACAATAATGATAAGGGATAATTACATCTGCACCCCCTCGACTTTGGCATAAATACAAAAAGCTCCCATCGACTTTGGAAAATTAGAGAGACCTCCGCTCCAGACATTACATCGTCAAAAACAATTAACAGAATGCTTGAAATGACGTTTTTGCCCTCTTGTATATTTAATATAAAATTATCAAAACATTACAAATACACCCATCATACTATATGTAATATAAAATTATCAAAACATTACATATACACCCCCTATAGTATACTACATATTATAGTTATACTCCCTATTGTGTCATATTATTTTTATTTATTTCTTTTATTTTTTTGAAATTTCTTTCATTGTTTCTTTTTTATTTATTTCAAAGAACTATTTGTTAAATATTTTAAAACTTTAAACTAGCTTTTATATTAATGACAATATTTTAAAACTATTTATATATAAAAATACATTCAATATTATCTATTGTATTATTATAATAATAGTATTGTTTTTGTAATTATAATGATAAAATGATATTGTTTTAGACCATGATCTTTAATCACAATTATATGTTTAGACGTTGACTTTAAATGATATGTCTTAGGCATGATCTTTAATGTCACTCGATGTTTTATCGAATCGGTTTATTCGATTTGATATAAAAATCAGCCACTTCGGTTGGCTGAAAAATAAATTTGGTCGGTTCAATTTAAAATTCGGTTCTGAAGCTCACCCCTAGTCGAACTCGTATATGGGTAGTTTGTTTTCAAATTTTAGATTTTTATCCAGTTCCTCAAATTATTAATCATATATTATTTATATTTTAAATCATTTATTGAAAAGTACGATGATTATATATTATCAAGTTCGGTATTTTTTGGCTGACAAATATTTATTGACGTCAATTTCAAAAATGGCAATCGAACATATTATTTTTTTAAATTTGACTTTCAATTCAATTTAATTCAAAATATTACACAATGTCCTTATTTTTAACAAAAAGTTTTTAAATGGATATATATATATATATATATATATATATAATTTTTATGGTATATATTGATATTTTACAAGATTTGATAAAAATGATAAAGATTAAAATTATTAGAAAAATAAAAAAAAGATTTGAGTAAGTAATAATTATATTTGAATAAACAATTCAAAATATTATTACGATCACACCCCTTATAAAATATCATAATTACAAAGGCACTATCTCTAAAAATTGAGGTCAAAATAGTGGTCAAAGTTGACCATGAGCAATTTGGGGTTTCCAATAAAAATTAAGGGAGGTTTTTGTAACGGTCGTTAATTTTACTAACGGCAGGGGACGTCTCTGTGATTTTTCAAAGTCGATGGAAGCTTTCTATAAATAAGTCAAAGTCGAGGGGTATTTGATATAATTATCCCTAATGATTATTACTTATGGCAATAATAATTTATTAAGGTACAGATTAAATTTCAAAAGTGTGTCGGTTGATGAAGAGTGTGTCACAATTGTCACTTTAAGTGGACATTATGCAAGAATGAAGTAATTATCCATGCACGAACTGTTCTTTTGTCCCTTTTATCAAATCTTGAATTCAAAATAATATATAATGTTTTCTGATTTAGTTACCAAAATTTATATTTCATAGGAACTGCACATATATTAATTATGTGTGCGTGTGTGTTTCTTGAAATTTCATTTTTTTTTCAGAAGAATTGAAGAAGGGATAACTATGGATAACAATAAAAGAAATGTTGGGAAACAATTTCAAAAAAGCTACTTTGATGTGTTGGGACTGTGTTGTTCATATGAGGTTCCAATAATCGAAAGAATATAAAATCGCTCGATGGAGTCAAAGAATTCTATTATTGTCCCGACTAAAACTGTTATCGTTGTTCATGATTCTCTCCTCGTTTCCAAATTCAAATAGGTAACTAAATTTATTATTATTATTATTATTATCATGTCCTCATCATCATCATCATCGTCATCAATGATAAAGGCTGATTTAGTATATTATCTTTTATTTCAAAATAAATAAATTTATTGCTCCTAAGGCTAGACATATAAAATGCTATTATCAATGCAAGATTTTGCATTTACAATGTATCAAGACTTATTATCGACTCCATTTAGTTCTCGAGCTATTTATTTTATTATTTTTGTGAACTGATAATAAAAATGTGAGAAAATTATAAAAAAATAGTCTAATAGGATAGAGATATCAATCTCATAAGATAGAGATATTTGTAATAATAGTCCTAAACTATTATGAATAAACAAATATATTTCCAAAACAATTATTTTTTAACGAAGTAGTATTATATAGATGTTTTTAACAAATACAATCTCAAAAAATTCACCCTAAAATGTGGAAATACCGATAAGTAAAAACCATAGTGCTATATATGGAATTTAAGATATACATCATTTTATTATTTTTGTGTGATGTGTTGTTTGTGTGGAACCCTTTACATCATCACTTTAAAGTGAAATAGAAATTGTTTATAAGAGATTGTCAAGGGTATGTTTAGATTGACAATTTAAAATAATGAATTTTAAAGTAATTTGGATGAATTAAATGTTGGTGAATTTCAAATTCACTTTGACTTGTATTAGTAACTGTCATCGATTTCAAGTGTATCTAATATGATGGCTATTTGAAACCTAAGTTTGAATCCTCTCTCAAATTAAACTCTTCCATTGAAATTATAAAACGTAGGAAAAATTCAAAAAATCGTGTCGTAAATTGGCCTATATAGGATTTTCGTCTTCTAATTAGTCAAATGTCTTTGTGCAATAGATTATTTTCTTACATTTTAGTTCATTTTCGTCATACTAGTGATATAAAGCCTTTTGGGCAAATCATAATCCCTGTTTAGAGAGTAATCACAATGTGATGCGTGAGCTGCTGTATAATTTAAAATATTTTATTACACCGTTACTATAAACTATATCTTTTGGTAAACCGACACACGTCCTAGAATTTGTATCAATGTCAATGTTGTGTATTCAATTCCCATGAGTTGTAAGGTAGTCAAGTATTGGGAGGGAGATTGTTGGGTGCAATAATTACACCTATTTGGAGAGTAGTTCAAACGTAATAACTGGACTACTGTACGGTTTAAAAGATTTGTGTTGCACCGTTACAACCAATTATAGTTATTTTGTAAATGATTGAAATTATAAAGCTGAATATAGCTGACATGATACTGGATATTGTGAACATAGTGCCAAATATTTCTGATAGATCAAGCTAAAATTGAGAAGTCAAACGAAAATCATAATGAATGTGATGTTGGACGTATGTAGGTTTGAATGTGCGATAGTGTATGGGTCCATCCGGTGCATAGAAGAATAATCCCTGGATGACTAGTCTCTGCACACCCACCTTGTGTTTTTCATTTGCTTCCAATCAACAAAATTTTGAATCCTTACAGATTATCTTGTATGATGCATGATAAGGTGTATTGTAATGTCCAAATATATATCTCTATTATGCAGATATTGTCAATAGTATTGAGTTTTAATTTTGTTGTTTATGGCATATGAGGTGGGAATGTATTTTATATGAAGATTTATTAAATGTAATTGCAGATGGATATGAATCCATTATTTATTTTCTTTATGATTTAATTTGTGACAGTTAAGGCATTGAATCAAGCAAGATTGGAGGCAAACGTGAAAGTGCATGGGACAAGAATTTCAAGAACAGATGGCCAAGCCCTTATGCAATTGCCAGTGGTGCATTACTTTTGCTTTCATTTCTTAAAAATTTGTATAGTCCCCTTAAATGGTTAGTCATCGGTGCCATTGCTGTTGGGATTATACCCATTTGCTTGAACGCTGTTGCTTCGGTTCGAAACGTGACACTTGACATCAACATTCTCGTTTTGATCACAGGTATGTTATCGAGTTTTTTACTCGATATATTCCAAAAAATTAAAACGTAAATTCAAAGTTCAGAGTCGTGGAGTGGCTTTATATTGAGATATCACTAACAAGTACTACATATTCCAGTTTCAGGATCAATTGCTCTCAAGGATTACTGGGAAGCTGCCACAATTGTGTTCTTGTTCACAACAGCCGAATGGCTCAAATCCAGGGTCAGCCACAAGGTAATCACTGCACCAGCCCCTCTAATTTTTACATCTATATTTAAATGTTGTGTAGGCCAATATCCAACAACGTAGATTTCTTACAACCTTGTAGGCTACTTCCGTCATGTCATCCTTCGTAAACGTTGTCCCCCGTCGAGCCATCCTAGCTGAAACTGGCGAAGAAATCAGTGCAGATGAAGCCAAGTTAAAACACTATTCTTGTTGTGAAGACTGGTGAAACAATACCTATAGATGGGGTCGTTGTGGAAGGCAACTGCGACGTAGACGAAAAAAAATTGACAGGTGAATCATTTCCTGTGGCTAAACAGAAAGATTCCACAGTTTGGGCTGGCACAATCTATCTCAATGGTAATAATATATGTAATTTGATCTTGTAACTTAACTATTTAAGTTTAGTTTGCGATATAGATGAGCATGAAATTTACTTGTTTTGGGGGATGTTTTTAGGCTATATTAGTGTAAAAACAACCGCTGTAACAGCAGATTGTGTGGTGGCAAGAATGGCAAAGCTTGTTGAAGATAATCAGAACAAAAAATCCAGAACACAGATTTATAGACAAGTGCGCTAATATTATACACCAGGTTATTATACTATCATATGCAACCTTTTCTTTTCTATTTTTATGTTAAAATCAGCTTGTCAAATGGGGAGTTGGTACCATCAATTATGGCTACAAGAAAAAATGTTAACAATAACTTTTTTTCGAATTTCTTGCAGCCATTGTGGCGATATCGGCTTCTTTGGCCTTAGTTCCCTTAGCATTCCGAGTTCACAACCAGAGAGAGTGGTACCATTTGGCTCTAGTGGTCTTAGTGAGTGGATGCCCTTGTGCTCTTCTTCTGTCTACACCAGTAGCCATGTTTAGTGCACTTACGAAGGCTGTAACGCTAGGGGTTCTGATTAAAGGGGCAGATTATCTTGAAACGTTGGCTCACGTAAAGATCATGGCTTTCAACAAAACTGGGACGATAACTAGTGGAGAGTTTTTGGTGGTAGATGTAAATCATTGCAGGATGATATTACCTTGAACACTTTGTTATATCGGTACTTACGTCAAACTGAATATATCTTTTGCATCTAATTACGGGATCATGACTGTCTTTCTGTAAATAATATTTACAGGATATCGAGCATCGAGACCAAATCAAGTCATCCAATGGCAGCTGCTCTGATAGATTTTGCTAGATATTATGATATATAGAGCCAAAGCCTGAGAAAGTGGAGAAATTTCAGAATTTTCCAGGAGAAGGAATTCGTGGAAGAATTGATTGATGTTGAAATATACGTGGGAAACTCTGCTTCAAGAGTAGGCTGTACTACTGGTAGAAAACTCAACCTCTTCAATCGTCGGTTACCAAAAAACCAAAATTTTTAGAGCGCAACTAAAATTTTTAACAAAATTTACACATTGAACAGGGCTACTGCCCCTACTTAACCCAACTGGATCATCCTATCTTGATCTTTTCTTGCACTTCTTTTCGAAATCCAGTTCCACAATTAGAAGGCTACAACGTTGAAGGAAAGTCCATTGGTTATGTTTTCATGGGTTCATCTCCGATTGGCGTTTTCTGTCTCTCGGATGTATGCCGAACAGGAGCAAAGGAAGTGATCAACGATATCAAGTCATTAGGCATCAAAACTGTGATGTTAACTGGAGATAGTCATGCAGCTGCCAAGTATGCAAAAGCTCAGGTAGGACAGTCAGTTGAACCGAATATGATTTGATTTCCAGTTTCAAAATCTTAATTATTTATGACAGGAAATAGAACAAGATATGCTCCCACCGTTTTTTTCCCCACCAGTTAGGGGTTCTTTGGATGTTATTCACGCCGAACTCCTACCAGAAGACAAATCAAGAATCGTTACCGAATTACAAAAGGAGGGTCCAACGGCCATGATTGGTGATGGCGTGAACGATGCTCCTGCATTAGCTACAGCAGACATTGGTATCTCCATGGGATTTCAGTCTCAGCACTCGCAACAGAAACAGGAGGCATTGCCCTTATGTTGAACGACATCCAAAGAATACCAAAAGCGGCACGATTAGGCAAAAAAGTGAGAAGAAAAGTCTTTGAGAATGTGATAATATAAATTTCAACTAAGGCTACCATTGTAGGATTGGCTATACCCGGCCATCCGCTCGTTTGGGCTGCCGTGCTTACTGATGTTGGAACATGCTTGTTGGTGATCTTCAACAGCTTGCTGCTGCTTCAAGGAACGCCTACACGAGAGAACAATTGGAGTCGATCAAGTTCTCACGAGCACCATCACAAACACAAGTGCCATACTGCAGACAGTTCACCCCATACTCGTGACTCTTGTTGTTCTGATATTGAGTCGCAGAAGAAATGTGCTGCTAAAGAGCATGGTTGCAACTCACATCGCCATCATCACAATCAGGCCAAAACTAAAGATCATCAATGTTGTGGCAGAGTTTCTCAAGATTTGTTATCACAAAGAGAACAAGAGTATGTTTTTTCTGAAATGTAGTATCTTGTGAGAGTAAGAAATGCTCGATTTCGGCTGAAGAGCATGGTTGCAATGCACATTTCCACCCACATGACGAGGCCCCAATTACTGAATCATAAATGTTGTGGCAAAGACACTCTAGATTTGAAATCGCGGAACATACAGATGCATGTTTGTTCAGATAACGCAACATCTTGTGGGAGAAAGAAATGCTCGATTTTAGCCAATGAGTGTGGCTGCAATGGACATCACCATCTGCAAGATGAGACCGAAGCTGTCGATAATCAATGTTGTTGCAAAATTGATCAGGATTTGGAATCACAGATCGTACACCATCATGATTGTTCTGAGAATGAAGAATCTTGTAAGAGTAAGAAATGTTTGATTCCGACCAAAGAGCACAGTTGCAATTCAGATTTCCATCCAAATTATGTGGACATGGTTACCGATCATCAATGCTGTGGCGAAGTTGCTCAAAATTTGGAATCAAAGATCGCACACAACCATGAGTGTTCTGAAAATAAAAGCTGCAGTGAGAAAACAATCATGTAAAATCAGCTCACACGCACAAGGGATGCCATGAGACAGATGAATGTGAGGCGCAACCAGAATTCGCCCATATCAAACAAGCGAGAGATGTCTCACGATTGTACTCATACGTCAACAAACTGGGGAACGAGTCATCCCGGATGCGTAAACCAAGCGCGTGAAGATGGTAAACATCTAAGTTCTATAAAGGCTAGTGCTGCTAAAAAGAGGACTCGCCTAAATGGAGGCTTATCAGAAATTGCAATTGAGTGATATAAAAAAAGTGTAAGAATGGTAATGAATAAATTTCATCAAATAATTCTTCTTCCAACAAATAATGCCCTTAGAAGTGTTTCTTGATTAAAAACTTATAAAGGTATTCAACGTCTGATGGATAAATAGTGTTTATCTCCTCCGATTTGGTAAATATACATAGTTAAAAAAATTCGTTTGTCTTTAAAATCTTTTGGTTCAAAGTTTTTTTTTTCTCATTTTTGTAAGCCAAAACTTTTTAAACCAAAAAAATTGTACACCATTATGGTGGTTCTGAAAATTGAAGATGTTCCATTCCTGTAAAAGAGCACTGCTGCAATGCGCCTTCTATCCATGCGATGAGGCCAAAGTTATCAATCATCACTGCTGTGGCAAAGCCCCTGCAGATTTGGAATCACAGATGGTACACAACTATGACCGTTCCAAAATAGCATGCTACTGTTAACTCGAGTATTCACAGAACGCAAGGATCAAATTGAGGGAATATTTGAGAAGATACACAAATTTAAATGTACTTATACAGAGAGTACAGAAAGTTAGACTTGAAAAAAAGATAAAAGACAAGTCAATGATATGAAGCTTTTAACAAATTACACTGAAGAAAATTTGAGGTCACACACCAAAGGCCTAAAGAAATGAAATTTCAGCATTGAACTATTATATCCGAATACATGCACAATAAAGTTGATGACTTGCAAGCACATGAATACATCTTCAATTGTGAAAGTCAAAGAATTTCAAGCAAATCTTCTCATTCACCGAGAAACCATGTGTACAACATGCCATTTCTCCATTAGCTCTATATTAAATCAAAAAGTAATCAAATTCACAATGAGCCACTGTGAGGAAAACCATTAATTTTATAGCAAGATAAAACATGTTACAAACACAAAGTATAGTTCATCCTTCCACAACAAAATAAGAACTCAAAACTAAAGTGCTGAATCCTAATTCATTTTTTAAAGTAAAAACCATGAAACCACCTTCACACCTGAGTAATGTAGCTATCCTTACGGCCCTCAAAACCCGGCCTCATCAGCTTCTTCTCACGCTTGGCGATCTTACGCATCTTCTTCTCTTTGATCCTCCCCTCAATATTTTCCCTCCTCTTCTGCTGCCTCTGCTCCTTCATCTTCTCCTGTGTCTCCACTCTCTCCTTCCACTTCTCCGAGCTCTTCTCCTTCCTCCTCTTCTCCTTTTTCATACTCTCCTTAATCAACCTCGAATTATCGTGCACCTTCACCCCCATTGCCCTGCTCGTGGCGGTCATCCACGACTCCCGCTCGGCGATCCCCGACTTCTCCCTCTTCACCTCTTGCAATCGCTTTGCTCTCTCCAATTCCTTCGCCTTCGAAAGCTTCCCATTCTTCTTTTTCTTCCTATTTTTCACTTCTTCATCATCCCCCAATCTCACTTTACCATATTCAATAATTTCTTCCCCATCTTCCGACTCCACCTCCTTCCCAGAAACTCCTCCGGAAGCCTCGTTGCCTCGTTTCCGCTTCTTCCCAATTATTCTTCACATTCTTACTATCAATTTTATTATCATCAATCCCAGCCCCACGGTTACCTCGCATCACTTCAATCTTTCTCCGTAACTTCTGCCTCAATTCCTCATACGTAACTGACGGATTCTGTTGACCTACACCCTCGTTCTCTTCGATATTCACGAAACTGTCCTGATTTAGGGCAGAAGATGAAGCTTTATTTTCTGGATCGAAGCGCTGGCGCCGGGCGAGCTTCAGATTTTGCTTCGATTGTTGTTTCAACGAAGCCTTGGCTGATTTGGAGAGGCCCTGGTACCACGGCTTCGTGTCTTCATCTTTTGACTGGTAGAATTTTTCTGGTATTAGTTCTATGAGGTGATCGAGGAACTCCGCGTGGGAATGTATACGAGATTTCATATCATCCGCGGCCTTGGAATCGGCGGCCTTTTTCTTCATTGTAGCCTTCGAGGTGACGGATTTGGATGCTGCGGCGGCGGCGGTCTGCTTGTTCACTGTCTAGGTCGGGGGTTGGGAAATTATAACGAAAATTATAATGTGGGCTTTAGAATGTAAGTGGGACTAGTTTTATTCGGGCTTCTTTTAATTTTGAGGAAATTACAAGAAGGTACCACTTTTTAAAACATCTTTCAACTAAATCACCCTAAAAACTCTTCTTTCAACTAAATACATCTTTTAAAAAATATCTTTCACATAAGTCTATTTTATGAAACCCTAATCTAATTAATCCATTTTTATGACTTAAACAACCCCTAATCTAATTAATCCATTTTCTCAATGGCAGATTGTTCGATTGGTTGAATTGCTTTAAAATTTCAGAACGAATATCGAATTTTGTTCTTCACAATTGAATCTCGTTGTCGTTATCATCCCCGTCTTCAATCAATTTCTCTATTTTTTTCCGATCTATTGCTTTGAATTGGTTCGTCTTCTTCGTTGCGAGCTGTTTCTGAATTGACGTATGATCGCACCATAGCATTCACCTTCAATTGTTAATTTATTTGCTTCGTGACGCATCGTCGCTTGCATTGTGCCAAATTTTTCTGCGATCTTGTGATGTTTTTGCTGCGTGAATTCTAATATCAAATCTGCAAAAAAAATATCGTTTTTCTTCTGGAATAAGGCGACGGCAAAGGATAACTGTTGAGGAATTGAATTCTTCGTCGTGAATTAATTCCGATAGTTCGTTTGCAATTGAATTGTACTCGTTCATTGTGCTCTGGAGGTGTTCGATTACAATCACGTGAGTAGCTGGTGTGATTGTGTACATCTTCGGTGTATGAATAAAAATTAATCATGTTGTATATGAAAAATTAATCATGCGATGCATGTAAAAATGTATTCATGTAAATTACATGCGCCCTAGTTTACCGGTGCATGTAATTACATGCACCGCTAGTCTATCGGTGCATGTAATTTACATGCACCGATAGTCTACCGGTGCATGTAAATTACATGCACCGGTAGACTCAACATTTATCGGTGCATGTAATTTACATGCACCGATAGTCTACCGGTGCATGTAAATTACATGCATCGGTAGACTCAATATTTGCATTGGTTCTCACATTACATAATAATAAGTATCATATAGTAAGTGTTAAAGACGATCACAAATAACACTTAAAATTAATACATGTTTGTGTAATATATTATCATTTGAAAAATAATAGAATTTTGTTATGAGATTATGCAATAATTTATCATATAGTATATACTCATCCATAATAAAATTTAATTTCTAAAGTAATATATTGTATCTTTAATTTGTTATAAGATCAATTGTAAAAATTATAGAATGAAAAATTAATTCACATTTTTTTGATTTGATCATTGTTATTTAGTAATTAGATAAAAAAAATCGTATATTAGTGCATCTCCGCCTATCGGTGCATGTAAATTACATGCATCGATAGATTTTAGCAAATCGGTGCATGTGAATTACATGCATCGCTAAGCCTATTTTGGTGCATGTAAATTACATGCACCTATAGACGTATACTATATTTAACAAAAAATAGCCTTTTTATATATAATTTTGAATATGTAACATTTTTCTTCATTAATTTTTTTTTATTTAATAGCAAACTGAAATAGAAGGCTTGAGATGTGAAATAACAAAATGAATAAGAAAGCAAAACCTAAGTCTAAAGATGCATGTAAGTTACATGCACCAATGAGTCTATCGGTGCATGTGAATTACATGCACCGATAGACTCATGAACTGCCGGTGTATGTAAATTACATGCACCACTGAGTCTATCGGTGCATGTAAATTACATGCACCGATAGACTCATTAACTGCCGGTGCATGTAAATTACATGCACCAATGGTTTCAATATCATTACATTCTCAAAATTTTCATTCAAACAATTGATCGAACATCTCAAATACATTATAATTTTGAGTTTTACATTAAAAATCTACAAACAATCATTACAATAAAATTGGAATTCATAATAAATATAATTTTTTATCAAACAATTGATCGAACAATTCAAATATATTATATTTTTACGTTTCACATTAAAAATCAACGTACAGACATTACAAAAAAATTGAAATTCATAATCGGTAAATAGATGATAAATAGAAGTGCGGTGATTTTGTCTTCTTGCACACTTTGACCAGTGCGCGCAGCTCCGACGCCATGGGAGGATCGACAACTTCCGACGACGGCGTTGGTGGTTGGGACATGTGGCTGATGTGAGGGTTGTAGACTAGGGTTTTGATATTGAAGGAGGTGATCCAAGGAAGGCAGAAGTCTATTTTGGTCATTTTGACCAAAATTGGACCTAGTTGAAAGAATTTTTTTTGGGGTGACTGAGTTGAAAAATCTTTTACCAAGTAGTACCCGGCCCGAAATTTTCCCTTTAATTTTACCTCGTGTATTGTAATTCAAAATAGAGGGAATTACGAGTGTGTTGGTATCATTTTACAAAGGTTAAAAAGCATAAAATCCAACTGATTAATGATAAATATGCACGAAACTCTATTGTCTTAATAAAATAGGTAAAAACAAACCCTGTGTTTTCCTAAAATCGGCATGAAACCCCCCTGTGTTATAGTAAATATGCACGAAACTCCCATATGTTAACAAAATAGGCACAAAAACTCTATGTTTTCTTAAACGCGACAAGAAACCCTCATGTGTCATAAAAATGACAAAAACCCCTCTTTTTTTTGAAACATTGCACGAAACCTCCCGTGTTAAACAAAATACCCAAAAAACCCCACTATTTCGTAAATTCTGCACAAAACTCTTTCGATCGTTTAATATGCTCTCCAATTTTTCTGTATCTATATTATTTTTTCTTTTCTGTAATTAATTATTCTTTTAGTTTTAAACGAACAATAATAAGAATTTTCTATATTTATAGCAAAATTCAGAATATTATTCATAATATATTTTAAATTACACCACAAAAAATATTTATTTTAAAATTCTGAATATTGTTCGTTTTAAAAGTAAAAGAACAAATCATTACTAAAAAGAAGAAAATAATGTAGATGTGCAAAAATTGGAGAGCATATTCGACAATCAAGATGGTTGTAGGATTTACGAAAATAGAGGGGTTTTTCCACCTATTTTGTTTAACACGGGGGACTTCATGCAAGGTTTTTTTTTAAAAAAAAAGGAGGGGGGGGGGGGGGGGGTTTTGTCTTTTTTATAACGGAGAGAATTTTTTTGATGCGTTTTACCCTTTTCAAAACTTATTTCAAGTTAATATACCCAAATATATACATCTTTTAAAAACCTTTTTTTTTCTAAATAAGTCCATTCTATCAAACACTCATCTAGTTAGTCCATTTTCAAGATTAAAATACCCCTGCTATCAGAAAACAAATTTGCCAACTATTATGAAGATGTATTTCTGATATTTTTACTCTAATTCATTAATCAATCACGAAGATTGTTTTTATGAAAAAAATTCATCTAATTCATTGAGCGACTGCATTTCTACCAGTGTTTGGGGTTAATTTCAAATCAGTCCACCATAGCTGATAAAAGCTCTCACAACACTCTCGAACGAAACCCTAGTCTCAAATTTGGCAAGGCACGGCCAGTCAGAATACACTTACAGAAGCCTATATTCACCAAGTTCGTAAGATTTCACGTCGTTCTCGGGAAAATCCCGGCCAGCAAGCCTTTGCTTTTGAGCAGCGTCGTGAATTGTGGTGGAAACTGATGCTAAAGAAACAAATGAACGAGAATAGTAGTTTATGACACAACCATGGAGAATTATTGGTATTGGGTCGAGGAAGAATGAGATTAAAAAGAGTTGGATTTTGACAGGGTTCTGGGTGAATAGTGGTGCACCACCTTTGTTAAAATTAAGTGTATCACCTTAATATAAGCAACTGCACCTCCACCTTAATATAAAGATTGTGTTTTGAGAATGCGCCGCTTGTGTCTAGCGATGCATGTATTCCACGTGTTATCCCACGTGCACCGCTAGATCAAGTGGTGCATTTGTTAAAATGAAGTCTTGTGTTTAACGATGCACGCATTATTCCACATGCAGAACTTAAAATTAAGTGCACCAATTGTGTAGACGGGTGCATGTATTCCAGGTGCACCAGTAGACTCAAGCGTTGCATTTATTAAATTTAGTGCACCGCTTGTGTCAAGCGGTGCACGTATTCCACGTGCAACTCTAGACTCAAGCGGTGCATGTACTATCTCACTTGTATTACAAATGCTTAAGTTTTGAATTATTTTTTCACCTGAAGTGTCAACTACCCTTATTCAAGCGATGCGTGTATTATCCCACATGCATCGCTAGACTCAAGCGGTGTATTATTAAAATTAAGTGCAATACCTTGTTAAAATTAAGTGCACTGCTTGTGTCTAGCGGTGCACGTATTCCACATGCACCACTAAGCAAATGGTGCACGTATTATCCCACATTCCAGCAAAAAGTATATTGATTCAGTTAGAAAAACAGGGAAACCACGTAGATCGCATCACTTGAAGACCAAAATTACCGAAGAAATTTGCAATGAAGAAGAGCAGATATAGCTCCTTCACTTTCTTTGTTCATTCTCCATGGGGGTAATTCTGCGTTATCTGTATCTATTTAATTTATTGTCTTTTCAATTGTGAAATTGATGAATCGAATATTTCATACTTCGTCGTTGGTTACGGATTTTAAAGATGACAAAACAGACCAGACCGATAAAGTCAATGACAAAACAGACCAGATCGATACAGACTAGATCGATGTCAACCAGATTAGAACAGACCAGATCAATGCAGATCAGATCAGAACAGACTAAGTTAGTAAGCTTCGTTCATCAGTCTGAATAATCAACAGCTATTTATTGAAGCATTTAATGTTGAATGCTGAAAAAGACCAAGGACTGAAAATTACCTTAAATAGTAAATAGACAAAGGAAATCTTATTTGACAAGCGCCGAAAGAACAGACCAGAAGGGAAAGTGTCTAAAATAGAAGACTGCAGCTTGTTCAGATATTGACCAAAGTATAGAGTTGCACACAAAAGGAAATATTGTCATTGGCAGAGATGCTTATATATAAGTGCAACTTAAAATGCTCAAAGTGTCGGATACAAGAGATTAAACACGCATACTAGATCAAAAATCAATCACTTTATTTGAGCATTCAGTTGAGCAGAACATTATCATCGAAAGATTTCATTTTATCGATCTGCTCAAAATTACAAGCATGGCTTATTGTTTTATTTGATCGCTTAAGGATCATTGTGCGTAGATTTATTCACTCTATCAATTGTATTTGTTCTAAGATAGAAGAGTGAGCTCTTTGTAACTGTCAGATGGATTGTGTCTGAACAGATTGAGAGACTAGGAGTTGTCTGGTAGTGGAGTAAATCCAGCTGAATCAGGGTTGTACAATAGGATTGCATTACTCAAAGTCTTCTAGTGAATCCTTCCTGCAAAGGAAGAAGGGGAGACGTAGAAGCGTTGTGCTTCGAACTTCCAGAAACATTTCTTGTATCATTTACTTTCTACGTTACCATTCAGTTATTACTACTCACAAGTTCAGCAGACGTCTTCCGCACTATCATCAGTGTCTGTTGACTTGCAACTAATTGAGAAGCTACTGCAGTACTTACAGTCTGTAGTAACAAAGAAAAATCGAATTTGATTTTAAGTGTTTATTCAACCCCCTTCTAAACACCTCTCCGATCCTAACAAGTGGTATCAGAGCAATGTCTTCTCAATATTGAGAAATACTAAAAGCGGATGGCCTCATTTAGCAAGATTCCCATGTTCAAGAAAGATGAATACGATGACTGGAGAATTCGTACGCAAGCACATCTGAGTGCTCAAGACGATGACATGTGATTCGTCATCATTGATAGACCAATGAAGATCATGAAGATCAACACAGCAGCTGCATTACTAGTGGTGAACCTCAGATGGTCGTAAAGGATAGAGCATCCTGGACAAATGAGGAAAAGAAAAAAATAAATTTGGACAATGTGGCTAAGGACATATTGTTCAAAACATTGGACAAAAACATGTTCAACAAAATCAAGGTGTGTCCCACTGCTAAAGACATCTGGGAAAAGATTGCTCAACTTGTGAAGGGAATGATCAAACCAAGGAAAACAAGCTCATTGTCGCTCTACAGAAGTTCGAAAACATCAAAATGAAGTCTAGAGGAATTCTCAGTGAGTATGATGAAAGAGTAACTGGAATCATCAATGAACTCAATAGCATATGTAATGATCTATCCAACAGAGAAGTCACCATAAAGGTCATGAGAGGTCTCCCAAGAGAATGAGATGTAAAAACAATTGCCATGAGAGAATCCAAAGATTTAAACAAGATAGATCTACATGATCTATTTGCTGACTTAAAGGCATACGAGTTTGAACTAGGCGTTCAGATTGAAGAAAAACCCAGTACCAGTCAACTAATCAAAGCTCTTACTACATCAGAGTCCCTTGTCCACCACAACAGAGATGACTCCCGAACAAATATGCAATGATGCAATGGCACTGTTTGTCAAAAAGTTTGCAAAAAAGAATCAGAAGACCCATCAATCTTATCCAAGGAAGCAGTACTTCAAAAGCATATCAGATGAGGATGATCGCGTCTGCTTCAACTGTCTTAAACCAGGACATTTTATCGCTTACTGTCCTAAGCCAAAGAAAGATGATCAGAAGAGAGGATCCGAGGACCATAGGAAGTCCAAGGAAAAGAGAAGATCATCCAGAAAGGACAGAGACCAGAAAGTACTAGTGGCTGAAGAAAACAAGAGCAAATGGGCTGATTCAGAGTCAGAATCAGAAGAATCTACCAGCTCATCCAGTGAGAGTGAAGATGAAGAAGTTCACTGTCTAATGATCAATGATGACAATGAGGTAACTGACTCTAATCTCTTTGAATTTACACATAATGAACTCACTAACGCATTGCAGGACATGATTAATGAGTATCAGATGTTGTATGAGTCTTTCGAGAGTTATAAGACTGAACATTCAATCCCAATGGAACAACAAAACAACAAACTTGATTGTGAACAATCAAAGTAGTTGGAATGCCTAAGGGAAAAAGTAAGTCTACTCAAGAAAGAAAGGGACGAAGCCATATGTGCACACCAGAAACTCATTAAACTAGTTTGCACATGGAACGCATCAACTGCCAGAAAAGATGAGACACTTGAGTCAATAAGGCTTACTGGTGATCTCACCGGTATAGGCTACACTAACAATGAAAGTAACTCATCTGGTATAAATCTCAACTGTGTCTAGAGAAGAACAAGGTTTAAACAATGAACTTTGTCAGATCCAGCACAGTATATGAACCATGTGAATTGGTTAAGGAACCTGTTAAGCCAATACACATCAAGGAACGGGCATCACACAAAGGTATCGGTTATGTTGAGCCAATAGAGAAAGCTAGACCGGGCAAAAGTTCAGAATGGACATAAGTCCACTGGTCAGGCAACTCGAGAGGTGAAACCCAACTGGTACTATAGTTGTATGCCTGTCCAGAAGAGGTATATGCTTCCCAACAGAAATCAAAAACCAAAACAACATGCATACACTCACTATAACATACATCACCCAAGAACACATCACCACTTAATGCACACATATTTCAGAACACACACAGACCCAAACAATTCAAGGTTATACAAGTATGGGTGTCAGGATCGATTCCGGGAGTGGGTTGTCATTCCACACCCGAGTTCAACCAACTTGAGCTTCAATAGCTCGTGTTCTTGAAATAATTGTACCGAGAGATTATATCGAGTTCGGTTACAAAACCGAGCGGAAGACACTCGACATAACCCGCTCTAAACCGATTAACTATTTGAAAGACATTTTAAAGATATGCAAATAAAGTAAATAAACAAGCATTTGTTTATGGAAGTTCGAAGGTGGTGTAATCCTTCTACATCTCCCCGTCTTCCACCTCATGGAAGGATTCCACTAGAAGACTTTGATTTATACAATCCCGTTGTACAAAACCCGATCCAGTTGGGAATTCCCCATCCAACTAGAACTCCTAGCAACTCAACTATGTATGTTCTTTAAATGTCTCGCATACAAAGACCTCTCATCGGTTGTGATAAATCATCAACCGTTACAATGGTATTCACTCTTCTATTAGCTCTCAAATACAATGAATAGAGTGAATACAAAGGCACAAATGATCTCTAACTAGATCTGATACAGCAAGGTAAGAGGTGCCAAAGGTTTGAGGAGTGCTCTTCATTTACCAACTTTTATCTTTTAAGTTCCTCAATTGAATCCCAAATGGGTTTGCTTTGGAAGGCTTGGATTGATCTTCAATCAGCTGTTATTGAGCTCCCAAATCATGTATATATAGCCCCGAGTAATGATATATACGTTGACACAAGAATATGCCCGTTGGAAAAGATTCTGCAACCATTCCCGAGCTTGCAACGGTCATATTCTGGTTTTTGGGCTCTTTGTATTTCGGACCGGATTGGCCCGGATCAGCTTGGGCAGATCAGTCTGGCCGGATCAGCTTGGGCAGATCAGTCTGGCCGATCAGCATGGGCAGCTCCAGTCTGGGCAGATCAGGCACGGGCAGATTAGTCTGGTCCAGATCGAGCAGGGCAGATCAGTCTGGTCCGGATCAGTCTGGACAATCAGCTTGATACAAAAACAGATTGATAAACTTGCTCTTCGATCTGTTGCTTGTAACTCTTCATTCTTTGATTTTTGGGCAAAGTGATCACTGAAAGTTGTAGCCCTTTCTCTTAGATTTCCACGGAATCAAGAATCGCTCGATTTTGAGTTGTATGAGAGAGTTATGCTCGAAATACGAGACAATGCTCCTGCTGTCTGTTTGCTGGATGCAGCAGCACATGTCGTGACTTACAGAAGCTTTTTGGCCATCTTAACGTCCGATTCAGTCTTTGACTTCCAATATGCCATGTAGATCTTTGTCTTAGCTTCCAACCCATACTGAATCGTTCCGTTCCGATAAGCGAGCTAAGAGTTATGCCTACCAGACTGACAGTTGCTGGCTGAAACAAGCTTGCTGTTTCTTCTTCGGCGGTACAGCTCGATCTTGCAGGCGTCTTTTCTCCTGATAACATTTGAACTACCCGATCTGTTGTGAAATACAACTTTTAGTATTTTGAGTTGGCTGTTCATCTCTTTGGAAGCACGCCATTTCGATATCCGAGGTATGAGATATGATCAAACAATTCGCTCTCCAGGATTTCAGACTTGGTCCAGCTTGATATTTTCAGCTATTCTTTGTAATTCATCAAGCTCTTAATTATGATCTATGAACTGCACACTTGATGAAATATGTTAGCAACACAATAACAAGTTTTGTTAACATCAAACCAAGATATTCGGGTTCTCAAAACCCAACAATGGGTCCCCAAAGGACTAATCCGTTCCGGACCCAAGTAGGAGTGGTGGTACCAACAGTAATTCTTGTTTTGACAGGAACCCAAGAAGAAACTTCACACTGGTATTTAGATAGTGGATGTTCTTGACACATGACGGGAAACATCGAGCTGCTGTCTGATATTAAGTGCTTACACTGCTCTAAGATCACCTTTGGTGATAACTCAAAGGGTAAGACTGTGGGTAAGTGTAAGATTGTCCATGGCAACATTATCATAAATGATGTGTTTTAGTTGAGAATTTATGCTATAATCTGATTAGTATAGTAGTCAATTATGTGACAATGGTTATACCGTAGAATTTCATAGACACACTTGCACTGTTAAATCATCTAATGGTAAAACCATGCTGGTAGGAATCAGGAATGGAAATACTTATAAGATTAACTGGAATCATGATCTACCTGATAATCCTACATGTTTCATCGCTCATAACGATAATAAACATTGCTATGGCGTAAACGATTGAATCATCTTAATTTCAAGAACTATTTCTAGCCTATGTAAAAATGATTTAGTTATCGGTCTGCCCAAGATCAACTTTGCTAAGGATAAGATCTGTCAAACTTGTCAAATGGGCAAGCAAGTCAGATCATCCTTAAAGAACAAGAATGCCAAATCCTCCTCACGCTGCTTAGAATTATTGCACATGGACTTGTTTGGTCACTACTAATAACAAGTTTAGGGGGAATGCGGTATACTCTTGTTGTTATTGATGATTACTCACGTTTTACATGGACTATATTTTTGAGCAGTAAAGACCAGAACGGCCCAAAATTGATCAGTTGTTGAAGCGCATTCAGAACGAGAATCATCTGGGTTAGACAGGATTCGAAGCGACAAAAGCACTAAATTCACAAATCAAAGCCTTGAATCCTTTCTAAATGACCATGGGATCAAACATGAATACTCAGCAGCTCACACTCCTCAACAAAATGGAATTGCAGAACGACGCAACAGAACGCTAAAGGAAACAGCATGAACAATGCTTGCTGACTCTGGAATCTCTCAAAAGTTCTAGGCAGAGGCTGTCAAATCTGGCATGTTATACACAGAATCGGTCCATGATTAATAAGAAATTAAATTCAACAACGTATGAAGTATGGACAAATAACAGACCGACTATTTCATATTTCCATATCTTCGGCTGCAAATGTTATGTTCATAACAATGGTAAGAATCATTTTAACCGCTTTCGAATCTAAATCAGATGATGAATATTCTTAGGATATTCAGCTGTTAGCAAAGCATTTTGTGCCTTCAATAATCGAACTCAACTGTGAAGAGTCAATTCATGTAGCTTTTGATGAATTTCTTGATATTGATATACCACAAAATTAATTCAAAATCAGATGGAAAATATCCATCTCGAAGCTAACAGTGATGATGAGAATGCAGTTAACAGGTTAAGAGACAATCCACCAGAACCTGAAGTACCAGACAGACCGGTAGAAGCCACTGAAGTTCTACCAGATCGATTTGATGTCGCTGATCCGATAGTAGCAAATACCAACGTAAAGATCAACACTGACGATATCAGTATTCTGCCTCCATCAGTGCCAGATGTTCTCCTCGACTACCGCTGGACTAAGAGGCATCCACCTGATCTAGTGATTGGAAGTCCATCTGCACCCATAAGAACTAGAGGACAAATGATGATGAATTCACCTACGCTGCATTCATATCCAACCTGGAACCAAAACAGACTGACGAAGCTTAGCTGACTATAACTGGATAGAGGCTATACAAGAAGAGCTCAACCAATTTGAACATACTCAGGTGTGGAGTTTAACTCCAGACCAAGTGATCAGCCTGTTATTGGAACCAGATGGGTTTTCAGAAACAAGCTAGATGCAAATGGCGTGGTAGTTAGAAACATGGCCAGACTGGTCGCACAAGGCTTCAGACAAGAAGAAGGAATCGACTTTGATGAATCCTTTGCACCAGTTGCCAGACTAGAAGCCATTCGAATCTTTCTTGCATATGCTGCTTTTAAAGATTTCAAAGTATTTCAAATGGACGTGAAGAGTGCATTTCTTAATGGCAAACTCAGGAGGAAGTCTACATCGAGTAACCTCCTGGATTTCTTAATCACTCATTTCCATCACGATCACGTATACCTACAAATAAAGCAGTGTATGGACTTAAACAAGCCCCCAGAGCCTGGTATGACACTCTGTCTCAATTTCTTCTGGATCATAATTTCCAGATTGGCTCAGTAGATAAAACTTATTTAAATTTATTAAGGGGAACATACTCTGTTAATTCAAATATATGTTGATGATATCATTTTTTGGTCAACTAACCCCAAGATTTGTGAGAAATTTTCTACTTTAATGCAGAGCCAATTTGAAATGAGCATGATGGGAGAATTGTCATTCTTCTTGGGTCTACAAGTCAAACAACTCGATAATGGAATCTTCATTGATCAAACCAAGTACACCAAGGAGCTACTCAAATGGTTTGGTATGGAGACTTGCTCAAATGCTTCAACTCCGATGAGTGTATCAATTAAGTTAGATAAAGACGAAGGGGAACGACAGTTGAGGTAACAATGTATCGAGGTCTAATCGGATCGCCGTTATATATCTTACAGCGAGCCGGTGTTTTCTATTTGTATGTGTGCTAGATTTCAATCTGACCCTACACAATCCCACTTCATTGCCGCTAAACACATTTTAAAATACTTAAAAGGTTCTCAGAATGTTGGTCTCTGGTATCCCAAAGATTCTAACTTCAATTTGACTGGATATGCAGACGCTGACTATGCAGGATGTAAGATCGATCGCAAGAGCACCAGTGGAACCTGTCAATCCTTAGGTGAAAGATTGATCTCATGGTTTAGCAAGAAGCAAACGTTGATTGCCACATCCACAGCTGAGGCAGAATATCTCGCCGCCGGAAGCTGTTGCGCTCAAATGCTCTGGGTTCAACATCAGCTCAGAGACTATATGGCATTTAAGCCGCTGAATCAGCAATCTTTTGCGACAACACAAGTGCAATTTTATCGCATATAATCCAGTCTTGCACTCTCGAACTAAACATATTGATATCAGACATCATTTTATTAAAGATCATGTTGGCAAAAAGGAGATTCGGATCGAGTACATTTCAACAGACCAGCAAGCTGCAGACATCTTCACTAAACCACTCCCCGAGGCTAAGTTTAATTATTTTCGTCAATTCTTGGTTTAATAGATCTATCTTAATATATCTGACGCATGCTTAACTTCGCTTTTAAAGATTTAGTGTTGGTACAGATCGATAATACATGGTCAGTAAGATTCAGACCGACCCTGATTATCAGAACGATCTCCATCGATCTGATGTTATCATATGATCTGACTCAAAACACTATCAATCTTTAATATAGTAATATTTTACATCCCGAACTGATCCAACTTTAACCGCCTTACTATACTCTCATCCAGTCCGTTAAAATTTGAATTTCTAAATATCAGTCATCGAGATATAGCCACGTGTCTAATATTTATCAGGATGTACGTCCCACTCACCATTTTACTTTATCTTTTTACAGTCGTCTGCTTATATCTTCCTAAACTCCTCTCAATTCCATATTCGAATCCTAATCTTTCTCATGGCAACCATTACTCACAATTCACTATCTGTTGAGATTGATGCTATATATAGGAGAAGATACAGAAATGGTGTCTACATTCAAGAATCTGGAATCTTTAGGACTACGGAATTCTTGGAATGCGGCACGGTGGTCTATGATCGGTGATCAAAGAACTATTTTCCAACGCCGTATCTCGCAAGAATTCAATCTCTTCTTCAGTGAATGGCCAGATTGTTGAAATCTCTCAGGAGCTGTTTACGGAGACGTTTGGACTTCCCACCTCTGGCATGTCCGACTTCGCTAATCTGTCCAAAGCTACTATGAAATAATTTCAACGAAGAGTCTCAATCTTCGGACTTACACTAAGGCCTTCATTCAAGAAGAAGGAATGTCTTTCCACTTCCAATTGCTCTGCGACATCGTCGGAAAGCCACTGCTGAGCAAGGCTGGGAGTTTTTGACGCGGTGACGTCTGAGAAGTTCGGGGCCACGGCAGCTATTCATTTTGGACAGAAGGTGAACTGGTCCTCCATTTTATTTGGTGTTTTGCTAGAGACCATCACGTCTGCAAAGCAAAGGCTGTCTGTTTTGTTGTTGTTCCCCTGAGCAAACTGCTGGAGTCAATGAATATTGAATTTGGGAAAATCTTCAGCACTCAGTCCTTTCAAGGTCATCAATCCTAAAGGACTGGCTCTCTAAGAGTGCTCCCCCCAACCTCCACTGATCTATTGACTGTCAAATGGAGGTGGTGCAGAACAGGCTGTAGAGAAGAAGACAACAAGGGCTAAGGGAAAATGGGTAGTGGTCCAGACTGACTCGGATGAAACCCAGTCTGGCTCTACTACTTCATCCCTAACCAAACCTCTATCAAAGAAGCCACGAACCCACTCATCAAACCACTGGCAACCTTAACCCCCAAACCCATATCTATACTTCCTCCAACCCAAGCAAGCCCTGTACCCCAAGCTCCACTCTCAAAATCCCAAGCTCCGCTCAAACATCCAAAGTTCCACCAATGTCAAGGGAATTGTAATCAAAGAATTGGACGATTATACCCAATCAGGGATTAAGCCCTCTCTGTTGTCTGGGAAGGGCAAAGCCACCGTGACATGAGTTTGCACCCTCCAAGCCCAAATCATCAGCTGCTCAATAGCCATTGGCATTGCCATGGAAGACGTTGAAGACAAAGTACAGGCTCTCAACCGTCGTATTCGATGAATGGGTATCCTCTTCAGTCTGTTCTTTGGTAAACTCAAGCGGATGCACAAATAGAACATGGAGTTCTAAAAGGCACAAATAGATGATGTTCGCATTGTGTACATTGCAAAGATCTGTTTTGTGCAAAACGGCAGGCTGAGGCTTGCCAACCTCCTTATCCAAGGCCAAGCCACCAAAGCCAATTTTGATGTCAGCTTACAGCGACCCGATTGTAAAGGACGACATGTGGTCATAGCTCACTGGAGATGACATTCTAACTCTTCATATGGCTGTCCACTTCTATGCATCGCCAGCGGCTGAACATCTCTACACGCTCCTCATCCCAGTCCGGATCATCCAACTGCAAAGCCTGACTGTGGCATGGTAGAGTTCTGAGCCAACCATTATTAAGCCAGCGGAGCAGCCACTGCCTAATGTTCCGTCTGCCACAGAGGCTGAGGCAGTGGACGTACTGCTAGAATCTCCAACTACTTCCATTCTTTTTTGCGTCCTCAGTCTCAGAAGCTCAGACCAGCACACTAATCGCACACACACAAACTGATGTCCCACAAGACCTTGTTTATGTTGATCTAGTTGTGGCCAGCATTGTTGCAGCTCTACAAATTGAGGAGCATTTTCAACCAAACTCTCCTCCAGATCAGTCTGCTGCAGATTTGGCATTTTTAAATCAATTTTCTACGGATATGGTGGAACTAGTTCGGCCGACACTCGCCAATCTGCCAATGACTCTTTTGTTGTGCCGACTGAAAAAGGAAAGAGCTGATTGTGCCACATGCTGAAGAAATTCCAGACTCCCTTGATGATGCTCCATCAGTGGTCAAGTCCCTTCAAGAGTTATCTGATAACTTTCTCTTTCTCTCCAACGAGTAAGAGAAGTACATCAAAGCCAGCGGCTTCCTCTCTGGATTTTGATTCATTCAAGGATAAGATGATGAAGAGCATCAACAGTATTCAGCGAGGTCTGAACGGTCTGTTCTCACAGCAAGCATCCTTTAAGACCAGCCTGAGAAAAGAAGAGATCGAGCTGGCTTCCGAAGTCAAAACTACAGTTGCAAAATCCCTCCTTACCCAAGATCATCACCTGGATGCTATCTGCGCCCAGCTTACGCAGATCGTAGACTTCCTTCAGGAGATTGCTGCTGACAAAAAGGGGAAAAAAGAAATAAATGAAGACCAGAACAGCAGACCAGAACAGCAGCCCTTATAGAAGACATAAATAATTGTCTGTAATGAATAACATATGTAAATGTATTCATCAGACAAGTTTATAAAAAGTCCTTCGATCGGAATTCTCAGTCTTATTCATTTATTTTGAATAGTTCATTTATTTTGAACAAAAAGACTTAATCGATCTAAACGAAACTTCTACAAGAAAAAGGACTTAATAAAAGGATTAAGAAGCTAGGTTTTGTCATCATCAAAAAGGAAGAATTTGTTGGTTACGGATTTTAAAGATGACAAAACAGAGAAGACCGATAAAGTCAATGACAAAACAAACCGGATCGATACAGACCAGATCGAAACAGACCAGATCGATGTCAACCAGATTAGAACATACCAGATCAACGCAGATCAATGCAGATCATATCAGAACAGGCTAAGTTAGTAAGCTTTGTTCATCAGTCCGAATAATCAACGGCTATTTATTGAAGCATTTAATATTGCATTTAATGCTGAAAAACCAAGGATTGAAGATTACCTTAAATGGTAAATAGACAAAGGAAATCTTATCTGACAAGCGCCGAAAGAACAGACCAGAAGGGAAAGTGTCTAAAATAGAAGACTGCAGCTTGTTCAGATATTGACCAAAGTGTAGAGTTGCACACAAAAGAAATATTATCGTTGGCAGAGATGCTTATATAGGTGCAACTTAAAATGCTCAAAGTGTCGGATACAAGAGATTAAACACGCATACGAGATCAAAATCAATCACTTATTTGAGTATTCATTTGAGCATGTTTATTACAGAACACTTTATCGAAAGACTTATTTTATCGATCTGCTCAAATTACAAGCACGACTTATTGTTTTATTTGATCGCTTAATGACCATTTGTGCTTAGATTTATTCACTCTATCAATGTGTTCTAAGATAGAAGAGTGAGCTCTTTGTAACTGTCAGACGGATTGTGTCTGAACAGATTGAGAGACTAGGAGTTCCAGTCTAGTAGCGGGGTAAATCCAGCTGAATCGGGGTTGTACAACATGATTCTATTACTCAAAGTCTTCTAGTCCTTCCCACCAAGGAAGAAGGGAGACGTAGATGCGTTGTGCTTCGAACTTCCAGAAACATTTCTTGTGTCATTTACTTTCTACATTTACCATTCAGTTATTACTACTCACAAGT
This sequence comes from Haberlea rhodopensis, assembly GCA_907163345.1. Taxonomy (NCBI): domain Eukaryota; kingdom Viridiplantae; phylum Streptophyta; class Magnoliopsida; order Lamiales; family Gesneriaceae; genus Haberlea; species Haberlea rhodopensis. The sequence continues at coordinate 195,940 of CAJQUN010000358.1, read as the reverse complement.
TCAACAAACGTCTTCCGCACTATCATCAGACTGTTGACTTGCAAATAATTGAGAAGCTACTGCAGTACTTAATAGTCTGTAGTAACAGAGAAAAATCAAATTTGAGTCAAGTGTTTATTCAACCCCCATTCTAAACACTTCTCCGATCCTAACAAGTTTTCTGTGTTACTTATTTGTCTTGGATATTTTTGTCATCACTTTATTGACGTTTCTTAAGATTCTTTTGGCACGACCATCATGGATCTGATAACGTCGGATGGTTCATCGATGAAGCTCCATGCAGCATTTTCTGCTACGGGGCACTACCGATTGATTCGTAATCAAACATGGCGGTTGGTGCGTAGGTGCTAGTGACGGTGGAGAAGAAGTCGAAGAAGGGGACTCTAATGCATTTCCATTGTTTGATGATTTTAAGACAATCAAATTTTATTCATGGCATTTTGTATTTGGGGAATCAAACTCCAAAACCCACCAAAATCAAGACTTCGAAGAATCAGATGCCCGACAAACATGACAAAGATCCAAACGAAAAAGCAATAGTAGAACAAACCCTAGCATCTCCTGTGCTCGTGATGGAGAAAAACCATAGAGCGTTGTAGGAAAAAAGCAAAGACGAAAGAACACCATGTCTATTTTGGTCATTGTCGGCGAAATTGGACTTATTTGAAAGCAATTACTTTTGTGGACTGGATCGAAAAACTTTCTCCTCATAGTACCAGCCAGAATTTTACCTTTAAAATAGAGGAAATTACAAAAAGGTACCACTTCTCAAAACATCTTTCAACTAAATCTCCCAAAAAATCTTATTTCAACTAAATACATCTTTTAGAAAACTTATTTCAAATAAGTCCATTTTATCAAACCCTAATCTAATTGGTCCATTAATTATGACTAAAATACCCCTTGCTCTACACCTTCATCCCCAAGTTACGCAACGACAAATTCAATTTGATTTTGATTACAGCATCAACATGAGCATATCGAATTTTTAGCATTTCGTCACTGCTTCTCATTCAAGTCACGATGCATCATTGTATTTTTCATTATTTGTAAATTATTAAGAAACTGTAGATGAATTTCCTTTCATAATTTCACGTCATTCCTCTTTTGTGAAATTATCATGTGTGATCAATAATGGAACTCATAATATTTAGTCATATTTTAAAGACAACATGGCAAGTTGCTACTCTGCAATAATTTTTAACTAAATGAAAAAATAGAAAATTTTGACGCTTTTTTGCTGTTTTATTGGATTTGTTCTTCACTTAACATCGATTTGTTATTTCTATTATGGTGCACATAATCTGTTTGTCAAAAGATCTCTTAAGTTAATGAAACATTTTCTAGAAAAATTCGAAACAGATAAGGCTACAAAAGGAGCCGTGACTTTTTTGTTATGTGATGCATGTACATGTTATTCTTTGAATTGACAAGAAAAAATCACTATATTTAAAGGCAAAATACTCACTTTACAGCATAGAAAAATAAAAATAATATATATGCAGCGTATAACTCTAGAGGTGCATGTAAATCACATGAACCTATATACTACTCATATGTTGCATGTGAGTCTATGCCGTGCATGTAATTTACATGCACCACACGAGACTAACAGAGATTACCTAGAGGTGCTTGTAATTAACATGCACCGCTAGTATATCGGTGCATGAAAATTACATGCATTGATAGACTCGTGTACTGTCTT